>JBBPCS010001030.1:0-15903 GCA_037974645.1 Hollardia meadi | reverse complement strand
ACACACACACACACACACACACACACACACACACACACACACACACACACACACACACACACACACAGGTGCAGACATGTATGCTGTCAGTGGGTTGTGATGGTTTCTGAAATTAAAAAGAGGAGGGAAGATAGAGACAAATATGAAATGGCAGCATTAAGAGATTCAGTTCTCCACTATAATATTCACGCTCATCAGCAAACATAAGAGTCATTTACAGCTCTTGCCCGGCTGTTTTCGTCTTTTCTGGAAATTAAATAGAGAATTTCACTGCCCTCTCTACCTCTTTATCCATCTTTCGTGACCTGTCTCATTATTTCCCCCTCTCACCACAGCTCATACCTTTCTCGTATTCTCTACTTCTAGAAACAGCAACTCTGCAATTTCATTTTGCTTGTGGCTACGTCTCCATATCCATCGCTCTCCCCCTCTACAGCTCTGCATAAATGTATGTATGTATATAAATGTATGTATTATTTTTGTGTGTCAATCTCTCACTTTCAATTTGTCTGGTTTTTCCAGCTTACTTTATTTATCTCTCCCTCTGCCTTCCTTCCTGTCCTGTCTATACCCCTCCTGTTCATGTCTTCTTCCTCCTGTTTATCAATCTTTTCCTTCTAGCTGATATCCCTTCTTTCCCTTATTTCCATTTATCTCCTTCCTATATCACTCCCGTCCCTCTTTGCCTTCCCTCCATGATCTTTGACAGCTTACCTTACTGTCACCCCTCTTTCCAACCTTCCATCTATCATTTTTTAATCCTTGTTATCCTCATTTCAATCGGCATCTGAAATCTGAGAATCAGTCATGGTATAAAATGGCCTGCTCTAACTTTTAACTATTTGACGTATCATTCGTACCTCGGTTTGTTTCTGCAGAACAGACAGTATAAGACGCTTTTCACTTATATTCACCCATGAAGAATTTATGTCCTCCGTCAGCCTTGCATATTCATGGCATATGAATCATTTTCTAATGCTGTCCGTATATAGCTTTTCTCATGTAATTTTTGGCACGAATATCAGAGAAAAAAAAAGTCAGCACATGGGGGAGGCTGGAGTGGTGGTAATTAGGTGTTTTTTAACTTACGTCATGTCCATAATTTAATTTACATCACGTGATGTCACTAAACTTATTTAAACCCAAACCATGATTTTTTCCCCCCCTAAACCTAATCAAGTAGTTTTTATGCCTGAACTTAACCAAAATGCAAATGTAGATCATGTGACAATGAAGGTCAAATGACAAAAGTCTCCTGACCTTTTCTTTTCCTTCATGTCTAAAACTCATAATGTGGATGGAGTTAACACTAAAAGCTTAAAATGCGTAAAATGACACTCAAAATGTCATTAAAAGTGCCATGCTATTTCTACGTCATCAATGAGATAACGTTGCCTCCGTAGCAATAAAATCCATACAAGCTACAGGTAAGTCCCATAGGTTAAACTGGGTTTCATGAACCAAAAACACTTTTAGGGCTAACTCTTAAAGACACACTATAAATGCAATTTAAAAAAACAAACAAAAAAAAACTTGCTAGCATAGCAACAAATTGCGACAAACAACCCACAATCCAATCCTCTCTAAATGGAGAACATCTGCTGTTGGGACTACATAAAGTCTATTCCTCAAATATAATAAAACCCCTAGTTTTTTAAATGTATCCAGAAAAAAATAGCATCTTAAAACATCTGATTATAATCAAGACACAGGTCTTGAGGGAAAAGCATTTATTTGCTTATTATCTACCGAATCAACTGACTCTAGAGACACAGGGTCTTGCCTATTTCACCCAAGTCATGTGCACGGTTCCCAGCAAAAATAGACCCGAAAATGTTCTGTGGATAATCATATCGGCATCATACCAGCATATCGGAAAATTAGGCCATCATCATTACTAATCATTATCAAACTCCATGTAGAAAGATAGAGGGCTGGCTGGAGCAGACATGTGTGTGAGTTGTAGCAGATCAGCAAAGCAGCCATCACACTCTGCACATGCATCCAGTGTGGACTGGGCGTTATAGATATTTTTCCTGCTTAAATTGAGGAGACAGTGGAGACTATAAAATTTATAAAGGGCCACTGAAGACAATTACACTAAAACTGTAAAAATGTTTGAAGCAAACTAATCGATACTACAAACATCATAAAAGAGGTTGCTTATTTGTAAATTGTAAATCTAAATTGATTTAGCAGTTAAAGCTCCTCATAAGGTTCATGAAAACATTTTGTTACAGAAACATAAAATTTGTTTCTACTCACCTAGCTTTAATATCTCAGATTCCACTCATTACATTTCTGGTCTTTAAATGTTTAAATAACTCATTAGATATGATATCTGATATCTGTGCTCTATCGTTGCATGCACAAAAGTACAGATTACAGCTTAAATTTGCTTGATAAAAACTTACATGAAGGGTGTGACAGCATAATGGAGATAATATAGTACAGCATTACTTCTCCTTACACATATACTGTATACATATGAGACACAGGAGCACAACACAGGCTAACAGGATGATAAATATCCCCTTTGCCAACCTTGGTTTCACTGTCATCAAGTGATGACTGGCCTCGTGTCAACACTGACATCAGGTTCCTCTGAATGTAACCGCCATAGGGGAGCTTCAAGTAATAGATTGCATATAATAGGATTACACTAATCTGATCACAAAAATGGCAAGCTATTGAATTTCCTAAAAGTAATTACCTTTTGGAGATGCAAGAAGCAGTTGTTTACTTGGGAGGTGTGTAAGACAACCACTCAGGAAGCTTTAAGTTTAATTGGAAAAGGAATTCATGCAAGATACAAATATCACCTTAAACATTTGGATGGGACCCTTCACTTTGAATTACTGTTTCAACACATGCATCATTTCTTACAACGATCCTTTAAAAGCACAGTATGAACTTTCTGCCACTATAGGGTCTTTCAACCAAAACAAATTAAAAACAAAAGACGTATGACGTAGTGAAAAAGTATTGGAAGTTCATTGTGAAACAACCACCATTACCAATGAAAACTGACCTAATGTGAATCAGGTAGAAAGGTAAAGTTTTAAAGTTTCATTTACATTACATTTAGTCACAGTCATGGAGGTTTTTTATGTTACAGGTGATCAAACGAAGAAGAAATATATGCACCGTTACATTGAATAAAATTCACCAGAGATTCTGATGCTTTTTGTTGTCCTCCCGTGTCTTTTTCCCCCGTTTCGTTTGTCTGCACACATACATACTGTAGTACATTTCAGTGGAATTTGGCTTCTAAAGTAAAGCTAAATCTAGTTTTTAATCCAAAAAGTAAAAAAAAAAACACAACCAAAACTGCTCTCCTCTACCTCAGGTGTTTATTGCTTTAGAAGCTCCAGGTACTGTCCACGGCTCCATCCCCCAGATCTCACCGGCTCACAGCAGCTGTCTGCAGGTTAAACAGGGTCGCTTGTTAACCCAAAAGCGTCTGTCCCTTCGCTCAGGCCTGTTAGTACCATTAACCACACAGCAAGCCATATTATTTGTACAATAGTTGCATGAAAAATGGCACTAACACCACATGACCAAGAGGTCAAGTTCAGTTGCAGTTAGCTAAAATGAAGCCTAGCAGACAGTCACACCCTTAAGTATGAATAAATGTAAGCCTTAATATAATTTAAATGAGTGCGTTACATACAAATCCACTCCTCATACAGTTGTCATGAACAAGAAAATTAGCTTCAGAGACTAAACCCGTTTTTTGTACCAAGCTGTAAATATGTTTATTTCTGCTGCATTTTAACATGGGGTCTTTTGGACAATGACTCACTTTTAGAGCAGGCCTCAAGTGGCCATTGACCATTCAAGGAAAGATGTTATATATTATATATTTAAGGAACGTAAATTACAAAAAATGAAAAACCTGTTGTACTCTATAAAGCTATTAATAGTAAATAGCACTGCAGGTGTCCTTTTATTCATTACTCCCATTAATTCCTCAGGGTGATCAGAAATACTGAGCACTGGTTAGAAATGATATGCTCATGTTGACAATGGACATGACATTATACAATTTACTGGTCAACAGCCTGTATACTGCATTTATATTGAAAAAACTGAGACAGACAAGGAATTTATTCTGTACATGATTCATCATCAATTCATTCATGATGATTCGTAATTTAGAATTCTGAAGATTGCGATTATAAAATGCTTTCAGATGACCTTGGATTCACTGAGAAAGAGGGCAGACTGAGCATGTATGATCAGAGCACTAATACAACATTACACAGTAACTCAGTATGACAGTAGATTTCATCTGGGTTAAAGAGAACCAAATCCCTTATCTGTTCCTTAAGCTTCCCTGGGTATCCTTTATACCAAAAGATGTACTGTAATATAATACAGATTATTTTTTATATATTTTTTATATATATATATATATATATTATTTTGTATAATATATAAAGTAATTAGATAATGTAAAAGCCTCTGGAGCTTCCATTTCATATCACGTGTTCCTATAGCAAATGTCTCAGTCAAAACATAATTGTAAAAATCAATATACTACGAATACTCCCAGTTGCCAGTTTATCAGCTTAATAGAAAGCAGTCTAATGCAACAGTCCTGCAATAAATCTGTAATGTACTGTTTCAGACAGGTTTAGTTCAGATTTAGTTTGTGGTCTTGTTGATCTGTGCTGCATTATAGAGAGAATTTTGTTTTCTCTGTTATTTAGCCATCGTGACTGGGCTTAAGCATGATCTCATGTTTCCACACCCTTGTATGATTCTGGAGATGCTTCAGTGCTGGACTCAGTTAAGTTCTGATAAAGAAATGAAACCAGAAGGAGTAATAAGAATAAAGGAGGATAATTCACCTTGAATTTTTAGACTATGTATTTTTAGACATATCAATATTCTTACATTGTTGTGTGCTTTGAAATTCTACCAGCAAGAACAAGTGTCTATTTTCAACAAGACGTAATATTTGTTATTGATTCTGAACATCATAGTCCAGCTTATATTATCTCTGGAACTGCAAGAGTCATAAATCCTTATAATTCAGCTGATTCAGAATCATGGCCAGGGCTAGCTGGTTAGCACACTACCTTCAGTAGTTATCTCTGTTATAACGTTAATTCATGTTTTGAACATTTTAAACTAAAATTATGGCCATATCTTACAAAGTGCACCTTTAAGAGTAAAGTTCTAGTTACTCACATGTGCTTATGTACGGAAGACAGAAGGAAGCAACGATTATTTGTGGGCGTTGCTGTGATATTTATTCACAACACCATGCAATTCTTTCTCTCCAGCACAAGACTCAACAAAATCTTCACATACACACATCGCAGAATGTAAAGGGGAAAAAGAATTCATGTCATGAATTTTTAAATTAGGATATTTAAAAGATAAAGTCTGCTTTTTGTCATGAAAACGTGATTCATGTGAGCCTGTGATTTTACATCACCACTGCTGAAATGTTTAACATTACAACAAGCAGCGGCACACACAGATACAAGGCCATAGTTCCCAAGGTCACCCGCGGAAACACACACACACACATGTACACACAGACTGGAATGTGTTGGCCAATGACAGCTCCACTGTGAAAGCATGTGACTTTTTTTGTCTCTTTTCTGCCCTCATTCTCTCGTTTCACCTCCCCACATTTTGCCTACATGTCCAATACCTCCCTTCTCTCCCTCTCTCTCACTTTAATTTTGCGAGGCTGTCTTCAAGGCTGTGCGCGTCAGGTTCTACTAAGCGGACTGCCACCAAGCAGCGCTCTCCTGTCACTGAAGCTTACCGTGATGAATGAGAGAGAGAGGGAGTGGGGTTGGGGAGGGGTGCTGAAAAGGCGAGGGGGGGAGAGATAAGAGTGCAACAAATCAGTGTGAGAAAGAGATGTTACTGGAATAGAATGAATGGGATGGCGTGAAAGTCACATTCACAAACATGCGTTCAGGCTGCACATTTTTCACAAGGGGGAGCTGTGAGCTGTCAACTTGTCTTTACACTCATTATTCACCATTAGTTTAAAGCAATAGCACAAATGCAGGCATTACGGATATCACAAATATAAATCCATTATGCACATATAGACACACACAAAACAATTTTTTTATCAAATGTTGAGCTAAACTTAGTGATTGTTTTAAAAGTGCATGCAAATGGGACAAAGATATTCAGAATTTTGTCAATGGCTTTCTAATTTTTTCCCATAGACATTTCAAGCTAACTTAATTTTCATCTGGACCTCCTCCCACTGCATGCACAACCTCTAAAAAAAATCATGCAATATGTTGCAAAGCATTCCTGAATTATGTCCCCACTGTTAAAACTGTTCTATTTCCAGCATTCATTTTCACTTGGACTATTATCTTGAGTTGTTTAGACTGAAGCGGTAGGTGGGAAGGTAGAGTTCGAATAAAGAAGATTAAATAAACATTGCAAATAAACAGAACACAGGCGAAGAGAAGACACTTTCGCTAGGTTGTCAACAGGCATTGTGCATACAGAAAATGCAAGGAAATACAGAAAAGTTGTACACAACAAAACAAAAGAAGTTTCCTGCGGGAACTTTCAAAACTGCTAAAAAAAAATGTGGTGTTTACAAAACACCAGTTACTAAGTCGGTGCTGGCAATGGCAATCATGTCATGTACATTTTTGTCAATAATTATCTCTATTCCTAGAAAATGTATTCAATGAAGTGCAAACCTCCACCAGTGAGGTATCATTTGTAACGTCACTTTAGTGCACCACTGTGGTGTGCAGGTTAATTATCATGGGTTTAAGCTTTATGAAGTGTCAGATTTACAGTAAATGTCATTTATGTTTATCATTTTCATTCTCTAATAAAATCAGAGTTAATGTGCTGTAAATTGTTTCCTGATCTTTTAGTATTGTTTCAGTAGTAGTCTTGAGATATTTAGGGGGGTATTGTCATCATTCAGTCATAATTTTGGTATTGTGACAACACTAAAATGAACGGTGAAATATCAAAAAGTAATAAAATATCAACTTTCCCAAATGAAGGGAAATGCATAATGATCATAGAACATTCAGGATACATGAGAAAGACTGACCAGGTTTCATCACCACCTACTCCAAATACCAAATACCATATCTTTTATTGTAAAACCAGCCCAGCCTCAGGATATATTCTGTCAAAGCCTCCAAGTGTGTTGTCACGTCTGTTCCTTGGATGAATATGAAGAGACGCACAAGGAGGAAAAGCAGTATTGGCATGCAGAGATGTGTTTGAAAGGCTTCGATGCCAAGTTGTGCACATCAAAAGCATTTCAAGTTGTTTATTTTGAGAGTGGGTTCTTTCTGTATCAGAGCAGTTCTAGAACAGAAACATCCTCAAATCACCCCAAACAAAAATGCTGACATGGGACTGTTTACAATAATTATTACCCCATGATTCCACCAGGAATGTCTCTATGACATTGTGTGACACGGTTTTGTTCCGTCCTCTACACGACTTCAGAACCCACCAGGAGCGTTAGCGAAGCATACGTGCCTGCCGGATTTTGTTGATTTGCTCAGATAGTGTTCATTTCCTAATTTCTTCTTGATTTTTTCTTCTATGGGTGAGTCTGCTACATAGTTAAATGGTTTCTTTTTTTGTTTTGAAAGTGAAACACTCCCTCACAGGTTTTATTTCGAAAATAGGCCAGATTCTCTATGTTGATCCTGTGTCTGGCTTCATGCCAAGACAAGGCTCAGTCCGCTCTGTGCAGCTTGAAATGGTTCCCGTCAAAAATAGACTAGGCACGCATTCTTCGCAGAGCAGAACGGATAGCCGCATCTAAAATGCGCCGCAACGCACTTGATGTTATCATGAGCGTTTTCCAGAATGGCCCCATTCAGCAGCCGTGTCAGAGCGCGAGCGCGGCAGAGCTGTGCACAGTGGAATCTGGAGGGTAGGGGATACACAATATTTATGGGACTGATAAATTAGCCTACAATAGATCTGACAATAAAAAGCAAAATTGCTTTTGTTGACCTAAGGAAAGCATCTACACACTCCGCTACAGTACCTGGCAGTATGTATCTTTAGAGATGGTTTTGCGATCTGCCAATAAACACAGAGGAGAAGAAGAACAGCTGCACATCGGTTGAGCCTCATAGTGTAGACTAAAGAGCCAAACATATCGTCATCAGTGTGGGTGTTTTTTTACAGTTTCAGAGGAAGACAACCCAATTGTAACTTACACTACATTTTCCACAAGGGTTGAGAGAGAAGAAAAAAAGTCTAAACATTTTAACACAACAAATCTTATTAGAGTTACTGAATAGTAAATCATCCATATTTGCTCACGCCATCTTAGCCTTTTTTTACTCAAAGGTTTTCCCAATCTTCTTCTTCTCGTCTTTCTTCTTGTCCTACTTCTTCTTCCTCCTACTGGGAAATCTGCCTCTCCATGTGTGAAAATGTACCAAACTTTGCACACAGGTCCAGTCCTAAGCCAAACTTCCTCAGCTGACGTTGTGTGTTAATAGTCCTGATGGTGGCGCTACAGCAATCGTCTATAGTTTAAAACTTTGAAAATTCATAACAAATCCACCATATGTGCTGCGACTTTGCAATGTTCACCGAAATGTCGGCCCAATTAAGCAGAAATGTTCATACACTTTGACCTGGCATGAAATATGAAGTCCATCTCTGTTTTTCTCAAAAAATTTAAAACTCTTTAAACCCATCTCCTCCTACAATTTTTGCTATTGACACGAAAATTGCTACACAGCATCTTCAGACTGTTGTTTCGATCCAGACAGATTTATATATATCAACAGTTGAGCCCACAGTGCAGCAAAATGTTTGACTGTAAACAGTACTGTAAACTGAATTCACATTTTTTGCGTAGATTCATGTCATTCATTTAGGTTGTACAAGGGCAAGTTAACTATCCAGTGGACCGTAGTTCTACCAACACACTCCAGCGACATACAGTATGACATCCATCAAAACACTGTTTTTTTTATATAAGGTAAGGATATACTATATTTCCTGTACCTTGTGACCGACCTAAACAACATAACAAGCGACAAACGACATAAAAAAGCAATTACGCAATGTTACACAATCAATTTTATTTTTACCTGATAGAAAAATTTGATGCCCAAAATATAGCATTATTACATAACTGAAGATGTAGATCGAATGAAGATTAGTTTTCAGAAGGTAACAGGGAATATATCAAATAGGTGTCTGACAGATGAGAAAGATGCAGAATAATTTTTACATGTAACAGGCTGTGCCTTGTTCCTACAGTCTCCAGTGTATGCCCCGCTGCCCTCTAAGCTTTTGTTTCTGTTATTATTGCTTGCGAGCTGTGCTGGACTGAATCATGACACCAAACCACAGCATTTGGGACACAACACCATAGATGGAAAAATTGTGGACAAATGTAAAGTTGTAAAATGCAACTGCCTCACAGTAATGTAAGGCAGCTGAGGCACCTGAAATACATGGAATAATGTTCATCTTACAATGTAGTTTATGATGTTTTGTGGGTTGGATTTGAGTCTAATAATTAAACAGCCCATGTGATGACCCAAGTCTAAATGTAGCTGCTCAACACATAAGAATTGTTTAAGTGATGGCTTATTTATGGTATTTGTATAGAATAATGTGCACACAGATACATAAAAGATACATATACATAAAATATATTCACCCACATAAATGTATTTCTGCTTTTCTAAACATCCAAACACACAGAATGTGTCATGTACAGAAACACTGAAATTCTCACTTATAGAAACACTCTCACATAATGTGAAAAACAACAGTGTACACACTGATTTTTATTCCTTTTCACACATGCTGTGAATGTCTCTCTTTCAAATACACACAGACAACCTCATATGCAACTATATGCTCACACAGTTAAAATTAGTTATTTTACTGTCTTATCCATGCAGACGGAAAAACAGAAAATGTGACTGTTAATGAAAACAGCACATTAATATAATGAAAAGCCAGGAATTATCACTAAAAATGAGAAATATGATAATTAAAAGCTAAGTTAATGAGCACTTCCACCTGCTAAACCAGAACAACTTCCACTCCTCGCTCTGCTCAGTGTGTGCGTACTCTCCACGCACGCACATGCACACAAGCAAAACCAGGGACAGAAATTTAAACAAGGATATTTTTTTTTCTTTTACCAACATTCAGACACACAAAATTGGTTTTGTACACAAACACACCTCAACCACACAAAGGTATGGCAAGTATATACAATATATATACACACAACGTATAAACAATATTATACAGTATAGTACAATAACAATACAAAAGTATGTTAGTGTCCATATAATACATTTCCAATTGATTTAATGAGGATACGTAGAAACCACAAATCTAATGTCTTCTCAACATTTAACATTTTTAAACTGCACTCTACATTTGCATTTGTCCCATTTCCCCAATGAATTCTTTGTGCATGCAGACATACAGAAATATTTACGGTTACTGAATGCATTCTGGGCCAACAAAAGGTATGTGTAATGACTAAAATGTATTATGTATGCTATTATAGTGCTGCAGAAGAAGCAGGATTTCATGTTTTAATTCTAGCTAAGATTCTTACATCTCAGTCATATAAAGCCAAACCAAAATCAGTTGGCAGAACGAGTCTCAATTGAGGACGTCATTTTCTTTTATACTTTGAGCACTGACATCAGTGCTGTAGACTTTTCTATTATTTAAGAGTTGATTTCCAAAGACTGATTCGAGAGAAACTTGGAGCAAGACAGACACAAAAGAACTCAAAACCACTATTTGTTTGAAAGAAAAGAGTCCAGCATTCACACCAGAAAAACCAGCCTCTTGACTTGCAGTTTGCTTTAGAAGACTTGTGATTTGACATGGACTTTCCATCAAGGTCTTGAGACCCAAGATTTGACTTTGACTGGTCTCAAGACTTAAGATTTAACTTGGACTTGACCCAAAACACTTACAAACAACAAAGTTTTACATGCCATCCTGTGAGGTTAAGTACCATTAAGTATGTTTCAAACGAAGTGCTTGCTGAATCGTTGAATGCTGTCCCCTGACCCCCTCCCTTCTTGACCCCCGTTCGACAATTTTTTTTGACTTTCTGTCCAGAAGTGGAAGAAGCACTCAGGCACAAGTCTCTGATCAACTGTGTGTGATAAACATACACAATCTACACACACTTGCAAAAGAATAGATAGACAGCATGCACTCTCCGACTCACACAGGTAATATTCCCATAGATGAAAATCTGCCCTTCTCTTTTTTCCAACTGTTTCCCTGCTGAGTTCTCAGTTGGAGACAAGAACAGATTCATTAAATCTACTCACCTGGCGTCAAAAATAATTGGCCTCCCCGCTTCGTAACAACCTGACCTCATCACCATCGCTGACAATCAGAAAGCACCTACAGCCCAAATCATTCACTCCATTTTCTTTTCCCACGTGTCCACTCTGGTTACAGACACCAGCCTAAGAAGGTCTAAGAAGAAGACAGTTTTGAGGATTAGCAGGAGGACTTGTTTAGGAAGCGAAGCAATGTACTACTGTTGACAGGGAAATGTATATTAGACACCTAAAAAAGGCCCACTAAAAGAATCTGTTTGAGTATATGCCATATTTAGACCATTCACCTTGGCGTTGGACAGCTCTTTCTGACAGCAAACTGAGGCTGTTATATTGCTTTCTTTAAAATCACCACACTCCCTTGACAGAAACAGTAATTCTACTTTGCAGTAGAATACAGGACTTGCCATTCACTATTTGATGAGGTATTTCAGTTTGGAACAAAGTGTTGGACTGACATCAATGCTTTGCTGTAGAATGAGAGATTTGCTTTGGGGGGCAATGTTACAGGCAGTGTAGCCATTAGGGGTAGTTACATTACTTAAGTAAGTCAGCAATGAAGTGTACCAGTTCCCAAAGTAGTTCCCGAGTTGTTATCGCTAGCGGCTACGAGTATGCTGGAGGCTATTGAGAAACTCATCAAAACTGATGACAGTGGTTCGCTTTCTAATATCTTTAAACACTGGTGGTGTCTTTTCGACATATGGTGACATATAGTTTATTTAATGTTTCGTTATTCTTGATTATTTGAAGATTCGTATGTTTATTTAAGTCAGTCGGTGTGCACTGAAAACTAAATGTCCACTAATGTTAATAGCTAGTTAGCTAATAGCTAGATAGCATTTGCTATCAATAATCTCTCAGTTAGGGCTGTCATTTGGGGAAATACGCTTATTTTCTTTCTATCAGTCAAGGTGACTAATAATTTCTTCCTCGTGTGTCCAAAATAAACCTGTTTTCCTTGCTCTAAATGAGGAACTTTAATTGTGAGCAGGTGCACATATATGTAAGGATGGGCACTGAAACCTTGTATAAAACGGGCCCAGGGCTAAGTTATGAAAGACTGCAGTATTGATAAGCTTCGACATTGTGAGAAAATAAGACGTGCCTGTATTTTGTTATGTAATATATGTTACCAGCCGAGAGGTCATTAACTGTTTTCCTTCTTGTTTAGCTATATGGGTGCATTTATAAATTAAATCAGAAAAGGACATTTAGAAATTCACTTTTTCAGTTTCAGAGCGCTCTGAGCATCCTCTGCACACTGTCTGGGCTGATGGGAGGTCACATCACATTGTTGGCTAACGGTACAGTAACTGACAGGTTATTAATAACAAGTGGTGGGTAGAGTAGCCAAAAACTGTACTCAAGTAAATGGGAAAGGAGAAGTGAAATGCAGTGAAGAGGATAAGAGAGAAAGAGAAAGCGTGCAGTGGACACGAGGTGAGGAGACAATGCAGTTTCAACCAACCCATTTAAATGGTAAATATGAATTTATCTTCTGCTAATATCAGAAGACAACTGAATGGTTGACTAGATAAATAGCCCAAACATTTTTTCTAAACAATTATTTTTCCTGTCTTTTACAGAGAGGAGGGCAGAGAGAGAGAAAAGAATGCAGAGGAGACCAGATGCCAACCCTCCTTTTTAAAAAGGTAAACATACATTTATTTCATATCTATCAGAATTCCACTACATACTGTATGAAGAGTTCATTTGGTAGCGTAAAAGTAGTTTATTAATATTAACTATTATGTCTCATTGTCATTTGTCTTTTACAGAGACGAGAGGAGAATTGAAGAGGCAGAAAGTGGAGAGGAAAGCAGAGCTGGGGTCTTATTCTGACCCACAAGGTCTGCGTTACTTTGGTTAAGTTTAGGCACAAAAACCATGTGGTTAGGTTTAGGAAACAGCATTTTCTGCTTTGGAAAGTACGTAAGTCATCTGTTCAAGTCGTCTGATACTTATGCGGACGGCGTTACATTGCTGCTACATTAAACTCTTGTGCATCTTTACCTGATGTCAAAGGGTACCTTGGGTGCCTGGATGGGATGCAAAGGGCCATGACAAAAGGTCAATATCTGACGAGCTGGGCATGAGGTTTCCCCAGTAAAATATGGCCATTTTCACCACTGGTTATGGGTATTGTGTTGGCTGCCACACATGATTCAGGATAAAGTAAATTAAAATATCCTAAAACCTGAGTTCTCTCAACTATGGTTCAGAGCTGCAGATCTGGAAAGTTAACATGCAATTTTGAGCTTCACAGGTCGAGTAACAAATGCGTTGCACAGCAACAGTATGCATATGTATTGAAGTGGATCAGGTAGTTTTTGTATGCCAGGTGAAAAATGGTTTCCTTTTCAGAACAATTAGCTATAGAATACAAATCGGAGATTCATATACCATGTGCACATGCACAATACTCCAGTACTATTAATATACAAAGAATACTGTTCCATTCTAAGAGGGATAAATCCACTCTATGGTGGTACAGAGCTAACTATAGCAGATTTTAATTGGTTTCCAGCTTTAAAAGTCAATTCACTTGCAATCTCTGTTTCTTACTGTTGCAAAGTTGTAGTATGTGTGTGTGTGTGTGTGCCTTAAAAATGTGCTTGTGTGTGTGTGTGTGTGTGTGTGTGTGTGTGTGTATAAGCAGAGGCATGCTGATTCAGAGTTGTAGTTTCAGTGTTAAATTCTTTAACTTATGGCAAAGATGTTATGCTCCTCCACCTCGTTTCTTTTCTTCCTATGTCTTCTATCTACTATCTGACTCACCTATTTCCATTCCCTCCTTTTATTTACCTCTCACACCCCTCTTAACCCTTGTTTAGTGGTTGTTTCAGGTCTGTGGGACCCGTTTTCATTGTTTGCTAAAAGAAAAATTATGCGATTAATTATTTTTTCAACCTCAGACTCATTGGCCTTGGCTCATTTTCTGTGAAGAACATAAAATTTTTTCATATTTTCAATAAATGCACACTGTACACCCCCCTACACATTTATATTACAAATGTGGTGTTCGGGTCCACTGGACCCGAGGGTAATAAATGTGTGGAAATTGTAGGTGCTATGTACTCTCACTCTGTCCTCCTCCTACCTGGGCCTGTGTGTGTGTGTGTGTGTGTGTGTGTGTGTGTGTGTGTGCGTGTGCGTGCGTGAATTTTGTCTTTCTGCACCTACTATTCCTGCACAAGGTTGCAACATTAGCTATGTTTCCATCTAAATGTCAAGTGAATTTTAAGCGAACTTTTGAAAGTTCACAAAAAAGAAAATGCGAATTACGTGCGTTTCCATCAACTGGTTTGGAGCCAATAAACTAGGCCAGTTTTGTCAGAAGATGGTGGTAGGCTACGTAGGCCTACCGTAACATGGCTGTAATAGAACAGTAGAAAAAGTAGAGGTTGAAAACCAAAAACAAAACAACAGTTGCCTTGGCAACATACCGATACGACATGCTGTATGCTTGGCAATGGAGAGAGGAAACATGGAGAGACGTCTGCAGGAGTTACTTTCAATTGAGCAAGTTATCATAGTACTTTCAATTCAGTTAGTATTGGCAATGTGTAATGCTGACAAAAAATGACATTCTGATGCATGCAGTGGCAGCAAGGGCGATAAGACGACGCATTATTCTCGCGCGTCAATAGAATATCTGGGAGGAAGACTCCCACAGCGGAAACAGCTGATCAGTCATGTGAGTTGAATGTTCGCTACGTCAGAACTTATTTGGCAAAGTTGTTTCCCTCTCGCATTTTGTGCATTAACTCTTTTTCGCAAAAGGCAAAAACCACCTCAAGTGAGCATATAAACTTTTTTGCAACACACACACACAGTAAAACTCTGCCCCTCGTGTTGTATAGGCTGGCATGAGTGTGTTGAATTTCTAATTAAGTTCAAAGAAATAAACATCAATAGTGATGAAAAGCCTTGTTTCATATTTGTTTTTTCCACCCATACCTTCATTGTAATTTTTCTTTTTTATTGCATTTTATCACAAAAAACAAATAGCACTTATATTCATAAATGTGATCTAACAGGGGTAAATGGCAAATATTAACCATAAAAGCTGTCTATAGTATTTTTAGATAAATTGTTATGGCTGTATTGATTTAAAAACTCAATGCAGTGGGTCCATCAGACCCACGGACATTGGCTGAGTAACAAAAACATGAACACCACACAAGGGTTAAGGTGGTCCTGATATATTTTTTTCTTTTCCTCTCTCTTCCCATCTCCCTTTTCATCTATTTCTGTTCGGCTCCCCCTCTTGGGGCAGCAGGAGGAAACAGCAACATATGGGCTTCTGGTAAACAGATGTGAGTGTTTGAGATGAGAGCGGAGAAGAGATAAAGGATATAGAGCGCATACCTCCGCCAAAGTCCAACAGCCCTCCTATTTAAGCCTTAGCACCAACTGATCTCTGTCTCTCTCTCTCTCTCTGTCAACCAAAAGGCAAACATAACAACCAAAAAGAGTAATTATAATCTAATAAGATGTATAAATTGATTGATATCAATATCAACATTAAAATATTGGGTTGCTGTGGGCAATGCAG
>JBBPCS010001029.1:0-15903 GCA_037974645.1 Hollardia meadi | reverse complement strand
CCCCCCCCCCCCCAAACAGATGATTTGATTCACATAAAGGCTCACTGACTCACTTGCACTCAGCACAGAAAAGAAACTTTGGAAACTGTGACATTGCCCCGTCTGAGCAAGAGCTTTGTTGAGGTGAACAGTCGTTTACACGAAGAAGTTTCAGTGTTAGGAGACATTTGAAATTTCAAGAATTGTTGGTAATGACAATGAGCATCTACAATATCTTAAAATTCAGGAAGGCTCCCCACCATCACACACGTTCTAAGCTTTAACGATGCACGACTTTAAGGTAAACAACTCCCAAATTAGGCTCATTACATTCATGAGGCTGCGTGCCCCAGTAAAGCCCAAAAGTGATGGGTACTAATCTGTTATACAGTATAAAATGGATTTGTCTTGCCACTATTAACTCTACATCTGCCTGAAGTGGTGTAGAGATCTGACTTGGTCTGGCATTCACAGCACACTCCAAACATTACAAATTTACTTTAATTTATTAATTATTTACATTACTTCTATGTAGCTTTCATCACTACAGTCCTTTCACAGTAAATAGTGCCAGCAGTACCAATCATTTCAGCTAACGCTTAGCTCAGTTATGTTACAGGCTTGTACTTCAGTACAAAGCCTGGTTTTGATCTGCTCCCGTTTGTCCCGTTAAGAGTTACTACATTACGTTGTTAATTCAAATAAACACTTCCTCTATCTGTTTCAAATTAAAAGCCCTCTAGCATTTCAATGGGCACAAACCCTTCATTTCTTAACAGGGCTTTTACTGTGAAGCATTTGCAGGAACATGTTGTGGAAAAACTTCAAGGTTCCAATACGCACTTGAAATGTAGCGACTGCCATCTTCTCTCAAGTTGCACTAGGCTGAAGTCTTACTTTATTCATTATTTTGATGTTAAACTTCAGAAAAATTTAAGTTAAGTTGAATTGTTGCTGTGAGAAATGAAAATACCATTTGTCCCATTTGTTATGACGGGTTGTGGTACAGTTACATTCTCATTCATGAGCTCCCCTTATGTTTCCAATCGGAAGCAGCTGAGTCACTTGTGACACTGAGTGATAAAAGTCACTATACCAGTCCAGTCCGGTCTAGGGCTCAATATAAAATCGGTTTGAAAATTTTAACACCGGCCAAACTCTACGTGAGATACAACATTCACTCCAGCAATGGCTGTCGTTAAAGCATCTATTAAACATAACGAGGTAAAATATGAAAAGCCTTATTACTATAATGTAATGCAACTCTGTTACAGACTACAGTGTCAAAACTTGCAGTAACACCTTTGATTCAGACACTTGCTGTTCAAGTGAGTAGCATTGTACATTGTAATTGCAGGCCTTGTGGAAATGGATACAGTGGGACCTCGAAGCGGACTGACAACATGTAGGCAACCCTTCACTGATGATGGATGATGCTCTAGAAAGTTAAGAAACAATCCAGTCATACACTATGCTATACTACTGAACTGAGTACATTAGTCAGATATTGTTCTTTAATAGAGAAAGCAATAATGCTGAGGGCAAGGAGGAATTAATGACTGGTGTCTGCTGGTAAATAGCAGGGATATTGCAGAATGACAATGCAGTTATGTGAACTTGAAGAGCACAAGCATTGTGTCTGCATAAGTACATGCAACATGCTCACCTTGCTTACGAACATCTTCCACAGCAGCAATGAGCTCCTCCTTAAGGTCCTGGCTGTCTTTGGCGATCTGCTCACCCTTTTCCAGAAAGTTCTGAGTTGCCTGCTCAACAGACACTGCCAGAACATGAGCCTTCTTGGAGCGTCCCTTCTTCTTACTGGATGGCCCTTTGTTGCTGGTGTTGACCAGGGTAGTCACCTAGGACAGAGGAGAGGTCATTTCAGTTGTTTGTGCTTTGCCAACAGTTACAGTGTTGTTTTGGCTTTAGATGTTATGGAACAATGCCACTGTGGAGGTCCACCACTGATACTAAGAGCAACAAAAATTATAAGACTACACTTCAACTTGAAAATTACGTATTAACTAAGGTATATAAGTTAATTACCAGTTGTATGCCTTGTTAATGTCAACAGCTGACAGTAAATAAACAAAAGAAAAGATAAAAGATATATATATTTTATCAACTTTATAACAGTGAAATAGATGCTGAGCTGTGCCCAGCTGTTTTCCAGCAACTCCAATCCAATAAAAAGATCAATATCTACCAATATATTTTCTTGCAATTTTTAACTTTCAACTTTGAACAAATGCTTTACACTACTGTGACAAATAGCCATGTCTTGATTATATAATTTGGCTTTCAAAACTAAAATGAGGCAATTCATTCTAAACACTTTCTCCGTTACAGAAACATGCGAAATTGTACACAAGATCAGTCAGGTACAGTGCCATATTTTAGATATGACCCACTAAAATAATGTATCCCTCAGCTTAGGTAGCAGTGCTATTTAGCCAGTCCATCAGACTGTCATCACAAGACTAGAATTGCCGCCTCGTGATTGTATGCCTCTGTGCACCAGTCAAGTTGCAGTTTACATCAATGTCTGTCGAAAACATACAATATATGTAGTAACTTAGAGAGCTTTGTCACATTGTGCAACAACAATCACCTGAAGCTCAATATCAACAAAACAATTAGTTTGTGGTGGACTACAATGCTTAATGGATCATGTTGCTGTAGAGTGTCACCAATTCAGTATCTGACCAAATGTGAAATATGGTCACAATCTCCCCTTCTGTTCCTGAGTTATGGTGCAGAACAATATGATGTCTCAGTGAAGATGACCTTTGACCTTTTGGATAAAAAACTTCATCACTTCATCTTTTTATCCTACAACCCCAGTTCCAAAAAATTTGGGACACTCTGTAAACCATTAATAAAACAGACGTGATAATTACCTCGGCCAAGGAGGTTATGTTTTCAGTGGTGTTTGTTTGTTTATCTGTCAGCAGGATTACACAAAAACGACTGAATGGATTTCCACGAAACTTCGTGGAAGGATGGGGCATGGGCCAAGGAAGAATCCATTAAATTTTGGTGCGGATCCGGATAAAGACCTTTTCAATAATTTTCCATAGAAAATGGAAATGGATGTTGGTAAAAAAATGGAACTTCATGAAAAAAAAAATTGGCATATTTAGAGGGCTAGTATCTATGAGTGTGGAGGTATTCGCTCTACTGAGTGCCATTTTCAAATTTCCTAATGCTTTTTCACATCTAATTCAAATGAAAACAGTGCAAGGACAATGTTAATGTTATATCTCATCAACTTCACTGATCTTTGTAAATATATGCTTATTCTGGATTTAATGCCAGCAACATGTTCCAAATAAGTTGGGGCAGGGGCAACAAAAGACTGGGAAAGTTGTGGAATGCTCATAAACACCAGATTGGAACATTCCACAGGTAAAGAGGTTAATTGGTAACAGGTGATAGTATCATGATTGAGTATGTAAGGGGCATCCTCAAAAGGCTCTGTCCTTCATAAGCAAGGATAGGGAGAGGTTCACCACTTTGTGAAAAACTGCATGGGCAAATAGTCCAACAGTTTAAGAACGTTTCTCAGCACGCAATTGCAAGGACTTTGGGGATTTCACCATCTGCAGCCCATAATATCATCAAAATAATTAAATAATCTGGAGAAATCTCTGCACGTAAGGGGCAAGGATGAAAATCAGCATTGAAAGCTCGTGACCTTCGATCCCTCAGGCGGCACTGCATTAAAAACCAGCATGATTCTATGAAGGATATTACTACGTGGGCTCAGGGACACTTTGGAAAACCGTTGTCAGTAAACACCGTTCATCGCTGCATTTATAAATGCGAAGTGCAAGCCAAATATCAACAACATCCAGAAATGCCACCGACTTCCCTGGGGCAAAGCTCATCTGAAATGGACTGACGCAAAGTGGAAAAGTGTCCTTTGGTCTGGTGAATTCACATTACAAATATTTTTTTGGGAAATCATTGACATTGTGTCCTTCGGGCTAAAGAGGAAAAGGACCATCTAGCTTGTTACCAGAGCAAAGTCCAAAAGCCAGCATCTGTGATGGTATGGGGGTGTGTTAGTGCCCATGGCATGGGTAACTTGCACATCTGGGACAGCACCATTAACGCTGAAAGGTACATACAGGTTTTGGAACAATATATGTTGCCATCCAGATGACGTCTTTTTCAAGGACGTCCCTGCTTATTCCGGCAGGACAATACCAAGCCACGTGTGGGTACTAGACTGGTTTGCTTGCAATTCTAACCTGTTGAAAGTGTGTGGTACCTTATGAAGCGCAAAATACAACGGAGACCTCAGACTGTTGAGCAACTGATGTCATATATCAAGCAAGAATGGGACATAATTCCACTTTCAAAACTGTCCTCTCCTCCGAAAGGCTAACCAAGTGTTGAAGAAAGAAAAGGTGATGTAACACAATGGTAAACATGCTCCTGTCCCAATTTTTTTTGACATGTGTTGCAGGCATCAAAGTCAGAATGAGCGTATATTTATAAAAATCAATAAAGTTTATCAGGTTGAACATTAAATATCTTGTCTTCGTACTGTATTCAGTTACATTTAGGTTAAAAAGGGTTTGCAAATCATTGCATTCTGTCGTTATTGACATTTCACATAATGTCCCAACTTTATTGGAATTTGGGTTGTATTACACATTTGTGTGAAATGTTATATTAAGTGCAAACCTTCTTGAGTTATGGCCAAAAATGTTTTGTGAGGTCACAGTGACCTTGACCTTTGACCACCAAATTCTGCTCAGTTCATTATTTAGTCCAAGTGGACCTTTGTGCAAAATTTGAGAATTTCCATCAAGGTGTTCCTTAGATATATCGTTCACAAGAATTGGACGAATGTAAGTTCACAGTGACGTTGACCTTTGAACTCTGACAACCAAATTGTAATCAGTTCATCTTTGACTCCAAGTGAATGTTTGTGCCAAATTTGAAGGGTTTTTAACCAGGGTGTTTCTGCGATATAATGCCTCCAGCTTGGCTATTGCTGCTAAGAAGGCATAGGGCCTACAGGTCAGGCAACAGAAGAGCAGCAATCAGTTGCCACCTGTCAACAATTCTTAAAAGAGTGGAATTATTTCTACTGCTTCTTTGTCTGTCACACCTTTGCTGGACAAAATGGCACACATCTGTCTGAGACCAGTGAGAGGGCACATGGACAAAATTGCTCATTACACAATCCAGTCAAAGTTTGCCGTAGGAGTATGAGTCTGACTGCAGCAGAACTTGTACAATGGGGTGCTATGATTCGTTTGTAGAATATATCAGAGGCTTTCACTCTGAAAAGGTGCTAAGAGCAAAGTTGTGTCCTTTCTAGCCTGCATTACTTAAGGACATCTAGACTGAAATAAAAACTTTAATGATGTATGTCCTTGCTCATGATGGATCCAGGAATAGTATCGCTGATATAAGACCAAGGTAACCTTTTCAGTTGTTATGTAAGTATTTTTGTCTGAAAAGCAATTCATAATATAATAACATTATTTTTGGAATCTGTATTCAAAGCTGCCCTGACAACCAACTTTGATACATCTATTTAACATCAACACATCTGCTCAAGATCATCTTACACAGCTGAACGAGTGCTCATTATGAAGGGCAAAAGTGTGTTTCGATCAATCTAAGTTATAGTTCTAATCAATAACTCATCATTATATTTACACATGAAAGCACACACCTGTGAACGAACACAAACTCCCTCCACCACATACAGACACACTAATATGCTGGCTGCCATTATAAAGGCATGGATCAACAACCACTGACAAACACACCAACAAACAAGCACAATAAATCGAACACAGTCACACAATTAAAGGCAGGCACACTATTCTTTCAGGTTCTACCTCAGTTAGTTTCCGGGTGATTATACATTAATGAAAATCAATTATTATATTCCATTTTTGCCAATATTATGTTTCATTTATGCCCTTAAATCCCCCTTAATCCTAAACACTGAAACTTTAACTCTTGATATAAAGTAATGGTGTTGTTTTCCTCAAGTACTGGGTAGCCAGTCAAGGAGAAGAAAGGCACTGAATATTTTATACAGAATTACCGTACAAGGAGTAGATTATTAGACTGCAGAACAGCTTAAATGTGCTGTGGTACAATTACACAGTTTTGATCTGTGTGTGTTTGGATGTTTGATATGTTTTCATCAGTGAGTATGATGTCTTTCATAAAGTCCCATTAAAGTTCATTGTTTAGAAGTGGTGAATGGGGAGGCCTTGGAAGGCTTCGGACTTCATTGCACCTTTAATGAAAACACAATTAAATTTGTTTAGCACTGTGCACTGTGGCAATAATGTCACATGAGGAACGTGTCTGCAGTGCACCTGGTCCTTTCAAATGGCAGTGTAATCTTTAGCCATTCTTTAATCAACTATAGCAATAATTGGGACTAATGACATCCAAGTTGGCTGCCCATACTGTCATGGCTTCAGGTTTGTGTTATTTCTTGTGTCATGGTGTTGAGTTCTAGTTTATTTTCAGTGTTTATTTCCTGTGTTATGGTTTGAGTTAGTTACTTCCTGTTCTATCTTGAAAGGTCTTTCCTTGTGTGTTTTGTCTCACTTCACACTTCCTGTCTTTGTTCTTTTCCCTCCACTGTGATTGTCTGTCCCTGCCCTGATTAGTCTCACCTGTGTCCTGTTAACCTTCCTTGTGTATGGTAGTCCATGTGTCCCCCTCTTACTTTGTCAGTTCATTGTGTGTGTACCTTTGTGTCAGTGTTCCTGTATTTCTGGCCTGCCTGTTTTGTGGACCTTTTATGTTTTTGGATTTTGTTTGCTTTGGTGGGACTGTTACCTGGTTTTGACCCACACCTGCTTTTGTTCTGTGAGTTTTTTGACATTGATGATAAATCATTATACTGTACCTGCCCTGCCTGCCACGTCTGCATTTGGGTCCGAACCCTGTTCCTAGTGTTTCCGGCACATTTGTGACACATACCATTACACGGAAAATCCGCAGTCTGAAACAGACACTGTGGAGTTGAGGTAGCAATGTAAATATGGAATAGGAATAAGACTGAAAGATAAGTCATTCAATAACATTTCTGCTTTTAATTGCGTGATGGTAAGGGTTCTGTGTCCATTACACATTTTTTATTTAAATAGAAATGGCTAAAATGCCCTTTACGAAAGTTAAATTTTCTACAGCTTCAAAGTTCCTCTTGTTGTACTATTGTGGCACATACATAGTAATTAAAGTAAATTAAACGATGTCACAAAAGTAAGACAAATTGTACACCGATATGTTTGCAAGTTTTGGATGTTGTCTGTTGCAGAGGCTACCTTCTTCAGATATTTTTGCTTCAAGATTAGTGGTAGTTCTCTCCTCTATCTTGGCTGAACTTCTGAGTTAATAAGATCTTCAACTTGTGTCTACATAATATCCTTTGTAACTCTTCAATGGAACAGAAGATGAGAATACACTGAGTTATGGGTCTACATGATTCATCTGCACTTAAATACTCATTTATTCATTAACACAGGGCTGGGCTGTGGAATACACAGAGGGAAGGTTACTGCATGTATCATGTAGTTTTCCATAGGGATTGACTCAGTCAAGTCAGAGCCTGTTGACATTTTGTTCCGCAACTGTGACTTAAAAAGCTTTATGTATATTTAATTATGCCCACAATAACCTCACAGCATGCACTGGGGCTGATCCAATATATGTACCTTCATACAAATTTAACTGTACTATTTTTATAAAAATATCTTGCTGTCTCTGCGTGCAGATGTCTAGTTGAATATCCTCAGAATCAGTGAATAGACAAAATAACATGAACACTTAATGAAAATGGACTTAAACATTAACAACAGTTTCAAACTAATGCAAACATGTATTGTAGGCATTTGTCACAGCAGACATTTTGGCTTGTCATAGTAGGAAAAGCATAGGTGTTACTCATAACATTAACAATGGCGCTGTTCTATTTAAGTTTCTCAATAAGCCATGACAGCGTGATGGTGAGCCAGCACAAACATTGCCCGGACCCTGAAACCGAAGTAGTGATTGTTTTATTTTATTAATTGCATCCATATGTTTTCCTACTTTGACATAAAAAATGCTGATTAGGCTTCATGACAATTAATAATATGCCAATCCTTTTTATAGGGTCTCCCAGAACAGAGGGTGGCAGCAGGAAATGGAGCTACCACCAGGACAGAGAGCAGACAAAAAGTCCTGACACCTGAACCAAATCTTGTTAAACCGTATATTTATTTTGTTATGATTTTTTGTTGCTAAATGCATGTTCTTGATTCTGCTTGGTGACACTGTGTCACTCTGTTTCTCTCGCCTTTTCAGTTGTTAGAGCCTTGTCTCTGTCAAGTCAAGTCAAGTTTTAAATATATATAGTGCCAATTCGTAACAAAAGTCATCTCATGACACTTAACATATAGAGTAGGTCTAGACCATAATCTTTACTATTAGTTATTAATTATTAATTTACAGAGACCCAACATTCTGTGTATTTTACTTTCATACAGTTTACTTAAATTGCATGTCTGCCTCCATCCTATTCACGTAAAGACCTTGTGATTTTGACAGCAGTCTTTGTCTGGCTTTTGGCTCTGTCTCAAGGAAATCGTACAGATCATAAATATGCTATGAGTGGCTTGCACTACTGCTTGGGCTACAGCAGACAGATGACTGTGCAGGTTTTTTGCTTGATGAAGCATGTTTTGACCATCCTGTTGACAAATAATCTGTACTTAGGAGGCTTTTTGTTCTGTGTCAAGGAAATCTTACAGATGCTGAATACGCTATGAGTTCTGCACTCTAGCTATGGAGAGCCAGTGGAGCCCTGATTAAAGTCTTTCACCATGGCCTGGCGTGATAGAGTGAAGAATGAGTTGGTGTGCAGTGATTTGAGAAATGATTTGGAGTGAACCCGTGTCTATGGTTATCTAAATCAACAACAGAATTCAAGACGGAACAAAGAACAGAGACTTAGGAGTGATTCTAGCACCACTAGCCCAAGAGGCCCCTTACCCGAATCACCACCTCTGAATGAAGAGTCTATGCCACCTGGCTGCTCCAGGCTCTAATGCAGTGAGTGAGCATGCTGCATGCAATTGGAAAGGTACCACTTTTATAGAAAGAAGGGACACTTCCTTTGTCAGTGTCCAGAGCTATCGGGAAACAGCAGCACTCGCAAGAGGGTGGGGAGACTATGATGACTGTAACCTGATGACTGCAACCTGTAATCTACCCTCTTTTTGGAAGGGGTATTGTTATTGCCAAATGCGCTGGTGGACTCTGGAACAAAATTTACTATTTCCCTTCCACAAAGTTGAGAGCGCAGACTGTAATTGGCTAACCTGTTTGCTAAGGTATGGTACATTTCAAACTGTCTCCTCACTGTTAATCATGCAAGACTGGCACTGAGAATACATTACCCTCTACATTCTCGAGTCTCTCCTGAACACTCTCATTGTTGGCTAACCATGGTTATCTCTCCACAGTCTTCAGTTCCCTTGGGCTACCGCTTCTCTTCCCTAATGGGGTGACTCCTGTTTTGATACCTGCTGTGATCACCCTCCAGTCTCTGTTTTCACAGCTGTATGTACAGCCAGTTTACTTTGTTGTTTCCAAGGATCTCTCTGAACTCCCCAGGTTGTGTCTAAAATAGCATGACCTGGCAGAGGTCTTTGACAGGCAAAGTGCTACCTTTCTGTCAATATATCAGCCATATCATCCACCCATCCTTCCCTAAGCCATACAATCATATGCAATCATGAGAGTTTACATCAAAGGGGCTCTCCGGTATGGTTTTATCCATCCGTCCACTTCATTTCCTGGAGCTGAGTATTTCCATACTGAAAAAAGCAGGGAATGCTTTCTTGCATTGATTATCATGGGATGAATAAGGTTGCCCTCATAGACAGTTCCATTCCTATTCTTTAGACACCAGAGTTTTTTTTTTTTACTGTGGTTACTAAGGCATCTGAGTTTAATCACTGTCACTTTCACAGAGACAGAGCAGATGACAAATAGCCTGGCTGTTTAACTTTTGTAAGATGTTCAGCACTGACAGCCATCAAATTCATACACAACCTATCAAGAAAACAGGGAAAGAATACTGCAACATGATGTAAGCCTACAACACTGCAAGCAATTAGTTTGTTTAAAAGATCATAGCAATACTCCCAACACACAGACACACCCACACAAACCCAAACCAAACAGAAACTCAACCATGTCACCTTAAAAAAAACACTTTAGAAAGTAAATGTCACGTATATGAATTTGTGACATCTTACAAAACATGAGTTAAATGTGTATGTTTTCTACAATGTATTGTGTAGATAAACACATTTTACTTTGAACATCATTTTTCTTTGAGATTTTTGAATTTATTTTACTGGACTCAACAAAGACGATGCTCTTCATCAGTAAGTGCAACAAAAAGGAGATTAATTTATCATACAAAAGTATGATTCATTTATATTAAAAACTATTACTAAATTTACTATACATGCAGAACACAAATTTGCAGAAATGCAACATCTTCGGTCACTCTGTCTGCAGTAACCTGCTGCCCCTCTTAATTGACAACCGGTATGGAGCTCATTATAATATAGTGCACTTGCATTATCCTCCACAGTGGAGGAAATTATTGAAAAAAAAGATCACAATGTCAGTTATATAGAAGTCGTTTGAGCTTCTTGAATTTTGAATCTTGATATCAAGACAGTCTGCAAAATAAGCCATCAGTCGATGCCAACCAAGATGAGAAACACAACAAATCTGTTCCATCACCTGAAAAGGTACCATCCCCAGCAACCACACCATTATTAAGCAAGCTAACTTGTCAGGCAGATATTTAATATAATATATTTAACATTATGTTATTCTTATTTTTATGCTAAACAATATTCTAAATTTAATGTGAGTTTGTCTCTATATGTCAGCCCTGTGATGAACTGGCGACCTGTCCAGGGTGTACCCCGCCTCTCGCCCAATGACAGCTGGGATAGGCTCCAGCCCCCCCGCAACCCTGCAAAGGATAAGCGGTGATAGATAATGGATGGATGGATGGATGGTCATATTTTTTGCTATATCGTCCAGCTTTAGGGCAAAGCAATTGTTCAGGACACCTCTCTACAGTATACTTGCTATTATGCTAAATAATAGTAAATAGGTTGCAAGATTTAATTAATACTGTGACATATTTGTAACATAGTCCTTTACAGACCCCTCTACTGGCACAGTGGTACAAAGAAGTCAGAATCCATCAATAGCTATTGCAAGTACAAAAAGAAGAACTGAGCACACAGACTAATCACATGGATTCCTTGGAAAAGGAGGTAATACCAAAAGTCATTTGTAAAAAAAAAAAAGACATTTTTTATTGGGCTACAGTAATGTTTGCCCAGTGCATCCAAATGTGGTCTAATAAAAAACTAAATAAATTCAGTGTCTAGGCAAGGTAGTTTTACCCTTTTCTGCCAGCTGGTAATAGGCCCCGGGCAAAACCATTTATCATGTGTATTAGCAGCGCTGTTTGGATTTTATGCAAGACCACACTGGGGTTATTTCCATACAGCCACAAGTTATGTCATTCTCTCAGTACTCCTCCCGAGCACCCAGACACCAGACAAAAGTTTTGCTGTGTACAGCATTGCCCATCAGTTACCTAGACTATTGCAGCTCGCCACAGTCTAATTTGTACTGCCATAGTTTCAAAAACACCTGTTTTTTGTTTTTTTGCGCTGTTGCTTCAGCAAAGCAAATATATATATATATATATATATACACACACAGTATATACAGTTAAGTTAATCAAATTTGAATAGCCCCCTTAATAGCCGACTCTTAACCATGAGCTCCCGCCATAGATTCTCAATAGGACTGAGATCTGGGCTTTGAGAGGGTCCATTTGGACCAACTTGATTTCCTGTGTCTGAAGCAACAAAACAGCCCCACAGCATTATGCTCCCACCACCATGTTTAACTGTGGGAAAAGTGTTTTTAGGGTTGAAGGCCTCTCCCTTCTTCCCTTCCTTGTTTTTGACGTCCCTGACGATTTTCCTCTTCAAGGGCCCCCGTCCAGGTTTGTTTATAACATAATGTGTCTCCTTGTACTTTGCCCTGAATGAGCGTTTATTTATAAAAAAAACAATAAAGTTTATCAGATTGAACATTAAATATCTTGTCTTTATACTGTATTCAATTACATTTAGGTTTGAAAGGGTTTGCAAATCATTACATTCTGTTGTTATTGACATTTTACATGTCCCAACTTTTTTGGAATCGGGGTTGTAGAAATATACCTATTCTAAAAGATGTGTACACATATACTACTTTTACCAGTGACATCTTAGACAGTCCACAATCATTACAAACAAAAAATCTATAACAAATGGCAGTTGAACAGATTCAGAACTTGTTATGCTCCCAACTCCAAATAAATGTTTTG
Source organism: Hollardia meadi (assembly GCA_037974645.1). NCBI lineage: Eukaryota > Metazoa > Chordata > Actinopteri > Tetraodontiformes > Triacanthodidae > Hollardia > Hollardia meadi. The sequence continues at coordinate 3,464 of JBBPCS010001029.1, read as the reverse complement.
CCACTTATTGACATCGTAAATATTGCACAAAACACATGTGGACTGCTGATTATAGTGAATTGTGAAGGCTAAGCGATTCCTGGGTCAGTACTCTCCCCTCAGAATATTTCCGCATATTCCCAAATGATTGATTGTGCAAGCAAGGAAACACATGCAATAAACGCAGAGAGACATCAATACATGGCCACTAGGCATGAAAGATAAAGGGCCACAGAGGTGCAATTAGAACAATTCCACAAAAATTGGCTAGCCATTCTCAAGCAGCCTCATGCAGAAGTGGTGGTATTATGTCTAGGGTTATATGAGGCTGAAACTGACTTTAGGTTCTGTGTCAGTTTTCACATGCATTCAGAAAGCTTTCTGCTTCACTCTGTTTTATTTGAGGAGTGATTCGGGGTTGGAGTTGGAATGTTTCTTTTTCGTTTTGACTCTTCATGGTATTTATGCAGAAATTAATATAATATAGTATAGTGATAGTGATCCTGTTATTTTAGTCTCTATCAAAGATGTTAGTGAATTCCAGGGAACCTTGAGTTGTATGATGCATCCTACGAACACTGTGGGGCACCGAAGGGTTGTTAGATTTAAGTTCCTCTTTGAATGTTACTGGTAGAAAAAGTTAATATCATGAAATAAATAATCACAAAAGACATTCCCTGTTGAATTTTAATTATTGGACTCATCGGATATATCAGTATAGATCCATTTTGCAAAGTCTCCAAAAAAGACACTGCAGTTCAAGGCTGCATTACAAAGTTTCAGAAATGGATACAATTGCACAGCACAAGGGTTATCTTCTGGGCATAACAAGTAAGTCTCTCACATGTAGTGCTCCAGATTATGTAGTAAATGACATTGTTGAACCCCAAGCTCCATTTGCTTCACTTCAGACTGTGGTGACATCTGTCGGATATCCGATGAGTGAATTATGGATCGGGACTCGATACTGATATTGAATCTGATATTTCTTTTATCATTATCATGCCATGGGCACTTACAGCTAGCTTGTGTGATGGCAGAGTACTTCTCTCGTAAGATATTTGTCTTGTTGCTTAACACTTCCTGCTACTGCAATATTGTAAATTCTTGGTGGAGAAACAAACTTAGCTGGATTCATTTAGTTTGTTGCACCATGTCATGTGTATAGCAGTTTCCCATCCTCCACAAAGCATGTCCAAATCTATTGATTACTCAAACCTTTCTCACCTTTGTCATTTAGCCCCCACTTCTGAATCCTGCTCAAGTATGCAGGATTTTACACAGCAACTCAGATATTGAAGCTTACTGCTTATTAGATGACAAATATTTGTGCATAATTGGTCATTTGAATGTTGTACTGGAATGATACTAAACAAAACTCATCCCAAGTTGTTACCATCGCCTTTGCATACAGATTTTATTTTATTCATCCGAAATGGACTTGCACTGGACATCCAGTCTGTTGGGTAATTTTAAGATCTTCTGTATTTAACATAATGAGACAGTTTGATTTTTTCTTTCTTAAAAGCAATGACTCCGATTGTCCAATTACATTCAAGCTCAGATAGGAAACAGTTAACAGTTAATACATAAATTATGCTGCGGCAGCGGTGAGATTAACCTTTCCCTCAGGCCTAAGGTGTTGTTGTGCCCTGCCCTCCCATTTTATTGCTGATCAATAGTATTAAATGCCATGCGGCTTTTCCTCTCCAGAGCATTGGCCAGTGGATTCTCCACTCAGTAGTAACTCCCTCCACTCTCCCTGTGGCTCTGCGTAGCCATTAAATTTTCCGCCTTCAGCCTCTACAACTCGCATCCAACAGATGAGTGATGCACTTTTACTGTTGAACATTAGGGTGGGGGGGCGTGTGCATGTCTGTGCAAATCTAGCCAACTACGCACATACATGATCATGCACACTCATACACAACACCCTCTAAATAGTTAGTGATATACATACGTCCCCTGTTAAATAATTGAGGAAGCCATTTATGCCCATGTTTTAAGTGCAGAATGTGTGCAAAAGCTCAGGGGACAAAAGCAACAGGGGGTTTTCTTAATTTTTCACCTAACTGTGAGAGGGACAATATAGAAACCAGTTTGCACAAGGTGGCTGCTGTGATGGCTTCAGGCCATGTTACACACTGGGTGTTCACCAAGTGTGTCACAGTAGATGTGCGTCACAGTAGATACAATACACACAACTAAGTGCCTAATCACTGTACACTGGAACTGTACATCCATTTGCGCACAAACTAGTCAAGACAAATAAAATGCAGAGACACTCCACACTTGTATTGCACACTTGTATTTGCACACAGGAAAAATATGCAAACATACTTTATATTTACATATATATTTCCAGAATATATGAACTTTGCCATGTGCACCTGCAAAAGTACTACAAAGAATCCTACCAAAGAATCCTGCAGAGCTGCATATAAAAATGTATATGTACATGTAATATATACTGTATATATATATGAATATTTGCACCGATTGTTGTGCTCACTATGCATTCTAGACTTTTATTTAAAATATCTTTTAAAGTTAATAAGTGCTGAAATGCAAAGTAGTGAGGATTAGTAAGCATTAAAATTGGTACCTCAATGGGTTTTGGAGTAACAAGGAGGAGAAAGGGTCTTAGCAGGAAGTGTCACATGGCAGAGGTGTCGAACTCTGACATTCTCAATCATGCAGCATGCTAACTGGCAACAATATCCTCATAAAACCTCCTGGAGGCATACTCAGTTGTAAAGCCTAGAGGTGAATGTTGGAGACTAATTGTGCCTTCAATGATGGATGTATATTGGAACTAGTTGTCAACATTTTTATCTTTTTTGGTTTATTTGTCCGACTTGAATAGATTTTCAACAAATTGTCAGGTTTATCAAACTACCTACAATATTTATTTGTTTTTTCTATTATTTTCATTTCACATAAGACTCAATACTTATCTCATACGATTCATAATCGATTCCTAAATGTCAAAAATTTATGTTCTAAATGTAAGTTAATAATGTGATATTGACCGAACGAAAAAGGCAGAACTCAACTGCGAGGGCACCTGCACAGTCACCAGCGCACACAAGCTACAGTTATCTTGTCTTATTAGTTCTTTCTCCTGCCCAGGGATTACAGATGTAAATTAGCTTATAGCTAACTCTGGTACAGCTAAGAAGCTGTGCATTGTCTCTGTCAAATAAACAAATCAAATCAAATCTTGTAAATCATTTTTTAAAAGGCAGCAGATGCAAGTGTAACGCCCTTTAGTTACACACACAGTGTAATCCCCAACATTTTCAGTTTAACTATGTTGAGCTATACAGTCTGAATGAGTTTGTAGCTGTTGTAGTTCTTTTTTTTCACCAGCAGAGTGCGCATTCACTCACACAAGCACTACCCGCGCTCTTAGTTCCCTTGTTTTTTTTCCTTGCACCGATGCCGATGAGAGCAGACGCACTACGGCCGAGAGAGAGAGCATG
>JBBPCS010001028.1:0-15904 GCA_037974645.1 Hollardia meadi | reverse complement strand
GTGGCAGGCGTTAGCTAGCTGTGGCAGATGTTAGCTGGTAGTGGCAGACCTTAGCTGATACTGGTAGAAGTTAGCTGGTAGTGGCAGAAGTTAGCTGGTAGTGGCAGACGTTAGCTAGCTGTGGCAGACTTTAGCTGGTAGTGGCAGACCTTAGCTGGTCGTGGCAGATGTTAGCTAGCTGTGGCAGACGTTAGTTGGTTGTGGCAGACGTTAGGTAGTGGCAGGCGTTAGCTAGCTGTGGCAGATGTTAGCTGGTAGTGGCAGATGTTAGCTGGTAGTGGCAGAGTTTAGCTGATACTGGCAGAAGTTAGCTGGTAGTGGCAGAAGTTAGATGGTAGTGGCAGACTTTAGCTAGCTGTGGCAGACGTTAGCTGCTAGTGGCAGATGTAAGCTAGCTGTGGCAGGCGTTAGCTAGCTGTGGCAGATGTTAGCTGGTAGTGGCAGACCTTAGCTGATACTGGTAGAAGTTAGCTGGTAGTGGCAGAAGTTAGCTGGTAGTGGCAGACGTTAGCTAGCTGTGGCAGACCTTAGCTGGTCGTGGCAGACTTTAGCTGGTAGTGGCAGACATTAGCTGGTCGTGGCAGATGTTAGCTAGCTGTGGCAGACGTTAGCTAGCTGTGGCAGACGTTAGTTAGTAGGGGCAGAACATGTTTGTATGGTGATTTTCAAATGTAACTGGCCATTGAAATTATGCATTTTAATTTGGCATTTTAATTTATTAGAATTCTTGAGCACCTTTAGATATAAAATAACTATCTTTGTAAATTACAAAACCCATTAGATGATGCTTTGAGGTCCACACTGGTTGAGAATAGCTGGGCTAAGCTACAAAAAGTCCATCAAGTCAAGTCCATCTGGACAATTTTAACTGCAGGGGAAGTTGAAATTTTACTTTCACTTTCTACACTTTGCTCATCAAGAATTTCAGACTTAAACTATGGAAATTATATTTAAACAGCTTATTTTCCTGCCAGCTCACTGATAGCTATACCACAAACAGTTAGATGGATATGAAATATAGATTAGACTTATCTTTTTAGTCATTTAAAAACACTGTCAGACACAGCAAATAGATCTATGGTGGCTTTTTTACATCATCTTGAATTTCAAAATGTTGATATCAGGTTTGGAAAGATGCTTTGAATGTGTACACCATCAATAATTGTCAATCACTTTAATCACAGACTAAACACTTCTTTCCTGTAAATCATTATTATGATAATGACGGGGTGTGCAAAGTTGTGTCAGTGTTTTTAATCTTAATCATTAATAATCAAAATCTATGTTTTTAAAGAGGCCACTTTCTGTTTGAGACTTTACTACTAGTAGAAACAGTATAATCCAATACTCTTCTTATAATCAGGTTGAATATAAACATGAGCTCGCATTTACCAATCTGTTCGCTGTATCCTGTTGGTTTTTCCTGTCGTTCAAGCACTTAAAAATTCAAACCAAACTGGGAAATGAACTGTCACTGAGATTAACGACTGTAAAAAGCACCCTGAATGTGACACCAGACTGAGAGATTTATCAGGCAGCTGTAAAGTCAAAAACAAACTCAGTGAGTCACAGCTGGGAGTTTCCTTCCTGGCCTAATAATCACATGTCAAGGTCCAAATTCAGTCCCTCTGCTGGAGACAGACTGAACGAGGAAGTAAGAAACGTCTTTTCCTCTGACTTGAAAACCTTAATTTCTTTGAACCTTTTGGATCATGTTGTAGGAACGACAGCTTATTGTAGCGACACAAACACCACCTACAATTTCCTTCAAATTTCAGACGTCATGAGCCGTTTTCGCCTGAGAATGCGTAATTATGGAGATAAAATAAGTCTAAAACCACAGACAAACAGTTAAAGGAACAGTTCACCCCAAAATTAAAAAAATCTTCACTGCAGCTGCTAGTTAAAAGCGTTGGTGGAAGGTGGATATCAGCTTTAAAAAGCATGTAAATAACGCCTTTTCAGTGCAATTTGGGATCCTTTTTCAGTTGTTTAGGAGAATGAAGCAGAAATGTCTTGTGGTCTAAAAAACTTCCCCCGACTTTCCATCGGCATGGAGGTAATTACATCACGACTGAATTTTCATTTTGAGGGAACAAATCAGCTCACTTGTTTCAGTATTTAAATTACGGTAAAGCCCTTTATGCCACTAAATGAAATAAAATAGATGAAAATAAAATAATTTTTAAAAAGTGCTTTTTTTCATGACTATTATTATTATTATTATTATTACTAACTTTTAGATCTGTCTATAGTGTTTACTTGTGACCTTAAAAAGAAGAAGCAATGTCTTCTTCAGCGGCTGTGTTATATTTAAATATAAGGACATGACTTTAATTACCCTCCTGCACATGAATCAGACACTGCAGTGATGTGTGATGCCAGCAAAGGGAAAGAAGGAAGAAAGCTTCTTTTCTTTCCTCCCATTCCTCATCAAAGCAAGTGCAAACGTTTCTAACTGCACCCTGTTTCTAGAAGGATTTCAGGCAGTGAAGACACTGACTCCCTTTTTAGGGGTCCCACCCATGTTTTTAATAATCATTACTGTACTTGGCGAAATGTCAGCAAGCATGTTAACTTCATCTTTCTTGTTTTAGTTTGTTCCCCTTTTCTCTTGTCATTTCTGTGTTTTCTTTTTTTAATGGATTTGGTGGATAATTACTTTCAAATGTTTTTGTGAAGGAAAATAAAAAGCACAACGACAAAGCATGCCAGATTGTGCAGTTGCATAACATAATCTGAGTGGCTTTATCATTAAGAATAAATCTAAATGAAACTTTTTTTTTAATGCTGTGTCACTGTTCAGTTTCACTTTCAGTTCCCTTACATTACTTGTGTTTTGGTAAGACCGAGCTCTTGATAGTAAACAAATGTCTTCTAAATATTATTCTGATCACATTTTGGCTCAAAAATTAAATGTATCTGCTTCATTTGGACAGAAAAACATACAATAAATCTGAAGACAAGTACAATTTGCTTCTTAACCTCACAAGCATGCGTCATTACGTAGGACGTCTTACGCGATGACGCACCGTCTTTAAATACAAGACGAACAGCTCCGAGGACGTTAATATTTACCTCAGCTGAACGAGAAAAAGTCATCTTGGTGGATGTTTCAGTCTCTTTACTGTCTTTTTTACTCACTTGGACCGTAAGTACCCTTGTTTTTATGTTGTTTTTAAATATTGTACATTAAGTAATTATCGAAAAAGTTACGTTAGAATTGACAAAAGTTGGATCAACCAGCTGATACTTAATGAAAAAACGAAATGTTTAAATAAAGTTTTGACAGATTCCAGGCGTTCACTGAGGAAGTTAACGGGTACCATATGTTATGAAGCTAATCTTAGCAGTTACGGCTAATTTATGCTAGTTCTTCTAAACAAGCTAATTGACATATTTTTAAAGTGTGCTTTTACATACGTCGACCTGTTACTTTTTTAAATCGTCTTAACACAAACTTTTCCAGCTTTGTAGTGCAGCTAAACTGGCTTTAAACAACTTTCAAACATCTTTTATTCAATAAACATGTCATGTAGCCGTTCATTAGCTTATTCTTCCTATCCTAGTTGTTTGAGGCTTATTGCTGAAGACATGCCTTGACATGATCGACACTTTCCGCTTGTTACACTTTGTAAACACCACCAGAGGTTGTTGTTGATTTTTACAGTTATTTTAGTTTGCAGAGGCAGTACAACACATGAATAAATAAAAAATAATAAATTAATCAAGAGAAAATTAATTTATTTTATTTTTTATTTTCTTATATTTTATACACCAAACGATCAATTGATTGATCGATAATAAAGTTTAATCGTGAGTTGTCGTCCTAAATATACCCAAAATACATATAAACTGGCAATAATTAGAAAAATATAAAGAACACCAGACCAAAGAATAAATACATTGAATCTGATAGGATGTATTTGTAAACATGCAGTTAAGAAAGCTTAATTTGCAGCTTATATACTGAAACAATATTTTATTATTATTCATAATTTGGTTTTTGATCAACTGAAACAGAAAATTATAAATCACTCCTCACAAGTCCCCAGAAACCAACATAACCTCTTCAGGTTGCTTGTTTTGTTCGACCAAAACCCAAAGATGTTCAGTTTAAAATAATTTTAAAAAGCAGGTAATCTTCACATCTGAGAAAGTAAAACCAAGCTAATCAATATATAGACTAATGGTTTTGAGTACAACATAAAATCCAGACTGTTGCAGGAGTTGCACACACACACACACACACACACACACACACACGTGATGGACTCTGCAAAGCATTTTATGATGTGTTTTATTTAATTTTCCTTTACCTACCCAGGTAAAAGTCTCCTTGAGAGACCTGGCCACAGAAAATCTTGAATAAAAACTTAAAAATCATGATTGTTAATTTTGACTTTTCTTGAGGAATAATAAAATTAAGTAAAGAAACTTCATAGGAGCAATTAACAGCAAATGATGGCAAGAACACATTAATTTTTGTCACCTATTTAGCTACTAATTCATAATTTTGAGTTTCTTTCCCTTTTTAATTTATTGCTATGATGATTTTTTTTCTTCTTCATCAACAGTAAACCAACATGGCAAACGGTCACGTGGAAATCCACGACCCTCTCTCCAACCCCAACGACCTCGCCACCATCTCAAACTCTGACCCTAAATCTACCTCGGACACAAACAACATGGATGACACAATGGAGTTCAGACTCCTTATGGCCTACACGAAGAGGAGGAGGCCTACACGGCACATCCTGGTTGGGCAGAGTGCTGACCCAAACGGATCATCCTCGCCTCAGACGCTGGTCAAGACTGAAAAAGAGGAGGAGGAGAAGCCAAAGAAGAAGAAGAAGAAGGGAGGGAAACGCCTGTTGAGAATTTTAAGCTGCATCAAACATCAGGTAAAAGACGATGAGCAGCCACAAACTGTTGCAGTCGAAGCTGATGCCGAATACAGATGTTGCGATTTTAACGGTGAGTGTTGAAATAAAGCTTCAGATAACCTTAATACATTCAGACCTTCTCTATGGTAACAATCAGGGCCGTAACTACCGATCAATTACATCATTGAACAATCTGAACCATCGTTTTATTTATAAAATGTCCGAATGGAGTGAAAAAAGTTTTAATGCATGACGAGCAGAAAATCCTCACTTTCGAGAGATTGGAACCCTAAAATGATTATTTGATTTATGAAAAAAGATAAATCTTCTTTTGATTGACTAATTGATTCATTGTTGCAGCTCTAGTAAGAATTTTAAACAGCTGTATGCCTGTTTTAGTACCTGAATATTTAAAACAGCTGTGCATGATGACAAACCCAAATTTAAAAAAAAAAAAAAAATCAAACTTTATTGATCCCCAGGCGGGAATTCACATCTTGCATACAAACAGGAGAATTTACTTGGTATGTAGGTCATTTCTATGTAATAAATGTGTAATATTTGTAATATACACACTGTATGCAGTAATACAATAAACTACTTTGGAAGTCACTATAAAGTCCAGAACTCTGGAGGGTATAGCGGTTATTTAATTAATGATTTATTCAAATTAAAACAAATTTACCACAACTCAAGACAAAAGGGTAGCAATGAAACAACTTGTTTTTAGTTTTTAACACACAGACACCTCCTGATTGAATATTTTCCAAACTTTTCTGTGCAACATGATTGAAGCAGCCAGTGATGGTGTAAATATTTTAGAGTTGCAGCATTGATTGAGTTGAGGCATGATGCTTTTCTTTGTTACATGATGGTTAAAAAAAAACCTCCCATTTGCCAACATGCAAACACATTTTAAGCTGTTAAAGAATTTTAAATGTTATAAACATGCAGCTACACGTTCTTCCTGTCAGATCTCATGGTTTTTTACTTTGACGTAACACACTGTCGTCATGTGGCCTTCAGGATGAAGATAACAGGATGCAGATCTAAGATACAGGCGTTGTGTGTTTTTAATGATGTGTTTTTGTGTTTTTAATGATTTCATTCAGTTGAAGTCGAAGAAGAGGACAAGTTGGACGAGGCAGCAAGTAGACTGACGGAGATCGCTGATGAAATCCCGTTCACTCCTCCAGACGTAGAGGTGGACTCGGAACAAGGTGAGTTTTAGCGAGGATACATTTTGACATTCTTCTCTCAAACCTCGCTTATTTTTTTCTCACAAGGCTTGCTTTTACGAATGTTTAAAAATGTAGGCTGGTAGGTGCTTTTAAATCTGCATCCAAAAAAAAAGACGTGTAATGTGGTTAAACTGTTGGAGCATCTCGTTCACAGCTGCTTCATCCTGTATGAAAAGCTGTTCTTTAAATCTCTGCAGCCGTCTGAAGGCAGCAGGAGACACAATGCTGATGAATCTGATTGGAGGAGTGCTGCGTCAGAGCGCATGAACCCTTCCGTAAATTACTTTCAGATGACGCCAGAGTAAAAACTCAATCCAAACAGCACCCTTAACTGATATCAGATCAGTCCCAGCTCTTAAATTTAAGATGTGATGTCACTATTTGTTGAAAAAAGCGTTGGATTGATGTGATCACAAACTATTTTTATTGAAAAGTTTATTATATTCCACGTCAGCCAGCCTTAACATGCGTCTCTGAAATATTACTGTTCTGTGGCTGTTAATGGTACATTATGGCTTTTAAACCTACGTTCCATTTAGTCTTTAAGACTGTTAACCACTGCGGTCTTCTTTCATTTTGGATGTTGATTGATAGTCGTGTGTTCTGTTGTGTAGATGATGTGGAGAAGGTGATTGGCCTGCTGCTGAAGGAGGCTGGAGACAGACTGAACGAGGAAGTAAGAAACGTCTTTTCCTCTGACATGAAAACCTTAATTTCTTTGAACCTTTTGGATCATGTTGTAGGAAATTCTTTAGGAATTAATAGCAAAAGTTTGGCAGTTTATCATTTTGATATAATTTCACATCAGCAGCATTTAAAAGGCGCTCATATTCCAGCATATCTGGCAGGTCTAGAGTTCACAGAGACGTCTTTATACAGCTTTGGACAGCTGATTAACATTTGATGTAACATTTGATTTGTAAAGTCTTAAAAGTTTGGAAAATGCTTAATTTTAACTGTTATGTTTTCAAGCCTAGTAATGTGCTTGAATTTGAATATACTCCTTAAAAAATGCTTGATTTTCAACACAAATCTGCTGTTTCATCGACACAATCACTCGTGCCAAACAAAATTCTCTTAATATTTAAAACGAAATGATCCTGTCGTCATATTTATCTCCTGATGTTTTTAAATTGGCAAGAATTAAATAATAATTACAATAAACATCGATTTTATGGCTGTAAAGGAATTCTGTAAAGTTTATTTTTCACAGGTGCATTTATAGTAACAATTAAGATGTGATGATAAATTTTTTGTTTAGTTCCCTTGAAAGTGAAATGAATTCCAGATTTGGCCACATTTCTTCTCACTCATTCTAATATCTCGTACTATCTCTTCAGTGTTCGTCACATCTGTTTCAGTTAATATGTCAACGAAAAACACTAAATACAAAATGTTTCTTGTCTCCACCAGACACTGAAAAATGCTAATATAGCTGCAGAGCTCTTTTGGAACTACTCTTTCTTTGAGAAGCTAATAAAAACCCTTCTGATAAGGATGGGCCTCATGAACCCTGAACCAGACGCTCTGGGGCCACAAGCATCACCCAAATCCCAGATCGCTGTGACCTGTGAGGTGAGAACAACTTTATTATTAATAAAAAAAATGCACGTAAAAAGGCAGGGAAATTGTCATACTAGTAGTATGCTTGCTTTGTGTGCTGCCCTTTACATACATGAAGAAGTACAAAAGTAAGTTTTTTTGTTTTTGGTATGAAAAGTGTTAAATTTCAAGGAGTGAGAACATATAACTGCCACAAACGGTATTCCCACAAATGACCCTTAATATTTGTTCAGATTGTACACAAAGCAGTGGTGGGAGAAGTACTCAAATCCTTTACTTAATTAAAAATATCACTACCACAATATTAAAGTACTCCTTTTTACCTAAAATATAATTTGGCTGGGACATTAACACACATACTGAAATGCAACACTAACACTAAATATGAGGAATCACAACAACAAAGTGTTGAAAATGACACATTTATATTGTTGAATATATTGATTTAAAGTGCCAGTATTAAAATACCTGGCATGCACATTATATACAGTAACGGGCACCAAGACTTTATCCACCCTACTTTATTTTTCCCCCGGCCGTTATTCGAGACTCGGCTTCTATTTGACAACCTGATTTTTAATTGAGGAAATACTGGAAGTGAAAGTGGAGATGTATTTTCAGATGAAGTTATTTAAAGTGCTAAAAGGTACTCATTTTGCAGAAAATTGCCTTGTTAGTGATATATTAAAATAAATTACATCATCAAGACTGATGCATCAATGCGCAGTAGCACCTTTGTTGTAGGTAAATGAGGTAGAGCTAGTTTTAACTGCTTTATCATCTGTTAACTACAGCTGCTAAACAAATGTAGTGAAGTAAAAAGTACAATATTTCATCTGTACAGTAGCACAGTACTTGAGTAAATGTACCTCTTATTCAAAGTAAAATCTAAAATCAGTGCAGAGATGTTAGAAGACACAAACGGTTCCAGCGAGTTCAACCTTTCGTCAGGGCAAATTGTGGCCAACATATGTGTGTTCATCACGTCATGACTCCAATTCATGAAAACTTTAGAGGAAAATTAATAGTTTTCTTATCTTTTCTCGCCATATTTGGCAACTTCTATGTGTTCAGTGACTTTGGCCCATGAGAAAGGAACATTTCAGTGTCATGCCTGTGTTCAGTGATCTGAAACACTGACCATACCTTTTATATTTTCAAGGCTGTAACAGGAGCTTCAGTGAATCATTTTCCTCATAGCTGAACATGTTTCCGTTCCTCGGCAGGTCACCAGTCGTCTGTCGGACGTGAACACGCTGCCCATGAGCCGTATGCTTTACCATGGAGCCCGATATCTGCAGGATCATTATTCATCCTGGATACAGCAGCATGGCGGATACGTACGTAAAAACACTCGTTTATATCTTCTAGAAACATTTCGCTTGATAAGCCTTTTTTTTCTCTTTTTTTTTTAAATAACGTAAATGTTTTCTCTCTTTCGCAGGAGGAAGCCTTTCACAGTGACGATGAGGATGAAGTGGAGTGAACCAAACAAGGTGGTTTTCCCCCTGCAGCCATGCAGTGAAACCTGCCACTCTGTGCCTTCAAGAGCTACAAACTGTAATAAACCAGCTCATCCAGTTTGAAGCGGAGAGCTTTAGCATCCCAACCGTTACACACCTCAACCATACGTCACTCATCTTATAAGGCACTCTTATCGAGGTGTTCGAGTGCTCTTGAGGGCTTGAAATTTGGCACGGGGAATAAAATAAGACTCAGGACACAGAGTTTACATTCTGCCACTTCAGTTTATGTGCACATTATAACCAGAGATGATGAGCTTTGACATATATCTGTATGCATTAGCAAAATATTAAAGCATGTTTGTCTGTTTTTTTTCTTTTCATAAGCAATTATATTGTTCAGGGATGTCTTATGTGCCAAAGTCTGACAACGACCCAGAGCCAAAAAACACATTTTGTGCCTCTGATAACTACAGTTATGTGATTCTTCAGAGATATTTTAAATCTGCACACTTGGTACTTGCACACTACCTGCTGTAGTTTGGTAAACAAAAATGTATTGTATTAACACATAAAAATTTATTTTCAGCACTTGCACTTTTTGATAAAGAAAAATGAAATATTTTTGCTTTGAGAGTTTCTGTAGGATGTTGCCAATTTGCTTATTTGTAATTGTTACTGTTTTCTGCATTTTAGGTTTACAAACTTCAAAATATGTTGAATGTAGTTTTGCTAATGAAATCTCGTCTGTACTGTCAGATTTTTTTTTTCAACACGAAAATAAGTTAATTCTAAAATGAATTAAAGATTAATTTGTCATTTAATCTCTCATGCTAAGTGATTTCTTTTTTTAATGCTTTATTTTTTAATCAAAATTAATAGACCTCTTTCACGGCAGCCATATTAGCATGAAATCACATGGAAACAGGTGTAATTTTAAAAATTAATTAAGGTTCTGTTCCATTTAGTGTGGCAGAGCCTGTCCAGTGAGCCAACATGCACGAGAGCAGCACCCTTGAGTCAATTTGACCTGAATGGAACTGAACCTTCATTAGTATCACTGCTAACACCTGTGTTTCTTACCAAAATGGCTGCTGTGAAAAAGGTCAACAGTAAATTATGTCATCATGTATTTATGTCATAAATTAATTGTGGAAACTGCCTCTCTGTGTAGTGTATGTATTAAAGTCACATTAAAGAATTTTACTTTAATATAATGCACACAACTCTTGTTTTCCTTCAACTCAGGAAAACTGAGTTTGCTGAATAAGAAACTGTTTAGTCGGAACAGCGCCACCTTGTGGCCAATATAGGAACTACCTATACATTTTCTAATTATTTTGCCAATGCTTCCCCAAGTGGCAAGTTCTTACATCCATTTATGATCAATTTTGCATATAAATCATGAACCCTAACAGCACAATGCCTTAATTAAGTGTTAACTTTTAGATTTGGTTCACAGCTCAAAGGAAGACATCTCTTGGGTAAAAGTTATTATTTTATTATATTTGTGCTGGGAATGGATGCAATTGATGCCGAACCAAAGAGGACACTCCCTTAAACTTATCGAGTTGTTTAAATCGAGTTTACAGATCGATTACCCTTCCTGACATTAAAATGATCTTTAAATTCACGTTTCTTTAAACGGAGTTCGGCGTTTACTCCTTTCTGAAACGTTCGTCTCCCAGTGAAATGAGATCCAACCCGTTCCCTTGCAACACCTTACTGCCTCAACCTGCTTACCGACAACAAACACGCGCGCCACCACGCCATCAGTCGGTGTCATCACTTCCAACCATGACGTATCACTTGTCTGTCACTGTTCAAAACACCTCGACAGACTTGTAAACGCAGCGGGGAAAGAAGCGAGTGCGTAATGTTTAACGTCGTGCACCAGGGTCGGAAATACGTCCCCACGCGCCCCTCGGTCACGGATGACTCTCCATTAACCGTGCGGGCTATTCACGTCAACAGATCCCCCGGTTCACTGAACGAGTCACCGGAGGGTACTTGGCCGCCGCCGCCGCCGCCGCCGCCGCCGCCGCCGGGTGCCAAAATACGGGTCTCCAAGGCCAACAAGGGCGCGGTGGTGGTGAGAGCTGTCCGGCGACATCCGTCTCCTCAACCGGCCAGTCTGGAGAGCCTTGGGGCGGCTTGGATTGAGAGAGGGCACTCGGAGGTGAGACCACCTGAGAGGTTACCGAGCCTGGAGGGGAAAAACGGCGAGATAGATGCCGCCGGGAATGGGATGGAAGGTCACGGTGGAGGGCCAATGAGGAGCAGGAAGAAAGGGTTCAGACCCCCCGATGTGAGGACCATCTTCTCACCCGGTGAGAAGGACCCCAGGGTGAAAGTGGAGTCCGGTGAGGGGCACGCCTTCGAGCCTGGAGGCGAGGACACCTGGTGCGATGTGTGCTGCCACTACATCTTCCAGCACGGTCTCACCTGTGCAGGTAAGTCTGCAGATGATGAGTAAAGGGGATGGAAGGGGGGACTCCTATGAGAAGCCTTTTTATTAAAGACTCATTTGGGTGTCAAAATTTCAAAATTAACCTAATATAACAATAACATTTTCATGGCAAAATTCATCAAAAAGTGTTTTTCCTAGAATTTTCCTCTTTCCTTCCCATAGATCCCCTGTAATATTGGTAATTTCCACAATAAATCTGGAATCAATAAGCATCCAAACCATTAAATCAGAATTGGATACCATTATATGTGATGGTAAATCTAACATTGACCCCATTGGATATCTTGGCAAACAATACTGGAGCCTAAAAATGTGAAAAGAAATCAGTATTCTCCACAAGAGTATAACATGTTTTTCAAACAAAAAATTAAATTACAAAAGTAAAAATTACAAAAAATTGTATTTTAGTTTTTTTTTAAATACTCAGAAAATTGCACAGAGTTTGGTTAGTGACCTCAGTGGTTTCAGCCTCCTAAATGTGAGGATCTGCTCTTTTATATCGCTTTAAACTTAATTTCTTCTGATTTTAGACTGTTAGCCAAACAAAACAAGTAATTACCTAAATGTTACATCTGTTGCCAGGAAATTGTAACTGGAACTTTGTCACTATTATCTGTTCAATCATATGTCCCTCAAAGGTTTTAGATATATTTAATTGTCAGTAAAAGTTTTTTTTTTTTGAAAATCAAATCAAACATGAGACTTTTATAAAAGTATAATTGGAGTTCACCTTTGCAGCACACTCGTATTTGGATTCACCTTTCAGTGAACTCTTAAATCATTTTCAAGATAGTAAAAGTGGCATCAGTTTTGTTGGTAACACCCTCTGACATGCAGTGGAGACCACATGTTTAAAGCTGTTTAAATGACATAACTAGGTAGGGCTCTTTAACGCAGCCCAGCAGCAGGAATGCAGTCGGTATGCAGGCGGACCGGTTCAGGCCTAAAAGTAGACCATGAGGAGCCTCGGTGTCTCCTCAAGTACAAACTGTGGACCTCCCTCTGTGTCCACTTCTGTCTGACAAACAATAGAAATAAGAAAACAGGCTCTTCTTCCTCATGCGTCGGACTCGTAACATGGCTGCCTTTGTTGGTGTCTTAATGGAAATGAGACTCAGACGTTTTTGAATAGTCAAATAACTGCTTTTTTTTAATTTATTTTTTTTAAACAACCTCATTCACTATCAACGTTTTTAAAAGTTCATCTTCCTCCTTTTCTTTACTTGTTTGCCCTAGCTGTTATTAGCTTTAAACGTCAGGTAAGAGAAAGAAAAACAACAGCAAAGAAGAATCTCCGTCATACCTAATGATGTGTGGAACAAAACAGCTTTGAATGAAAGTATTAATTTGCCTCCGTTTTAACCCACTATATTTATTTTACTCACAAAAAATTCATTGTCAGTCACTATTTATCTAACATAGCTTGTTGAATTCATAACCAAAACAATAGCAAACTCAGGTGTTTTGCTGTTTCAACCTCAGTTTGTGACCGTTAGCTAAAGCGGGCTAATTTTAGCTAGCTTTTGTCTGCAAACTTTTCATAGATCTTGCTTCTGTTTTACTGAGACAGATCACTGACTTTATGAATTTTGCTGCTGTTAGGCTGTGTTTTAGCATGACTCAGTGGTTTTATCACAAAATAAATTAAATAAATAAACATTTCGTACAAAAGAGAGAGATGGGGAACCACATGCAGACTCAGCTCTCAGCCAGCATTTAGCCACGTCCCACCACTAGCCTTCATCAGTGGATTGAGTTTTTTTTTTAAAGTATAAACTTTAAAAAACAAACAAACAAGGACCTTATGATAAAATGTTTTTGTTTACTTCTATTTCCAAGGTCAATAATGAACCTTCGAAGTACTTGTCAATAATATATGCTCATCATTTAATTTAAGATCAATAGACAAACGGAGTATTGATCAGTTCTGCAATAAATCTGTAAACCAACAAAATGACTGGACCAGATCTGATTATAAGACTGATATTAACTTTATTTTCTGTAATATTTTAGCCTAAAACACACAAAACATGTCCAGCAACTACTTTTTCAGAAAATGTAAAACACTAAATCGAGGCTGATGCAGACACAGATACAAGTCTTCTTACTCTGCCTTCGTCCATTTAGCCTTTTAACCTCATTATGTTTACAGATAATAGACCGGCACAATGAGCTCGGTGCTTCCTGTCAGTTTTGCCAGCAGCACTGATGGAGTTGATGTGTATGTGTGTGCATAGACTGATGTTTCTGGTCATTTAAAAGCCGTTCCCACAGTTGATTGCCACTCAGGAAGTCTGTTGAAGGTCCATTACTGGTTCTGAATGTCATCAATGTTTCCAAAAGGACGAAAATTCGATTAAAACTTGAGGTGAAACATCTTTGCTAATGCCGTGTAGCTCTCCGCAGAGGACTGTTGGTCACTAGTTCACTTATTAACATGCAGAAACAGTCACTTATAAGTCAGTTGAGCAGCAGCAGGTTTGTTCAGTTATTTCTTTTAAAAATTAATTTCTCATGCTGCCGGTTCCTTGTGATGCAGGAATGTAATGCTGAATTGACCCAGTTTACGTTATAATGCAGCCCAGTGGTGGAAGTATTCAAATGTGTTCTGCCACTACTAGCTAACGTCTGCCACAGCTAGCTAATGTTCCCTTGTGAAATCCTGTCACAACCCTGTATATATACGTTTTTATTTCCCATTTTTTGGTCACATGATGATTTTTCTGTCATTTATTTATGAAGGTGGTCCTCAGAAATGTGTTGACAATTAGAAATGGGCCTGAAGTTACAAAAGGTTGAGATTCCCTGTATTATAACACAAATGTTTTGTGTTTTTTGGTAGTTTTAGTTGACAGTGGATCAGTGTGTTTCTGTCTCAAAGTGGGTCAGATAAGACTCGATAAGGACAGATCCTGGACAGTCTCCCTCTCTTTGTTTCGGTCTCTACAAGGTAAAGTAACAGAAACCTGCCACAGACATCAGGAAGTCTTGTCTGATCGGGTTTAGTGTTGCACCAGATTGCGTTGTGTGTGTTCAGTAGTCCTGGGTAGGTAGAGGGCATTGAAGTGTCTCTAATAGTTCTCTGGTTCTGTAGCAAACAGCTTGATTTCCATCTGTTCTCTGTTCATTTGACACAATAGCACAGAAAAATATATACTTTAATTAATTTAAATGACCTCATGAACTTTTGTCTTGTGTAAATGTCTGTATATCTGTATATTGAGTGTTTCTTCAAGGATTTTATTTATTTATCTCAGCAGCTGTGAAATGCAACAAAGTACATTTAAACAACTGTACTTTTTTGAGGTATTTTACTTGATTATTTTCATTTTATGCTACTTTCTTCTTCTACTTTATTCAATTTTTGTGGCAAATAGTGTAGTTTTTACTAGTTATGTTGTAGATTCAGATTAATAAATCAATAATCATCAATAAATAAATTATGATATATTATTATCGGCTAAATTAGCTTTACCAGCTCCAACATTAAGATACTTAATGATAGTTGACCCCAGAGTAAATTTCCATCTTGTCCAGTATTGACTCCCCAAAAGTGAAGCCAAAACATCTCGAACGCCCCCTGGTGGTGGGCTGCAGTATAGGTCATAAACCCCTCCCCCTCCATGTTAGCAGACATGCTAAATTTTTCCCAAAGATGGTTTCTGTCATTTTAGGTAGTTCTTATCACGCTGATGTTTGTTCAAGTTAATTTTTCTGATCAGTTTGTTTTTAATTAGTTAATTTATGCTATAAAAAGGGGCTGAAACGTCATGATTGACAGCTGACCCCTGCTCGTGATTGAGTCGGGCAGGTGTATGGGCGGGAACTCGATACCGCTGCTCCACCACCCGATCACTACTGCGCAGATTCTGGTTCCAAATGATGTCACCAGCACAAGATGGCAGGGCTTGTATCCGGGATATTTTGGCTTAATTTTTGTACAGAAGGAGTAAGTGGAGACTTGTTCAAAAAGTTTTTACAGAGAGCTGAATTATGCACAGAGGACTCCTCCTCTCCAAAACAAACAGACTCTGTAATTAGAACCTTTAAAAACATATTGATCAGGTTAATGTTCCTTAATGAGAGCAGGTCATCAGCAAACCAACATTTAAGCAGAGAGACAGAGAGAGTTTCACATCGTGGAGTAGTTTATGACGGAGGGTGGAGGCTCATTTTGAACCACTGTGCAAAATACTGAAGCAGACTGTGTGTCTGTCTGTCTGTGTGTGTGTGTGTGTGTGTGTGTGTGTGTGTGTGTGTGTGTGTGTGTGTGTGTGTGTG
>JBBPCS010001027.1:0-15906 GCA_037974645.1 Hollardia meadi | reverse complement strand
AAGCTCTTCGGAGGAAAGCTTTGGAGGACCCAAACTGTCGCCTCAGCGCTCTGATACTCCTCGGCACGGCTTCCCAGTGGGACGACGCCAACTGGAACGCAGTGCTGGAGATGTAGATCCCGCCAATGACGATGTTCTGTGGTTGGTCCTCAGCGTTCCCCATTGTGGACTTCAGACAGTCTTTTCGGCAAAAAATTACAACGTAACTTTGGTGGCTGGCAAGCAGGCGCTGACTTTGAAGAATTCTTGATCCGAGGAAGTTGCAGACCGAATGGTAACTCTGCTATTACTTGCTTATAATAAAGTTGAAAACAATCTCGTTGACCGATCGATGGGATCGGTCCATTTGGCCTAGGAGCTGAGAATCCTCAACAGAGCAGCTATTTCTCCTACAACAGCATTAATTACAGACAAGTAGTTTACTCTTTTTTCTTTTCCAAGGTAAAGAAGAGCAGACTAAGTAAACAGAGCCGGCATGTAATTAGGGTGGAGGGGGTGGGCCGACTACAGAAGATATTGTGGCAGTTGTCGCCTCAAGGTCCGCTACACCTCATCAAATCCTGCACCTTCTTTGTGTGTGTGGGCTCATTTTAAGCCATTTGTGTATAATTTATACTAAGAGAAATAAAATTATGTAACACTTGCCTAAATTAAAGTGATTGCATGCACACCTTTCCAGATCAGGGACTCCATATTGGATGACCTCCAGTTTTAGGCAATTTTAATTCACTTTTAACCTTACTTGTAGGTGGTTATAGTTACTAACACATTTCTTCCCTTTTTAATAAGCTGCTCTTTACAATCGTCTGGGATAGAAGATTTCATATATGACATCAAAATATATCATACCATATTTATAACATATGTAAGTTTTTGTTGTTGTTAGCATGATTGCTAGCCGTCCGCTGGCAATCCCATGATTCCTTGTCAGTCAATGAATCAGAGGCTGTGTGTTCCTGACAGAGAGAGTCTTCATTAGGCTATACAATATCGTCCATCACTGGATTTGTATTTTCCCCCTATGAAACATTTCCCTCTAAAGCTGGGTGAGAGACTGACAGGAGAGCACCGAGCAGCCTGAATGAAGCTGCCTATTAATGGGCCTCCTCTCAAGGACTTCCCATATCAAAGGGCCATGGAAGTGTTCAGTAAACACTAAACAAGAAAGCCATTGGTCAGTTACAGCTCATACAAATTGCAGCAAGACGTGTTCTGATGAAAACTAAACAGAGTCCAAATCACATTACACGCAGCCATGTTTCCATGAAGAATACTTCCTGTGACAGTGTGCAAACTTGGACAGAGGTGAGGACACATTTGACCATTCATTCCAAAGATGAGATGAGAAGAGCGGGACATTCTTTCCAATTGAGTTGTTCCCTTGATGTTCATAATCACTTTTCTGGTGGGGGAGCCCCTGGTGCTTAAGAAGAACAATGAATTAACAAGTAAAACAGGACAAAACAGTACGCACCAACACACAGATGGAGCCATTGGCAGCACCCTCTTGGATACTATTTCAAGACTAGCGTGTATGTATAAACAGCTCTCAGTACAATGTAGTCCAGAACAACATCACTTTCATTTCTGATCTCAATAATAAACCTATAATTGAGTTTACAAAATTCTGACAATGTCAACAAAAACATTGAAACATATTAGCTTTGTAAAGATACTGTAGATGTTATGTCAGGGCTATTGTATGGAATTGCAGAGATTTAACCCTAATCTATACCTAACAAAGGGGTCACTGAGTGTATTTCCAGTAAACAGAAAAAAATCCTCTTCCTAAGACAGTGGATGATCTTGTGCCCACAGGATGCTAACAAATTTTAAATGACAGAGCATGGTATTAAGTGTGAGAACAGTCCTGTTTCATGGTACATTTCTCCCTGTCAGGTCTGTCTCTGGCAGATGAAAATATTGTTAAATCCCCTGCTCTGCAGCACTGATTGATCTGATCAACAAATAAGACATTACACAGATACCATCCATCATTGCATGCCGGCACACAGCAAAACGTCTCCATTTCCCATTTGAAGAAAAGAACCTGCCATATACTGGGTGAAAAAAGGTATTAGAATTCAAGTGTGCATAAATGCATGGCTGGCTGCATGTCTTATAGGAGCACTCGCACACATCCAACCTCGTAAGAAGTATTAACTGAAGACAAAAACCTTACAGAGATATGTATCTCCAAGCACACCTGCTGTTTTGGTTCATGTGCAGCAGCAGAAAGTTCAAAAAGGGGTGGGGAAAGTGGAATATAGATCAGAGGTCAGAGGTGTCAGTTGAATCATCCTGATTGTCAGGAGAATTGCAGGGTTTTACATGGAACTTACTACAAGACCAGAAATAATAGCTAATAAAATTTCTATTTTTCTCCATGTGTACCTTTTCAATCCAAAATTTCCCCCTCCATTCAAAAATGTGTAATGTCCCATAAAATGTCTGACCTGGACTATACTCACTTGTATCTGTCGAAAGTTTGTCACGAAAGAAGTGTTTTCATATTCCTCTACTGAAGGGGGCGATGTCTTTTCACTTTCCAAAAATCTTCAAACGTACACCAGGCAAGCTACACCTGGTATGTCACAAATACGAAAGCCACTCGCTGTCTAATTTGCAAATACTACTACTGTTAATGAGCCACTTCCCAGGCAAACTTGGTTGACTATCAAGATGTGAACACACTGTAACATCATAGCAGATATTATTGTACGTTTCACAAGCACTAACACTGTGTCAACCACTGCCAGTTACACGCTAACAAGCTAACAAACAACATTTAAAAAAATGCTAACTACACTTACCGTTCTGATTTATCTCCTAGTCGCTGATTTTGGTGCCCAACAGAATCCTTATCTGAGTCTGGGTCTGACTGAGGCTCAAACATGTAAGGTTATCGCTGAATCTCTCCCATGTTTCCTCTAACAGTAGCCATTTGATACGCACTGACCTTTCACACTGTCGACGTGCTTATGACGACAACATACTTCTATTTGCTGTAGCCTGGAGCCCATAATGAAGTCTACTCCCTCGCTACAGTAGCTCCGCACTTGAAAACCAATCTTTGCTAAAACGCATCGCTTCCATTGAACCATTGCAGGAAAGTTGCTACCGACAGCACTTTGAAAACTGCGGTATACTGCCAAATACAGAGAGATTTATCTTGCGGTGATCATCTTAATCAGCATTGTGTGAACTCCTTTGGAAAGGGCTTGAAGGTACCAGAAGTTAGTTTATATGAATAAAGGACCATCCTCCAGGTTTAAAATTTTAAATCGTCTATCAGTGATTGTTTTATTTAAATGTAAAATTAAATTGATAATCTTTGCACTGACGACAGGCCCTCTCTCGGCCCCTCTCTGGATCAGAGTAAGACCATGCTGTCAGATTTTTTTTTTCTTTACTCCCCCTCTTGGCTGGCTCTACTCTCTGCTGGTTTCCCCGGCATAGGAGACCAGAGACTGGCCAACTCCAGCATGTAATTTGTTCTGGCATTGTGATGGAGACAGGTGAGCTCCACTAATGAGCCTGTTTGCCACACTGAAAAACCACTGTGTGGGCAGGGCCATTACAACCCCAAGCAAGATCTGGAAAGATCATGATGACAGCTCTGTCCCTCTTAATTACTGTTTTTGCTGATTGTGTGTATCTAATTCAAACTGATTGACAGACATATCTGAAAATGATCCTGCTTCAGCTCTGTTCTGCATGGTGGGATATTTCTGGCTTGCCTAAGGCTTAATTCGAAAGAATGCTGCATGTAGAAGCAGACGAAACCTAGTTCTAATGAGTAAAAATTTGTCACCATTTGGGGCACACACTGTGGAAGGCATTTCAGACGACTTTTTGATGAACATTCTCGGAAGAGGCGTAATGATTCTCTAAAATTAATGCTGAGTAAATTTGTTTAATTAGAGGAGTGTGCTTTGCTCTAATTATGGGCTGAAATGCACCATTGCAGTGTGATTTTTTTTTTTAAAGTTCAGGGACTGCCAGTAAGGGCTTGTGTTTCAGGGCTCTGGGATGTTCTCCACACCCTTTTGTTCCACTCCTGCAATTCCAAATATTATTCACAGTTGACTTGGCTGAATTCACAGTGAAATCCTTCTTATGTGATGCCAAACTTTTCTCCCTGCCTCTCTTTATCACCCTTTTTTCTTCCCTTTTCCCCTTTGGTCTTTGCAGTTTGCCATTGGAAAGGCTGTCTAGTGTGATTTGAAACTGCATGAGAGTTGCCCTTCAGGTTTAAGCAGCAATGTTATCCTTGTAATCACTGATTGTACTCAAAACCCTTTTTCCCAATGGCTGTGGGGGTGGGGGGTTAGAGAGAACAGGCTCCATGCTTGTGAGGAGCCACGACCCACACAGCATCCAATACACTGCTTTATTTCTCCACCTTTTAAGAGATATGTGCTGGGAGAGTAAAAGTGACAGATAATGTTTCCAGCCTGTTCCGGTATATGCATGCAACCGATGTGGAATGACAGGTGTATTTCCCAAAAAGAGAGCACATAATGTTTTTCTATTTAGCACTAGACAGTTTGCCTTCATCATACCATGAGCTTAAGGGCTTCTGAAGCAGTGTGATTATTGTCGGCCCCCAGCACCTCTCTGCCCAGCAATTGAATTCCTTTATGGTGAGACGAAAGCTATTAAGGGCCCAGCCAGAAAGGATGCAGAAAAATCAGCATACTAAGTGAATTTGATATGTGTCATTTCTCTGACCTCCATCTTTACATTGAGAGGGAAAAATTTCCGACCTTTCGCTCAAGTGCGACCTCACCTTACTCAGTTGGCCAGAAGTTTATGAATTTGTAAAAGACACTGCATAATGTTTCCTGAAGTGTTACAGTCTCTCCCTACATTCTGAAATATTTATGCACCTTGCAGGATGTCATTATCACTGTATTCAGCTTTGATGTAGCTTCATCTTAACCCCATTTTATTACTGCACACTCCATATGTTGATGGATTAAGGAGGCTTTAGAAACTCATTCTATGCTGAAATGGTTTCCTGACAACCTGCTGCGAATTTTATAATTTTTTTTACATCAAGCAGTGTAGATGTATCCAGGGACAGAGATGATGATGGTCACATGGCTGATGGAGGCAGCTAGAGCCCTCAAGTCTTGAGCCTCACCAAGCTTTAGAATAGGTTTCAGGGCATGTGGTGTGGTGGCAACACTGAGTTAGAGTTTCATTCTTTTATTTTAACCAGTTATTTAAAAAAAAGAATTGGTTGTCGTTAGTATTGAAACTTTAAATGACCGTAAACCTTTAGAGAAATAGGCTTGTGTGCTGTTAGAGCAGGGTTGACTAAAAGCATAGGCCATCTGTAAATTAATAATTAATAACTAATAATAAAGAGTATGGTCTAGACCTTAGAAATTGGCGCTATATAAATAAAATTTGACTTGACTTGTCTTGACATGACATATGGGCGGCCACCTAGGGCGTCACCTTCTGCTGGGCACTGGTTTGAAAGGAAAAATTTTAAAAAGTTGGTGGTTTCCCATTCTCGATAAAATCTGCCTTTAGGTAGCATATGAACAAATAGAGAAAGAAACACACTTTGAGCTGCTGTTTCTCATTATTTTTCATCTACCCTGGCTTACACTTTTATGGGGCCAGAACAGTGACAGTAAGGTATGAAATTGAAAATAAAATATTGGCACTGAAAACAAAACCTGAGTTGACAAAGGAAACTACGCATTGAAAGATTTGTATTGTTAAAAGTTGAATCGGCACTGAAACAAGTATTGGCACTGAAAAAAAGTTTCACTGAAAAATAAAACACAGGCATTAAAATTTCCAATCTTCCAATCTTATTATCTTGTTTTATTATTAGATTTTTTTGCATTGTGATTTGTTTTTCAATATCACTGTTTACTTTTACGCTGTCAGTACTTTTTTGTTGTCACTGATTTTCAGTTTCAACTTTCTGTCACCATTTGGCGTAGAAAGGAGGAGTTTGGGGGAGAGGCAAGGATTGCATGATTTGCATATTAAGGCAGAGTCAGCCTTATCTTCCAGTATCTGCTGTGCACATGGGAGAAGTTAGCCCTGAAGGCTGTTTTTCTTAACATAACCAAGTTTTTTTGTTGTCTTAACCTAATGGCGTTTTTGTGGTCCCTAAACCTAATCCAAGTATTGGTGTTGCTTAACATAACAAAGTACTTTTGGTGCCTAAACCAAACCAGGTAGTTTTGTTGCCTGAACCTAACCATGTGTTTGTGGTGCCTAAACCTAACCAGTGCGACCAAAACCGTAAAATAATTAGTGGAAAAAAAAGTTAAAGTGGAGCCATAATCAGGTTTTGAACCCAGGTCACATGGGTACAAATCCTAGAAACAACCTTGTAAGCCACAAGGGTACACTGATACTATTGGATTTGTGAAATTTTAAAATACATGTTTTCTGACAGAACGCACTTTCTGCTAGAAAGTTGTATGGGATTTCTGTCAGAAAACACTATGGACTTTCTGTCAGAAAGCTGCCCGGAAGCTACCTGACAGAAAGCATTCAAGGCTAACTTCTCCCATGTGCATCTGCCGTCTGCTGTTTGTTAAGCCTTGCATAACCGCATATTCATGAGCAGGAGGGACTGGGAATGGCTTCTACGAGTTCACTTGGAACTCCCAAACCACACGTAATTCTGTTTCTCTCTTCTGTTGTTTTTTGGAGTTCTATCGATACATTGATCTGGACCTGCAATGAAAAGATACACAAAAACAAATGACTTGATGCTAAAGTGAAATATTTATTTACAATGAAAGGTGATGAATATGGTGAAGATTATAAACAATATGCATATGAAAATTTACCTGAGGACTGAGCTAATACTGAAGTGAATGATGAATGAAATATTAAGGATGATGTTTGATTTGGTGATAGTGAAAGAAATATGGGATGATAAAAAGAAAAATGGGGCGTTAATTTTGTTTGTAAACTATAAACTAATGTGAGAACTCTATTCGACATCAACTCTGAGTCACAGCAGCCGATCTCTTGCTTTACTTTGCGTAGACTTCGAACCGGACCCCTTTGGACTATCGTGGCTCACAGTTTGCAGCTCAGGTGTGTTTCACGGCCTTCCAACCAGACTGGCTCTCGCTGAAAAACTGTTTGGCACAGAACCAGCTGGTTCTTAATAACTTCCACTTCAGTGGTCAATTCAGTTTTCTCTCTGGGTATGGCAAAGTCTCGAAGTTACCGTAACAATAGCAGTCGGCAACAGTTGCACAGGTGACCCGGTTCGGTGGTTGGTTGAAGTCGGATAGGCGTTCTCCTTTAAATAATTGGTTAGCTTGAAAAATGTTGAAAATAATCTCGCTGGCCGGTCGATACTACTCTCAAAGTTATTCAAAACAAGGTAAGGAGATCGAAAGAAAAATTCTAATGCTTCCACAAAGATGCACAAAACTTGAGCCAAACTGTTGGTGTGTTCAGACAGCAAAAGTTACAGAAACATACAAGGGTTGCAGCAAAGGGAACAACTGATAAAATCTCTTCAAGAGGAACAAAAAACTGAGATGCAAGATAAAAAGACGGACAAAAAAACTTAACAAAAGTGTGCAAAAAAAAGTTAACTAATGTGCGACGAAAGTTTAAAATGCGTAGAAAGTGTAGAATTTGACGAAACTGCCCCTAACCCAGGCTGAACCTACAGTTTTCTAACTGCAGAGGGGCGTGGATTAGGGTGGAGAGAGCATTTTCCGCACTTGTGATATACCGGGATAATTTCTTTTAAAGGAGAAATAATGTGCTTGTTTCTGATTTCGTAT
The DNA here is from genome assembly GCA_037974645.1 of Hollardia meadi. NCBI lineage: Eukaryota > Metazoa > Chordata > Actinopteri > Tetraodontiformes > Triacanthodidae > Hollardia > Hollardia meadi. The sequence goes on along the minus strand of JBBPCS010001027.1, from coordinate 8,113 downwards.
GGCTGTACATAGTGATATTGCACTCATTTTCACACTTCAAGCGCTATGGTAAAATGGTTATTGAATTTTGGTAAACAAAGTATACAATTCAACTTTCATACCAAGTATATAAACATGAGCACTTAATTCCTATTCCTAAACATAATCAACCATTTTAATCAAATGAATAAAATATGCATTCTACTAGTACTAGACAGATGATAGTAATTCAACAGTGGTTACTTTGTTAAACAAGAAATAACTAGATCATGCAGTAACAATTATCAACAACATTATGACAGGGTTATTGCCGACGCTGGTCAATGGGTGGCAGGGTTGCTCCACGGAGAAAAGTGGCATTACTGTCCAAAATTGTAACTTTGTCATTTTACATGATAAAAGAACCGTAGTTGCACCAAACAAAAAGAGATTATGTGTTATACAAGATTATTGTAATACTAATTAATTTAAACATTTGCTTTGAGTGGATCCAAACTCAGTTGAAACCCAAGAAAAGTCCTTTTTACTGTGATGGGGAGGTATAGTATGTTTGTGTGTGTGTGTTCCTGATGAAGACAGTCTCTAAAATAGATGGTTGATAAATTTTTCCTCTTTTGCCTTTGCCAGCATCAATTCACGTTAGCATAACAGTGCAGGACGTCTGGCAAATGTTAAAATGAAGGTTTTATTACCAAGGAGGGTTGGTTGTCTGTAAAAGAAAGGTTGTTTATTCCATCGGGTCAAGCAGAGCCTGGTATTTGGCCCTCTCTTCACTCAATCACCCCTCCTCTCTTTGTTCTCTTGGGGGAAGAATGACCAGGGCTTACGCTACACTCTTGTTTTCTAGGAATTTGAAGCCTATGTTATTCCCTTATAAATGTGCTAATGCAGAATATTCAGCAGCATCAAACCCCATCATAGCAGAATTCAGAGCAGTTCCAACGGACCTCTGCCAAACCAGCATAATGTCCGTTAAAAGTTACTGTAACCCACGTAATAGTCCAAATAGGTTAATTGAGTCTACACTTGATATATAGATTACTTTTTCTTATGTACAGACCAGTGTAGTCGAAACATCTCAGGGTACAAAAAGTTAACTAGTCTGTATAAGAAAAAGTAAACTATATTACTGTAACCCAGTCCGGTTCTGTGTGAAAGAAACAACGGCAGAGAAAAACAGATAATGTGTGGTTTGGGATTTCCAGGTGAACTCATGGAAGCCATCCCCAGTCCAATGAACCTGTGCCCATGGCATGAATTCCCTACGTGTCTGTAAAAACACATTACTCCAGACAAAGGGCGTCACATGTTGACAGTCTTCTTGTCAAATCCAATGCCAATGTTTCCTTTTACAATTCAGAGTCAAGGGTGTACGCGGAGACTTTGTAACCCTTTCAGATCACATCAGCAGTCCTATTGTGCCCCTTTTTAACAATATTTTAACAATAATTTCTTTGTATTTTTACATCAAAAGTCAATCATGTTTTCTGATATGGGTGAAACTGGATCATTTTATGGAGAAAATATTTTCTGCTTTTCCCTCTGATGTCCTCTGGCTGCAGGGATAAAACACTGTCAAATAATAAAAATACATACAGCAGGGTCAGAAAGTCTGAGACCACCAGTCAGAACACCTCCACCCATCACCCGTTCCATGTGCAACACCACCCTCTCCACCACAAACGACGACACAGGCCTAACAGTCTGAGGGAGAAGCCAAATCCCAGAAAAATGCCCACGAATCCCAGGATGTCCCAGCACTCAGTGAACACTAACAGGGACACCCGAAGACCGAGAAAGCCAAGCACCCTGCAACAGCACAGGAAGCCCCCCGGCACACCGCCAGGACACCATGAGCGATCAGGCCCTGCTCAAACCCACGGAGCCCATGCAGGCTGAGCGCACGCTGCCATCAAAGCGACAGGGCACACCCGCCAAACAACCCCCCACCCAAACCACCAGACCCATACCATCACATGCAGCGAAAAAGACAGCATCATACCCGAAACAAATGCAAAGCAGAAGCATCCCCAGCAGCGATCCCAGACTCCCCGACCCCCATGTGGACATAGTTATCATAAGTAAAATACAAAAATACATAAATAAAACACTATCAAAAATTAGTAAATGAAATAAGACAATATCAAAGATAAAATCCATCCATAAAACACTTAACAAGAATAATAAAAATCAACATAAAACGCAGATAGACAAATACATAAAATTCAATCAAAAGTCAAATTAAAAAGTTAAGTCTTTAGTTTGCTTTTAAAAATTTCAACATTCTCTGCTGCCCTCAGGTCTTCGGGAAGGCTGTTCCAGAGATGTGGGCCATTGTAATAAAAGGATGCCTCACCATGGGTTTTTGTTCTAACTTTAGGAATGATTAAAAGGCCACTACCAGAAGACCAAACTCGGCAAGAAAAACTCCTTGACACCATGCGTTTAAAAATGCAGTTTTAGATTATCTAGTGAACAATTATTAACCTTAGAAATGTATAATATAAAGTAATAATAGACTTTGAGGAGTCATTTGTGGAGTATGGTTTAACAGTTTTATAGATTTTATCTCTTATCGTCATATATGGGGATAATGATTTTCAGGCTTTTTTTTGCTGCAGTATCGTGATTGGTCTCTGAGGAAAATTGCCAGCAAGGCTGCTTCACCACACACCACTATTCAGCTTTCTCAATACATCCCTGGGTTAGAAGCACAGACAATCTCATCTGAAGTAGGGCAGTATGACCATAGCCATGGCCGAAGGCATTATGTTTTCAGGTTGTCTGTCCGTATGTATGTACACCCCATTCTTGTGAACGCGATATCTAAGGAACACCTTGACAGAAATTCTTCAAATTTGGTACAAACATTCACTTGGACCCGAGGTTGATCTGATTAGATTTTGGTGGTCAAAGGTCAAGGTAACTGTGACGTCACATCAGTCCCATTCTTGTGAACGCGATATCTCAGGAATGCTTTGAGGGAAATTTCTCAAAAATGTCCACTTGGACCCAAGGAAACCCTAACCCTTTTGGTGGTCAGAGGTCATAGGTCAAGCTCACTGTGGCCTATTAATTTTTTAGTCAGTAATAAAGAATTCCTATGCTAATTATTACAAAAACTCAACCAAATGTCTAATGAAGATAAATTCATCACATTTTATATCCAAAAGGTCAAAGGTCAACTTCTCTGTGCAGTCATAATATTCTGCAAAAACACTTTCTGGCCATGTTTCAACACCATAATTTAGAAACAGAAGGGGAGATTAGATGGATCAGGCCTATACAATTGGCGGCCCGCAGGCCAACTCCGGCCCGGCGGTTGATTCAGACCGGCCCGCCGATCAGTTCTGCTTACAAATAAATAAGGGATAGTTAGGTTTTTTTTGAGTGGGTTGTGACATACTTATGCATAGTCAGTGTGTTACATACAGTCGGCTGTCTCCTGAGTGACAGCGCTCAGCTCAGCGTGCTGCTTGTTGAGAGAGAGACAGGTGAACGGGGACAGCAGAGAAAACTGATTTTAGCCACTTAACAAAAGGTTCAACTAATAAAAATCTATGCCAGTTCAAGTGTACGCTATCTAAAGAATATGTTCACCACTTTACCTTGCCGTCAGACAGCCTTTTCCAACAGAACAAATAAATCCTTCAAACCAGCAGAGCACTCCTGTGCTCAGTGAGAGCCAATTACAAGAATGCATGTGTTTCAAATACGTTTTGACTTTTGAGGCTCTATCACAGCTTATGTTACAAAGAAAATGAAATTAGATAATTGGTAATTAGGTAATTAGGATATTTGTCAGTTTAAAATGTGAAAAAGTTAATATAAGATGGAAAAGTAGACAGAAAACAATAAATATGATTATAAATATTTACAGGAAATGCTGTGGTGTAGCTAGGTGTCAGAATTGACCAAATTATATGCCAAATGGCTGACGTGTTGTACAATACAGTACATTGTGTCAAGTGTACATATGATGAGAATAATAGCTCAGGGAAATCTCCGGCAGCTTTCTGAAAATGTGGCCCCCTGAACAATATAGTTGAATAGCCCTGGTATAGATCTTCTGTGCTGCCAGGTTGAACATGTGTGTGAAGCATTTTCATTTTAGAATTTAGAGCTTCTTTGCAGCAACATCCATATTTGAAGCATTGTAGTCCACCACAAGCTAATTGGTATTGGTTCTGCTGATATTGAGCTTCAGGTGATTGTTGTTGTACCACGTGACCAGCCTCTCTGTCAGTCACTACATATATTACATGAGTCTGGACAGACATGGATAGTACATGGAAGCATACAACCGTGAGGCGGGAATTCTAGTTACACACTGCATGTAAAACTAACTACACTAGTTTTGGCAATATTCAGTTTTACATTGGCTCAAGGAGTATAGACACCTTCAGCTTCTGAAGCCACACTCTGCTTTGTTTTAAATGTATTCAGTTATTCTAAACAAACTATAACAAAAAATATTTAATATTCACCCAAACATCTGCCAACTTATCAACAGAGCACTGGTTGTTTTTCCTCTCACATACCCACTCCAAATAAAATAGTCCTCCTTGAGCTGAAATTCCTGTGCTGCCAATTGGAAATTGGATGGAAATCAAGCTTTTCTGAGGTTGAAGACTATTTAACAAGTTGAATGTGATTGCCACTCCACGCTGTATGCTGACATCTCATTTCAGAAGTTTGCCAGCACTCAAATTTAAAATAGGACAAGAGATGAAAACTAAAAGTTGCCAAACACCACACACAGTTTTTGGAGAACAGGATCTGTCCCACCTTGTTAAAGAAAATTGTCACTATAAATGCACTACATCAGATAACCTTTAGGCCATCTCTAAAGGCTATGTTTAGTAAATAAACATAATAAGCATCTCACTGCTGCGCTACTTTTTGCCAGTGCAATCTGTGCTATAATATTCAAGCCAAACTACATAATCTTTTTTATTACTATGATGATTAGTTTTATATATAAAATGAAGTATTGTTCTGAAACTGCATGATGTTTATCAAAAACAGATTTTAGTAAATATTTTGTTTGTCAATAGATGTGCACTATTTTTTAAAATGTTTTTTTATGTTTTGTTTTTTTTTGGTGGATATGCACCAATGAAGCACAGTGGGATAAGGGCCTTAAAGAGTAACCTGACAGCTGAATGAAAAGCAGTGTTTTGCTGCCTTCTCCTGGTTGGAAGTTCGCTGCACATCTGACCACGTCTTGGGTGTGGTCAGAACTGTGCTTTGTTGCATTTAAAGGTTGGGCCCATTATAATAATAATAATAATAATAATAATAATAATAATAATAATAATAATAATAATAATAATATAATTATTATTATTTTATTATTTTTACCCTTATGTATTCTTATGCAAACATTCAAATATAAATAATGAAATGGTATTTTTCCAAGCTTTTCTGAAAACATTTTCCCATGTCACCTGACGTAGCCATTGTGACCTGCTTTGTGAGCTGCATGTCTCTCTGTTTGAACATGGCCAGGGTCGTGCCTGAGGTCCACACACAGACAATAGTGGCCAAACCGTTTAATGACAACATCACGCGATGCACAGGGGCCTATAAAGACTTTTTCCCATAAGCTTACATTGTGAGAGGAGTGGCTGTAAAACGGCCCATAGGTTTATTTTTTAGCATCGCAGCCCCCTGCGAAATGACTTGTTTTAATATCAGAATTTGATCCGTTCAGCCCGATTACATTTGGAAAATCTAGAAGAGGCACATGATTAAATAATATTATTCCCATTCAAATTAGCGGAGCGCTAAACCAGAAGTTAGCCACTGCGCCTGCTCTATGGGCCCAACAATGCAGATGCTATGCAGAATTTTAGGACCAGGAAGTTGATGGCTTTTGCTTTATGTACTAAACTTTCATAGGAATGAATGGAGCCCTGTCTCCGAGGCTGTATCCAGATTTCCCGTACTAGATCCATCGGCCAGCTGCACACAGCAGACAGGATAAAGCATCCACTTCGGGTGAATTGACACAAAATCTGACAATGTAGCACCTTAACAGGATTGTTATTGTGCTTTAGAACAAAACCACCATGAAAAAAACAGACAAATATGTTTTATTCCTCTGATTTGCTGCTTTATTCCTGCTAATGCAGCTTCCTGTCACGACCCCGACCCTGTGACATTTGCAGTGGCACCTGACTGGCTGTTCTCCTGCGCTCCTCACACCTGCGCCTTATCTTCAATCAAGCACTCCTGGTTTCCATCCACTATTCACCTGATTATAAGAAGCCTGCTCCAACGGCCAGTCTCTGCTGGATCGTTGTGCCATACACGGTATAGCTTATGAGCCATGTCTCCAGCCAGTTTAAACTAGTTAGCTTACCTGTCTTACTGACCTGTTGAAGTTTGTTATTTGCCTGCCTGTCCAAGGACTAACTCTTGTCTGTCTCCAGGATTCACCGCCCGTAAACCAGCCTCGCCTGCTACCAAGCCTGCCTGCCAGCTCTCCCCCCAGAAAGACTCAGCCAAACCAAAGCCCCTGGATAACCACCTCCATCACAATCACAGTTTGCCCCAGCCAGTCACCACCAACTTGTTACTATTAAAAACACTTGAGTTCACCTTACCTGCTGCCTGTTGTCTGCTTTTGGGTTCTGCCTAGTACATGACAGTACGATCCGGCCAGAATGAACCCAGCAAACATGGACTCAGCCCGCCAAACAAAAGACACTGCTGGAGCTGGCACCAACTCAGCTGAAATGCATTCAGTCCGCCAAGAAGTAGCCGCTCAAGGAGCCCTCCTCGGCCAGCATAGCCAGACCCTATGGGACATCATGGTGGGACTCCGTGAACTTTCACTTAATATGACCAGTCTCCAGAGCCAGTTTAATCAAGTCACCAGTACAACTCCCGCTCCACCTCCACTCCGGGAGCCATGGGTGCCTGCCCCTGAAAGGTACGATGGAGATTTTGGGTTGTGTCGTTCATTCCTCATGCAATGTGATCTTGTGTTTGAGCAGCAGCCCCTGACCTACTCCACGGATAGAGCAAGGATCGCTTACCTCATGGGACTCCTCCAGGGATCCGCCCTGGCATGGGCAACGGCGGTGTGGGAGGAACAGTCCCCGGTCACTGCATCGTATCCAGCCTTCACCGCTGAGATGCGGAAAGTATTTGATCATCCCGTTAGAGGTACAAACGCTTCCAAAAGACTTTAGAGTTATAGAGTATATAGAGTATAGAGTTTCATACTCTGTCTGCAGAGAGTGGTTGGAATGAGGAGTCGCTTCAAGCTGTGTTTTCCAACGGTTTGAGTGAGATAATTAAAGATGAATTGGTCTAAACTAACTAAACTGGATGAACTTGTTTCTTTAGCCATTCATGTGGATAATTCGCCGACGCTCCCCAAGCTTTGCCGAAGCATGAGCTCTCACCGGAAGCTGAACCGATGCAGTTAGGTTGCTTCCGCTTTTGTCCTGAGGAACGCCGTCAGCGCCTCGTGAGTAACAGTTGTTTATACTGTGGCCAGCCCGGTCATTTCATTGCTACTTGTCCACATCATCCGTTAAACGAGCAGGCTCATTGGGAGAGGGGAGGATCCTAGCGAGCCTAGCTGTTTTACCTGTGTCTCCCCGGCCCTGGACCCAGCTGTATGCCACACTCGCCTGGAAACGTCGGTCAACTGAATTATTGGCTTAAATTGACTCTGGGGCTGATGAAAGTTTTGTTCCCTTTTGTTCCTGCTGACCTTGGTCATCCATGGCTGCTAAAACATAACCCTCAGATTGACTGGGTTTCGGGCAAAATAATCAGCTGGGGACTCACCTGTCATGCCACTTGTTTGAAGTCTTCTCTGCCACAGTCTGTTCCCATCCAGGAACCTAGTCCAGAGATTCCTGACATGTCCCTGGTTCCTATTGAGTACCATGACCTCCAGGCCGTGTTTAGCAAGGAGCAAGCCCTCTCTCTGCCCCCTCACCGTCCTTATGATTGTGCTATCGACCTGTTACCCGGCGCATCACTCCCCTGCAGTCGCCTTTATCAAATCAAATCAAATCAAATTTTATTTATAAAGCGCCAATTCACAACAAAGTTATCTCATGACACTTTACATGTAGAGTAGGTCTAGACCACACTCTTTATTATTAGT
>JBBPCS010001026.1:0-15906 GCA_037974645.1 Hollardia meadi | reverse complement strand
CACACACACACACACACACACACACACACACACACACACACACACACACACACACACACACACACACACACAAAGGAAGAGCAAGAATACTAGCCAGCAAACATGGATGTAAACAGTACAGAGTTTAAAATACTCAAAAATCAGCCTTTCAAATGTTTTATGAGGAGGGAAAGTGTATTCAAAGTTTGTTAGACCTCAAGGGTACACGCAATACGTTTTAGTGAAAAACATAACTTTTGTTTGTATACAAATAAACTCCACGGGGTACATTTAATGCTACTTTACCAGAAAAGGTTTCAGAAGATGTGTGTGAATGAATTAGAATCCTATTCTAAAAAAAACTTAAGTTTTAAAAGTACAGTGTTGTAAAAAGTACCCAAAAGTCATACTTTAAGATAAATAAAGATATTGTGCGAAAATAATAGTTTGGTAAAACTGAAAGTCATCCACAAATCCACGAATAGTACTTGAGTAAAAGACTTATAAGACTTAAGTATTTGATATTAAATGTACATACGTAAAAAAAATAACATTAAATTATACATATATTTACATGTATGTATGTACAGAATAGTAGTGGTCAATTGATTATTGGCCTGGCTTTTCTGATTATCTGAATTAGCTAACTAACTACTAGCTAAAGTTATCAAATAAATGTAGTCAGTAAAAAGTACATTTGCTTCCAAAACGTAGTGGAGGGGAAGTATAAAGTAGGAGAAAACAGAAATACTCAAATAAAGTACAATCACCTCAAAACTGTATTTAGATACAGTACTTGAGTAAATGTACTCAGTTACATTATATCCACCCCTGGTGAAGTGAAGTGAACATCAGACCTAACCTTTTAAAGAAAGACTGCCTTTAAATAACCTATGTGCAGCAGCTCCTTAGTAATGCAAACCTTGTGAAAACTGGAGATGTTGTGGGAAAATAACAAGCTCAGAGCACAAATGATATCTCCTAATGAAATCCCAGAGGGGGGCTTATTCCAAACTATAAATGAGTGCAGGAGCATCCTGATAATCTCTCCACCATCTGCTATGAAGCTAAACTAGACATACAGGATAGGTTAACTGGGGGCTCTCAATTGACTGTAGGTGTGACTGTGAGCTTGAATGGGCTGTATGCTCTATATGTCAACAATGTGATTGACAGGGTACACTTAGATAGGCTAAGTGTACCCCACCTCTCGCCCAGTGTCACCTGGGATCGGCTCCAACCCCTCTGTGACCCTCCGAAGGACAAGCAGGTATAGCTAATGGATGGAGCTAATGGATGGGCACTCTTCATAGTATACGACTGTATAAGAACAAAGCAAATGCTAAATACATTTATATAAAAGTACTGTCTACTTTTATATAAATGTATTAGCTTCTCATTAACAGGGTTTCAGTAATACATAGACAGCGATATAAATATATTTTGGATTAAGACTACTGATATTTTTTACCATGACTAATACATAAATATAATAGACATATAATAAATATAAATCAGATAGCTAAGATGCTATAAACACAATGATGGCAAATGCCTCTATATATTTATAGACATATTGTATATATACTGTACATATTTATAATGCCTCACAGTATATATACTGCCATATGGTCCAACACTAAATGACATTAATAAATTCTCAGAATTATATTGATTGAGTCCTTAGGATGTTTAAACTCCTCCTGAAGCAGCTTTTCGACCATCATTGGACATGAAACCTCTACAATGAAACAAAAACAGCAATGGGAACTGAAAAAGCTGATTCAAAATCAATGTGCATGATTCATAGCTGCAGTATTGGCAATGCTCTAATAATATGTCTCGAACACCAAAGCAATAACAAGTGCCCCTCTACCCCCTCCCTGCTCTGCTTGTGTCTCTGGGGCTGTAAACTAAACTTCACACTACCAGCAGCAGGATGCCTGGGTCCACCTGGCAGTGCAGAACGCCAACTGATGACTGGCTGGCATACCAGTGTGAGAGAGAGAGCAACAGAACAGTCTGTTCTGTTGCTCTCTCTTTTTGGCAGACCATCATAAACAATCTCTCTCACTCTCTACCAGTTACCTCAACTTTCTCCCATGTGAGCAGAGGTGACACTCTTGCTCACACACTAGCGTGTGTGTGTGTGTGTGTGTGTGTGTGTGTGTGTGTGTGTGTGTGAGGGCGTAGACACACAGCGTTGGCACTTGATAGGGAAAGCGAGACTATTTAGTTCTCCCTTCTCAACAGCACACAGAGGGATGAAATCAGTCAACAGAGCTTGTGGAGTCAGTGTTGGGTGATGTGGAGCCACAGCTCATCTCTCTCTCTCGCTCTCTCTCTCTCTCTCTCACACACACACACACACACACTCTCTCTCTGTCTCTCTCTCTCTCTCACACACACACACACTTACATGCAAACAAGTAAACATTGAGATCCTCTTACTGAGAAATACAAATAAATATAGCCTATGATCTTATGAACTGGCCCCTTGGTTGCATTACATTGGATTGAAGACTGTGAGAATACCCTGTGCACACACCGACCTCACCCACTGGGGGTATCACAATAACACCCAGCACTGTATAGATAACAGCTTGAGAACATGTGACCATAAAGCAATGCACTGGCTTCTTATGTAACAGCTCTGTTCATCTTTACACATCTCCACTGGAATGCATTTGTCTAGAAAAATATTCACCCTCAGTGGTAGAAACGCTAACTACCAGCAAACAGGCTCACTCATGTTTATATTATACTGAAGCCCGGGCTTCACATCGCCACATACTGCACTGGAAGTAGATGGAAAATAACCAAAGACTAATGTGTAACAAAGTGCCTAGACCTCAGAATTGTATACAGTTTGAATACCACACATGACATTCTCATGTGAAAGATGTTACTCCCACTGAAGTTAATGCCAGTGTGGTACACTCAGGTTCTTGTGACTAGTATTACTTTGGTATAAAAACATCAATATGCGTAGCATTTCATCTCTGGGAAGACAGACATTTGAATGGCTTGGATATAATGACAACTTAGTAACAAGAATGATAAGTGAATAAGCACGATTTAAATCAAGCCAAAACAGGAATTAGCACTCAAAACCAGTCGGGCAACATATTTATTGGAAAAATGTACAATATTTTGAGCAGTAAATCTTTAGAATAGTGTTAACCATTTAGTTTATATAAATAAAAAAATTGTTTTTAAAAATGCTCATCACCAGTTTCCAGAGCCCATAGTGAAATTTTTCATATTTCTCGTTTTGTCTTACCAACTACGCTTAATGATTTTCAACGCAAGTTTCACTTAAATGATTATTAATCAATGATTAGAATTGTTGGCAGTTGAATTTTCTGTCGACTGTCTAATCAATTCATAATTAAATATTACTGAGCAGTTGTAGAAGAGCAGTTATAAAGTTATAACTTTAACCTTGCAGCTGTCAGCACTGGTGTGCCGTGAGCCTGCTGTGCAGAAACACGTGCATGATCACAGATAACCACACACACACACACACACACACACATTTTTCTCATACACAAATCGATGAATGCACTCACAAAGAGAAAGACAGAGCACCTTTCCTTGCCATGCATGCGGTGGTGGGGAGGGAGGGGTAGAGGACAGATGATGAGCAAGAATGAAAGGAGAAGGACAGGACAGAAGGAGCAGGCGGATGGTGAAAACAAAACAGAAAGCGTGCCAAGCTTGCCAGGCCCAGCCAGCACTAAAGTGTATTTTAATGTGATTTCTCATTACATAACAGAAGCTGGCACACAGCAGCTACACTCCACGCTGTAGCTTGGGAACACACACACACACGCACGCACGAACGCACACACACACACACACACACACACTAGAAGCAGCAAGACTCAGGTGATTGCAAACTAAAAGCCGTTCCTCTTCATCTTCTCATATTAAAAGACAAACAGAGCTGACAAGAAGGCTTTTAAATCTCACTCTGCACATGAGTAACTTCAACCTCCATTTCTCTACAGTAGGAATGAAGGCAAAGAATATATATCACAATTTCACTGTCAGTACAGGTCTACATGCTGAACACTGGACCTATTTTAAGCCTATCACTACACAGTTTAGGACAATATACTGGTTTGCTGCAATGACAATTATTAGATATCAGCAAATCATTATCGAACACTTCTGATGTTATTTATGTAGTGACTATATTTAAGTTTAGTTTTAGCTTTTTTAAAGGGGAGTTTTAAAGTCCTGCCTTTAGCAAAATCATTTTAAAAGCTTTTCTATGACAATAATTAAAACACACGGAAAACCATTAAACACCTTTAACCTGCAGAGATATTTGAACTTGAATTGTAATATATAAAGCGATCTAAATCAGCACAAAACATCAATAGCAACTTTCAATTAAAAACATCTTTTTTCTAAAGGCTGAAATGGCTTAAACCCATTGAATGTCTGTACATTGTGCACTCAGACCTACATTAATGTGCATATGTGGCTGTGTCCACATGGAAACAGCCATAGGCAGGAATCATATCCTAGATGTTTTAGTGTATAGAGAAAGCCCTGTCAGAATGGTTTCTTTCTTTCTTTATTCCCATTACGCTACAGGCCTACAGTGGGATACATAAGAGCAGTATAGTAAGAGCAGCTGTAGTGTATGAGGCGGATTAAACGGCGGTTATATAACCAGTGACCTGCCAGTGCAGGCCTACAGATCCTGGCACAGCGGAGTACAGTGGCTTATAAGAGCGGCTTACCTCTGCAAATGACTCACTTCGACGTTAAACTGACATCATCTTTGACAACCTACATAACGTTATCAGTGAAATAACCATCTGTGTCCTCTTTGTAATGACTAAACCCCACAATTTGCATCCAAGGAACCATAACTCTCTTACAAAATCTGTGAACCTTGGTCCCAATTCTTGCTCACATTCACAGACATCAACCTCGTAGAAATATAACCTTTCAACCAATTTAAGTATGACTTTAATATATTCTTTATTTATTTATTTTACTGTAGTTACGTTTATTCTGCCCGTGACCCACTGTGAGTATTCTGATGACAGGATAGTGAATGCCAGACTCACACACCAATTTCACAATTTGAATAGCTGCTATCTGGTGTATTACACATGCCTCATTGCACAGTTAATACCGGGCAATTCACACAACGTATTAACTGCCGCTTTACGAGTTTAACAGCTTGCATATAAGAAAGTAATAATGCGGTATAAACACTAAATATCCTAATTTCTGTATGGAGTTTGGTGTGACGTTCTCTTTGAAGCAGAGATAACGGAACGCAGCGGGTGCTATCTCTTACCTTGGCTTGGTTTATGAGAAGCCCCACGAAAGTTGACACCAGCACCGAGCCAGACATGCTGCCTTTCCGCCGCATCTCCTGCTTCAGAAACGGGAAAGCAGCGGCCGGCGGCTCCTCAGGTACGGTCACCGTGTAGGACTGTCGCATGCTCGGCATGCTGGCGGAGGACTGAAGCCGACGACCGGTGCGAATTATTCAGACGACTGCGGAGGTCTCCTGAGCGCTCCTGCTCTTTGGTTGTTGAGCCGCTTTCTATTGCAGGAAGGCAAATTAGACGTTTCACTCCGTTTCTGATAGGCTCCCTGTCTGTTGTCATTCATTCATTCATATAACCTCGCAAACCTGTGGCTTTCCCTTTACGTGAATGACTCCTATATAACCCTATGGGGATGTAAAGCGAGTGAAAAACACTAAATAATGAAAAAAAAGAGCTACTGGCTGCTGTATCATTATACGCAGGTGTAAGCTACGCACGTCTCCAGTTACTAGAGTAGGTCTGTAAATGGTAATAAATATATATTATGTTATTCCCCCTCCGTTGTCAGGACTGGAGGTCCGCCCCCTTTGGCTCGGGTAAAAGTCAGCCTACAACAAACGTCACCGACCGCCTCCAACCGTGCTGTCGACGTCAGAGTCCATCCTAAGGACTATGCTGTGGTCCAAGGAGACTACTCATCTCCATAATGGTCGGGAGGGAAAGCTAACCAATGTCGTCCTGGCTATGGTTTATATGCCACGATAAAATCTACCAAATACAATGTCACAGGATGAAAATAGCTGCAGGAATGGCACACAGAATGTGACAAATAGGTATGTGCATTTACCACAGTCTGACCCAGTGGATGTAAAATTAGATTCTGCAGTCCTAAAAAAGGATCTTTAATGAGGTTCTGGTGACTCACCAGCAACAAACAATAGGGTTTTAGTAGTAATTAGTTTCACTCTACTGAAGAAGAATGACCCAAGAATTACCCAAGTGTAGGCAGTCTGTCATGTCAACACAAGTGCATCAAAGGGTATAATAAGCAATAAATATCCTCCATGTAGGGTCTCTGGGAAAACATCAAATAGTGTTCAGAAGTAGCAGCCTATTAATTATTTTAAGGTAAAGATTCCGAATAAATATCTTAAACATGCATGTATTGATTTCTGGCCATTTGAGTGGAAGTGGAAACAAGTTGTGAATACAAAACGGCGATATCACCCTTTCAGTTAACAAATTGTTAGCATATAGTAGCTTACAGATCCAATGCGTTATGGAAGTTATGGAACAGCTGCTTGTGTCGCTGGATATAGGTTGATGAGAACAGTGACACTGAATAAAATCTTAAAAGTTGCAGGCTGTACAACCAAACCATGGTAAATGTAAATGTCCTGTATTTATATAGCGCCTTTCTAGTCAGCTTGACCACTCAAAGCGCTTTACACTACAAGTAGGCATTCACCCATTCAGTGACTACCATGCAGCCACCTGCTCATCAGAAGAAGAGAAGCTGTGACCATTCACACACATGCACTCACACGATGATGCAGGGGCCGGGGATCGAACCACCGACAGAGCGACCGCTCTACCACCCTGAGCCACAACAACACAATGCCTCTGTTCCACAAAATGCACTGTTCTCCCGGCTTCATGGTGAGAATACAGCATCATTTTCTGCTTGTCAGGATAACGATAAAGTAAATGGTAGGCAAACATTCTGCAGTGAGGACATTGTAACAGTTCAACATATTCTAACCTTATGAGATTCAACGTGATGTCATGGAATAGCGTATGAATAGCACGCCACTTTTAAGGTCATTTCATGGATTTTAAGCTTTTCGCATATAATTTAATGCATTTTGAGTTTAAACATGCAGGAAACAACAAAGTCAGGTGACCTTGTCATGTGACATTTGTTGTCTTAGTCACATGACCTACGGTTGCAGTTTGGTTAAGTTTAGGCAACAAAACAACTTGGTTTAAAATTACTTGATTTAAAACCCTTTTGAAAAAAATTTTATTGATTAAAATCTGTTTAGTTTTGTTGCATACGTCACGTAACTTACGCTACTTACAGTATGTGACGTCAGTTCCAAACATTACGTAACTTAAGTAATGGACATGAATTAACACCAGTCAATATCAACTTTTGGTTTCACACGGGACGTGACCTCCAATCTCCTGCATCAAGGTCCACTGCTTGTTTGACCCATCCACTCACCCTCCTTTCTTTCTTGCTCTTTATACTACGTCATCTCACATTGTTTTCTCTACCGCATTCACGCCTAAAAATTTATGAGAAAAGCAACAAATGTGTTTTGATAACATGCAAAATGACTTAAGACACTGCCGTGTTGTTCATATGCCATTTGGTGAGACCAGACTGGATTAATGAAGTCACAGACTCTGGAGATTTATGCCTGAGCGCTGTGATGTGATGCCATTATCCTCCAGAGAATGCATTAACATTTTCTTTTTCTAATTGCAAATAAAGCCTCTGTTCATCAGCAGATAATTAAAGGTCTTTCTTAATGTTTCCTGGTGACTGTCTGACAGCCACATGCAATGCTTTGTGTGCTGCTGTTGAATCCAGGGAGACCTGATTATCTGTCCAATCACACCTGCTTTCTCAACAATGTGCTTCCCAGAGATGGTAGTTCTACAGGATTTTGTTAAAGGAGCTACTCTGGACATGAAATCTTCACACATAACATACAAATAAGCAGATGATTTTGAGTGGTCGATAGCTATTTTACATGGAGGTTGACACTCTGGACTGAAGCCAAGTAAAAGATAAGAAGAGAGAAGTCAAGTTGAGTCAAGTCAAATTTTATTTATATAGCGCCAATTCACAGCAAAAGTTATCTCATGACACTTAACATGTAGAGTAGGTCTAGACCACACTTTTTTTGCCCTTTATTTGATAGAGACAGGTGAAGAGCACACAGGAAAGGGGGTAGAGAGAGAGAGGGGATGACACACAGCAAAGGGCCACAGGCAGGAGTCAAACCGGTGACCGCTGCATAGGACTGATAGCCTCAGCACATGGGGCACCTGCTCTACCAACTGAGCTACGAGGGCGCCCCTAAACCACACTCTTTATTATTAGTTGTTAATTATTAATTTACAGAGACCCAACATTTACCCCCATGAGCGATTTCTCAACAACTGACATTGACTTTAATGATGTGCTACCTCAAAAATGTATGGCTGTTCTATACATCCATTGTTATGGTGAATTTACTCTGTACAATGTCAAGCGTTCATGCTAAATCCTTGCTTGCCTTGCAACTACAAGCCTGCCTTACAACTCACAAAAACATGGCAATTAGACAATTCTGCAAAACCCTGGATTAGGTTCAATGAGAATGTCTTTAAAATTCCTTCTGCTTTCATATCTGTGCATGGAAATTACGGCTCTATCTGACACTACTACTTCCCAGCCTCTGACACTGACTTGAATGATCACCATTCTCTGGCTCTTCTAGGCATCCATTTTGATTTGTTTTTGCTTTAATATTATGGATTGCCTATCCAAACCCAGCTTAGGCTGCAGTATATCAGCTCTGGTCCAGGCCAGATTTTCTTTTTTCAACAGAGCCTCCTGATTTCCTACTGCAAGGTAATTATTCATTACTGTACACCTCAGCATGAGACAATCTGATATTCAGCATCTTTGTGCTCCAAGTGTGTCAGCTGGGTGTATTAATATTTAGAAATTTGACATGCCAGCACTTGTGAGGGACAATGGAGACCACAGAATCAGATGGCCATAAACCTGATGAGAGTCTTGATAGGTAGGGAGGAAGCAGCAGCCTGATGATGTGCTCCATTACTAATGCTCGGAATCTATGCCTGTAACCTGCTATGGGAATGACACAGGGGGCTCCCGTATTATTCTTCTCACATGGTCAAACATCCACAGGAATCCAAATGTGTTTATCAGTGGCAATCAGTAGCCCCCTCTACACAACAGGCCTGATGATCTGTGCTGATGATGCTTTCTAGTGCTTCATAACACCCACAGTCCATGGATGTCTCATCCCAAGGGGCCACAATAATGAGGTGATAACAACCCACGTTTGGAAGAGCTGATGCTGCAGGTAGGAAAAGTCACAGTGAGCTTCACATGCATACACACCTGTCTTGACTATCTGCCCCACAATGAGAGGAGCTGTGTTTATTCACCAACTAAATAAGGTCTAATGACAAGACCAGCTGCAGCAATATATCCCAAGAGATGTTCCAATACTGATACTTACTGCTTACTCATAACGCTGTGATTAGCTGATCAATGGATTCATAGCTGTAACAAATGTGAAAACAAATCATACATCTCATTACACTTGCATATTAGTGTGGGAGTAATGAGGATGGCTCTTGTTGAGGATAAACAGGCTCTATTGTATTTTCTGTTTTGTTCCTAGTAAGAATAAAGGTCAGTAGCACTGTCTGACACACGAGGGATGTTCCAAGCAACTAATTTCCCTGACGTTTAAATAGAAGTTTAAACCATACTAGTCCAAAAGTAAGAAAACACTTAGAATTGAGAATTATCTATTGTCCAAAAAGATGGTTGTATATAATATAAGAGCCAGTTGAAATCAGATTCTTCAATAACATCAGCCGTTAACTGGCACCGTTAACATTAGTAACAGATGCTCATTTATATATATATATATATATATAAAATATATAAAAGCAGTCCAGCAAGCACATGGCTGAGGCGGGGACAGTGGCTGATGTCTCCCCTCCTGTCCTCCTCTCTTATTCAGCTTGTAATTACAATAACAGCAAAGTTAATATTGACCACAAATTTGATGAAATTATGCTTGTAGCTTGTAGTGATCAGCTGTGAATTAATCTGAATCTACATGTACGTATAAATCATCCACCTGCCACCCACCTGCACTGATTATTTTGTCAGATATAAATCAAGTCAAGTCAAAATCTATTTCCAACAATTAAAACATCATTAGTTGACCAAAGTGCTTTACTAAACAAAAAGACAAAATCAACAGAGCAGTCGATAATAGTGTATACAGCCAAGTAAAGTACAGGATAAAATCAGTGGATAAGTTAGAAGCAAGTATAACAACCATTAAGAGAGCCCAGTAGTAGTGGCAGTTTGGGTGGGATCAAAAGCTAAAGAAAAGAGGTGGACTTGAGCTGCACTTTGAATCATTCAATGGATGAGGCACATCTGTAGTGGTGGGGCAGTTGGTTCCACAGACTGGGGAACAAACTTTTTAGAGTTCATTTTACATTTTAAATAGTGAAATGAACTGGATGAATTGACTGAATTGACGGGATGCCAATGGAGGGAAGCGAGGACAGGGGAAATATGCTCACGCTTTCTGGAACCAGTTAAAAACATTGCAGCAGCATTCTGTACATATTGTGTTGCAGTAGTCTAGGCGGGAGGTAATAAAAGCATGGATTACTTTTTCACAATCCTCAAATGGTAAAAAGGCTTTTACTTTTGCTAATGCTCGCAGTTGGATGAAGCTGCCACTCACCACAGAGGCAGCATCAAAAAATTTTCCAAGGTTTCTAGCATGGGGTTTGACAAAGGATAAAAGTGGGCTGAGCTTTCCGCACAGGATGCTGGGGGAATTCAGGATGGGCCAAAGAGAACCACCTCAGTTTTTAGTTTATTAAGTAATAAATAATTATGGGGCATCCAGTCTTTCATGTCTTGGAGACAGTCAAGTAGAGGCTGCAGTGACTGAGGGCTATCGCATTTCAGCAAGGGAAATATAGCTGGGTGTCATCTGCAAAGCAATGAAAAGAGATGTTTCCTAATGAGGGGACCCAGTGGGAGCATAAATAGAGAGAAG
Source organism: Hollardia meadi (assembly GCA_037974645.1). Taxonomy (NCBI): domain Eukaryota; kingdom Metazoa; phylum Chordata; class Actinopteri; order Tetraodontiformes; family Triacanthodidae; genus Hollardia; species Hollardia meadi. The sequence goes on along the minus strand of JBBPCS010001026.1, from coordinate 4,778 downwards.
AGATGCACAGGAACCGAGCCCTGGGTACCCCACATGAAAGGGGGGCTAAGGAGGAAGAGGCATTTCCCAGTCACTGAAAAACTTGTTCCGAGTAGAGTGATTAGCAGCTTATGATCAATTGTGTCAAAAGCCGAGCTTAAATCTAAAATGATTAAGTTAGCATCGTCCCCATTGTCTGCTGCTAATAACGGGTCATTCAGAATGATTCGGTGCTGTGGTGTTCTCTAAAACCAGATTGAAAGGCTTCAAATATGCGGATATTGCTAAAAAAAAAAGTGGTTGAAGTTGCTGGTACACTTTTTCCAGAATTTAATTGTTTTTTTAAATGGAAGCATGGAAATTGGTCTAAAATTAGATAAAACATTTGTGTCCAGGTTGGGGGTTTTTTAAGGAGTGGAACATTTCTCCAGGATATCTGAAACCCTAGCACCAGAGGAACCAGGGAAACAGACTGTCTTCGCGGATTTTCCTTTGATATTTCTGACAATTGAGTCTCAAATAACTGGTGAAGTGTTATTTAAGTCACATAAGTGTAACTGGGAGAGGGACTACTCGTGAGGTATGAGCCTGAACTGGTGGATATGGAGGAGAGCAAGTATTGATGGGAGGAGGCAGTGGGGAAGCACCCCGCGGTGTTGGAGTAAAATTTGGTTTGGATATTGACCGACAAGTTGGGGCACCGGATGATCTTGCGGGGGTGGCGATTGGCTTTGCCCCATGAGCCGAGAGGTAGCTCGTACGGCAGTTACACCGGGATGGCGGGGTGGAGGAGGGCTGAGGGTCTGCAGCCAGTGGAGGGAAGTCCTGTAGATCCAGGATACCTGTTGAACAGAGTGGCAAGGGACGGGCTTCCTGCCTCAGCTGCTACGGATGACAGACCCCTGCAGTTGGAGTGGAGAGGGCCAGAAAGTCGGTATATAGTATATATAGTCGGTGACCACAATAGTGGCTTCAAGCCAGGATAGCCAGGTCCAACTGAACAACAGTGGTGGTGACGTTCTCAGAAAACAGGGAATCTAGGAATCGTTCCACTTAACCAGATAGAGAGAAGACATCCGTCTTTGCAGCTCTTCAACTGTTTGGGTAAAGCGTCAGCAGGAGTCACAACCGGATGGAGAGATGAGTGGAGGCATGGTGGTATTAGGAAAACCACTAATGGTCAGCAGATCTCAGGGTTAAAACTTACACACGAGGACTCCAACTAGAGAGTCCATGGTGATATCCAGAGTTGTCATGTGGAGGAATACATCCAGCAAGCAGGGAAATTTACCAGCAAGGGCCCACATAGATAGAGGAAGCTCCGGTAAGTTCAAAGGTGGTGTCCTGGGAGTCCTCTTTGGCAGGAGTTACATCATATATAGAGGGACGATCAGGTCATCCGATCGTTGAAATATTATCCATGGTTGAGAAATGAAGTTAAGAGCTGATCTGATGTAAAAAGTTTTAAAAGATATGGGGCTTTAAAAACTGAGGGTGTCAGACACAGATGACAGGGGATCAAGCCTACAGGGAAGTTTGAGCGTATGCTCAGCTCATTGCTCAGATAACTTAAAGTCCAGAGGTCCGATGACTAAAATACTGTGTCCAGTTAGAAGGTATTGTTTAAAACAACCTGGATTTAAGAACTGTAGGAGAAAATTTGGCTAGAAACAACATAAAATGTGTTTTTTGGGGAGAGCTTCTGGCAGACAAACACAACGCCAACAAACACGGAACCTGAAGTCTGTAGCTTCACCCCACTGCATGGACATTCAGTCCACTCTACTGGTTCCTGTACGCTTAATTGCTGTTTAAAATTAGGTGGAACAGCACAACCTTTCCAGCTAAATTCTTTATAGTGTGTTGTATTGCTGTAAGAGTGTTTTCTCTATCGATTCACCTGTTGAATGAGAGGATGATTACAGTGGTTTTAAAAGTTTCTGTGCATAATGCTGCAGTAATTTAATTAACATTTAACCAGCAAAAATTAAAAACTGCAGTTATAAACTTGATAGGGCAGAGGAAACTCTCAAGAAGAAACAAAATTAAACTTTTAGCTTCTGAAATATTGTTTTAGACTGCTTTGAAGGAGAAGCTATCAGGAGGACAGCTGCTGTACCTAGACTGTGTGTGACCTTTTGGATGTGTAAAACAGAGGTAAGTTGCTGTGCGTCATGCCAGCTGTGCTTAGATTTTGCTCTATTTCAAGCAGCTTTAAGTACGATGCCCCCCTCCCAAACAAAGCTTTGAATATACTCAGATAATTTGCACTGAAGCTTCGAAGCCCACTTCGATATGTCACATATCAACACATTTGTAATAATAGAAGAAATGCAAGCACCAGGGAACCCAGGACCATCTTATTGTGAGGCAACAGTGTTAACCACTGGCTGCTAATGCTAATATTTGTGTAGTTTGTGTTAAAAATCTAATTGGAGATTTTTTTCATAACTTGATTTACTTTGATACTTTTGACAATTTTGGTACAGTGTATATTACAGTGTGCCCATGAATAAACACGGCAGCTTCTCAATATTCAAGAAGTTCCTGTGTCACTTGCAGCTGCTGGGCAAAAGTGAAAGGAGAGCAGCACATCCTGCTCCAATAAATATATTTATTTAGTGCCTTTTTAGTGGGCATCCACTTTGCGTTTACATGTGTATTGTCGGAAATATAGAGTGGAAGTGTAAATAAACACCTCAGGTTGTGGTTATGCCCATGAGATGCAGCTGAGACGCAAGCCTGCACGGAGCTGGTGCACACAGCTGCATAGATTAAAATGAGAGCGAATCTGTTGCGTGAGACGTGCGAGTGAAAAACGCTTCTGACTTGCTTGCAGTCAAGACACGGGGAAAGGACAGCATGCATTTGTTGTTGATAATAAACTAACTAACAGGACCCAGACATGAAACCAGCCCTTCTTTCGACAGAGCTGGAGTGAGTCAGCTTAGATAACAGATAAAAGAAAGAACCAATGGAGGGTCATTGTCCTGGGGTTGGTCATGTCACCTCCTGCGATCTGTCATTGGCGACGTGTTTAACAAGGCAGCTGGCTGAGAGCAGACAGGTATGAGGACAGAGGAGCATGGCCAGGAGGCCGACACCTGTCAAATTAATGTCTTCTGCCAAGAGCCGCTCAATATACTCAGCCTCTGATGAAGGATGTGTTCCTGTTGCCCTCATCAATCTCCAGCCCCAACACAAAACATTTTTTTTGCGGTGATGTGACAGTATAATGTGAGTTTTATTAATGATTTTTTTTTCCTTTTGTTCCATTTTTTCAGACCTTTTATTCAGTTTCACTATATGCAATGCTGTGCCAAGTTATCTGCGTGTCTGTGTACATAACATGTCCTGGCCCTTGTTAGTGCTTGTATGCTTGTGTGTACTCTCACCAGGCCTTTCAAATGATCCAGCATCATGTTGAGGTGTGTGTGTGTGTGTGTGTGTGTGTGTGCGTGCGTGAGTGCGTGCGTGCGTGCGTGCGTGCGTGCGTGTGTGTGTGTGTGTGTGTGTGTGTGTGACTTAAGATCAAGACTTCTATAAATGTAAAATGTATAATTCTTTTTTATGTTTTGTAAGTTTGCTGACTCTCTCTCTCTGTGGCTGTTTTAGTGGAACATCCAGACAAGATGGCCAATGATCAAGGTAGGCTTTTTCCCCTACTACTGTGTGTGTGTGTGTGTGTGTGTGTGTGTGTGTGTGTGTGTGTGTGTGTGTGTGTGTGTGTGTGTGTGTGTGTGGTCATCAATAAATGATCTGCTTAAAAACCTTTAAAAAAAAATCATCTTCTTCAAGTGTTCTTCTCATCAGCTCGTCCGCTTCAAATTCTTGATTTTAAAATCATCTTTTGTTCTGAAATTGACCCAACTTGATCTTGAAACCATGTTGATGTTATGTGGCATCTCTGATCTTCACATCTTGTTTCATTTGCCTGTTATCTTTATTTCATTTTGATTTAATTTTCTTCAAACCTTCAAATTGCCAATATGTTTTGTTCCTCACTCCCAGAAATAAACAGATAAAACATGTCCTGAAAGACAGGCGATTTCTAGCTGTTGCTGCTGACAGAGTGCATATTGACAAGATTGATGATTTGGCTTAACATAAGCAGATAAGTCTGGAATCGCATCACATACTGTACAAACAGCAAGACGTTGCATTGATTCATAAGTTGAATGCTCGAAGTGTAACCGCTGTATATCCTGGCTGATTGCTCTTTCCAAAAGATTTGTAAATCATTCACATGCAAATTATGTTACATCTTTGTAAAAGCACAAATTGTGAGAAATTGAAGTAAACCGTGTATTTTAAAGAGCTGCCACAAGATTGAAAATACATGTTTTTCCTCTGACTTGTAGTGCTATTTATCCATCTAGATTGTTTTGGTGTGTGATGCTCAGTTTTGGGGATTTGGAAATGGAACTAGATGGCCTCATTTGTGCTGCTGAAAGTGCCAAAAAATAATAACTCAACAGTAATGTCACTTTCCAGGAATCATCACCCATTTACTCAAGATAATCCAATTACACTGCATCTACAACGTGCATCTACTCATGGTTGAGAGGCTAGCTGACTAAGCTAACTAACTTTACAGCTCATACAAGGAGGACCCCATTAATGTTTACACCCCACGCTATCACAAGCACGAGCCTCTCATCCATGATGCACATGTGCAGTGATATGGTGTAGTTTGGTAGAAAGAAAATAGTTCCTACATGGAACTGCTCACAACAAGGTCTGTGGATTATCTTGAGTAACCAGGTCATGATTTCTGGAAAGAGACATTGCTGTTGAGT
>JBBPCS010001025.1:0-15907 GCA_037974645.1 Hollardia meadi | reverse complement strand
CACACACACACACACACACACACACACACACACACACACACACACACACACACACACACACACACACACACGCCTCTATCGCAGGCTCTCCTGCTTGCCCCACACTCTGCCCCACCAACTGACTGGTTTCCCTCCTGTATCCTTCAAGAATTGATCCTATGTGCAGTCTTTACATTAGTCCTTACACAATAGAAGGAATTTGATGTTTTTGTATCACTTTCTAATAAGGGATCCTTTACTTATGGGTCTTAATAATGTTTTTGAAATCGTTAAATGTTGCTTCATACATATAAGCAACTAATAGGGACAACTTTTGGGTTGCCAGGTTGCATTGCTGGAGGAAAACAACTGGACTGTTTGAAAACCAGCTGGCAAAGTAGAACATCTGGACAAAACTTAGAGATAACTAATGAACATTTACAACTGCAGACAGCTTTATGAATGGATTATTAGCGTTTGTAACTGTTAACGACTTGTTCATTTTGCTAATGGCTTTTTAGAAATTGACAAATCCACAAGCATTGATTAATGACTCATTAACATTTTACTTAATGGCTTGTTAGGAAGTGTGAACAACCCAAATGTTGTTTTTATAAATGGCTTAAATGACCTTTTTATATGTGATTTAGATCTACTGTATTTGTATGTACGGTAGCCTAAATATTGGAAACGCCGCACCCCGCCAACACAATTCACAGCACAGCAAAACACATCCTCTAAAACAAGCATAAAGTTGAACAGACGCCTCTCTCAACTTAACTTTATTCAGAGAGAAAAGTTAGAAAGTGAAGCAGGAAGCATGGGTCAAGTGTGGCTTCCACAAAAGCAACACAAATGCATCTTTTGTTGTATGATTACATGTTAACTCAGCATTTCAATATTCCTGAATTTAGTCTATTTAATCATTTAAATAAAAATGCCAGTCCTCCCATTCATTTTGAGTTTAGTTTAGTTTGTTTAGGGTCACGGGGGGTTTAAAAATAAAAATAAAATCAAAGCAGCCCAGTAAAAACAGACTGGAGTTTTGGTGAAGCACAACCTGACATCACGCTGCGGGAGAGACAATAAATAACTGAACTCAGTTAGTTAAAATGGGGGAAATTAAGTCTTTCTTGGGAGACACAATAGCACGACTGACATGAAACTGAAATGATCAGTTGTTTTCAACACATGACCATTGATTTATGGCAACATATTTTGAAATTTTTAATAAAAAACTGTTTACATGGTCACCAGAATGCCTCTTTAAAACAAGTGATAGTGATATATTGTTTAAATTTTTTATTTATACCACCAATCATTTGAACAGGTGTCACATTTTTATGTCAGAGCAACTCATCCAATTCATATCCAGAGCGTATTGTCATATCTTCCACTCTGCTTCCTCCGCAGACTGGGGAGTTGGGAGGCATTGTGACTGCAGGAGCGACAGTATGTGACACTTGAACACATGTCGACACTGGGAGCGAACTGGGAAACAGATGGCGGTGCAGTGCTGCAGGAAAGACTTGATGCCTGAACCGTGTGTGACAGAAGCGTTTCTCGGTGTCGCTTAACTGCGAGATTCAGGCATGAAGAGACAAACACACAAATTAATACATACAGAAAACACACAAACAAGCAAGGAGCAACTTCTGCGGACACACTGCGACAGCTGCAACATCACACTGGTTATTACTGTTAATAAGTCCCTCTGGAGCAGCGCTGATGGAGCTGTGTTGTCAAGAGACTCAGGTCAAATGAGTCAGGAGCCAACATGAACAAGAGTTAATCCGGCCCCAGTTTGCACCTTTTACATTTGTGCCTGTTTGTCAAAACTAAAGTGATTTCAATATATGATTTTATATAATTACCAACATCTGATTTACACATCTATCAGAAAATGAACAAAATTTGCATTTAATTGTGTTGTGGTTTTTTTTTTTTCTGTCACTGCCTGTCTTTTAGCTCTAGTTTGGTCTCCACCAACTCCTGAGGAAAAAAAACATCTGTTAGCTGTTAGATGTTAGTTAGCTGCTGACTTTGTTACAATACATTACATTCATTTACTTTGCTTTCATCCAATATGCATTAAACCATGTAGACAGAACTCAGAAATTGTTAGAATCAAACAAGTACACTAAAATTCATCAAACAAAACACATTTTTCCTCAAATATTGACCTGGGCCTTTAATTACCTGAATTGTAGGGAGCACCAAGACGTTATTGGAAACAGGCTTACGGTACATAAGAGAGAAGCCTTTATTTCTAAGTTTGTTTTTCATAAGTATATTTGGTCATATTTTAGTATGAAGCCGCCTCTTTGTGCCCAAGTCTGGTCTCGTTTTCCCTTTTAAAGTTTTGTACTGTTAATACTACAAAATAAAGTTGGACATTAACACACAAAATGTTTAAAACAGCATGTTTATATTATTTCATTTATTACATTAAAATGACGGAAATGTACATTATACTTAGCTGGCATGCACATTAACCTATATAACGAGCACCAAAATCCACCCTTGTTTTTTTCTCCTCTTGGCTTTACTTGGTGTAGACTTTTATTTGTTTGTGTCATCCTTTATCAGAGACCGGGCTTTTCTTTTACTGCTGGCTTTTATGTGAGGAAATACGATATGCTGAATTGCTTCAAGTGCTATTTTTGGTGTCTCATCAGGAGAGTTTTGTAGAGTTTCTGCTGTCCCGATGTCAATGGGGACCCCGTTCCTCCATTGTGGATCCAGAAAAGCAAGCAGTCATGATTTTGTCTGTCTGCTGTTTGGTGATAGGCAGTTAGCAAATGGCAATGTGCTCTAAAACCAAAACAATAAGCTAAAAGAGGTTACAAATAGAATTGATTTGGGCTTGGGCCTTGCCAGTAGCAACAACATCTTTTCACATCACATGTATTCATTTGATCCATAAATAAAATGGAGCTCAAGGGGCTTAAAACTGTCCTTAAAATCTGTTGTTACTGTTGTTTGTGCCTCTCATGTAAACATTGTTTTGTAACATTTTCAACTCTATTTCCTACATCTTACTTCTAATGTCTCCAGACACAGACAGACACACAGCAGCAGCGGCAGCAGTAACAGTGTCAGAATGATGCTGAGGAATCTGTTCTTTTTCTAAACTCCCAAGAGACAAAAATAATTACTTTTCCATGAAATTGTGAATTTTGTTTTCCTCTATAATGTTGTAGATAATTGAATTCAGTACCCCAAAGGTATTATATTGCCTCAAAAAAAAAAAAAGAAAGAGCGAACACACACAGGGAGAAACCTAAAAATTTATGTCAGTGTTGACTTATTATATCTGTGCCCATTAGCCGACTTATCTAAATGCGCTCCGTGTCAGTCTGGATAATGCGGGATTGATTGATGCGGCCAAGAACCAAAATAATTGCCTCAAAAATAACATAAACAATCACGGCAGATATGTGCAGCCGCAGCCACACATACACACACTCAGAGGTACACACACAAACACATCAATGCAGACAAATACAAGCCTGCAGACACATTCAAACACATATACTCTTGCAGGCAAAGGGACTACAAAGCACTTGGCACTTCTGTATTTGCTTGTTGAGCTTTCATTAAGGTGATGGAGGTGTGAAGGTTTTGTTTGATCACTGTCTTTTCCACATCCCAATTACTCCAGCCTGTTAGCTGCCAACAGGAATGAATGGAAAAGCTAAGACAGCCTTGAAGTCCATCTACCCGCCTCCACTTTTTTCCACTTCAAATTAGGGTTTCTTAACACTTTAATATTTTTATTACATACATATATTTATACATGTATGGCTTTGGGCAGGAGAAAGCAGGGGGAATCTCCTCTTTACTGAGCTTTAGATGAAAGGGATGTGATACCTCCAGTGATCTGATTTTGTGTCAGTTTGAAATTATATCAGTCAACAGCTACAACAGATGTAAACAAATAAACAACATTGTGATTTGGTGTCACGGGTGCTGAGATGATGAAAAAGCACAAACCCAAGCATGAATGGCAAGACATGACTTACACATATATATTTTTTCAAATTGAAGTCGAGTTTTATGGTATCGTATTGGTGGAAACTGAAAAATAAGGGGAATCAACATTGATTGCCATTTCTTGGTTTTTAAAAAATAAAAAGTGACTTCATTTTCTCTAGCATATAAATTTAAAGACGACTTTCATCCCCCTCGTGTTTTTATGGTATTATTGTTGGCGCTGTTGTCCCTAAGACAGTGTTAGCAACATGGCTGCTGCTGGGAGTCTGGCTACCGTCCAAAGCAAAAGTAAGAATTCCAATTGGACCTACAAACCCTGTTCTCAGTGCTCTGATAAAGGCAGAGTACTGTACAGTTACTTAATGATCAAGTCAGTTTTGAACCCTGTCAAGTCCAGGTGGTAAGGGGCAACGGATATTGACGGGGGAACAGATTCACATCGGGAAGCTTTCGATCGAGTGAATGCCCGTCTGTTCTCTCTTGTTTTACCTCACTGTCTATCACTCTCCTTCTCTATCAGCGGGGGTCATTTGTTCCACCGTTACCTGGGGATAGAGACTGGGGACAACAACGCCTCTTCCTGTTTTGGTTCCACAATGGCTGATACCATAAGTCGAATTGCCATTTTTCTGTGAAAAATCCAGCCCGGTGGCAGCATGAAAAGGGTGGCTTGTAGGGAACCAGTCTAAACGGGGATGGTGGCATTTTTGTTCAGCCATTGCGCTGTGCAATATTTATGAAAAGTTAAAGCACAAAAGTTGTCTAATAATAGAAGAGGTTGAGTTATTAGATGTACTTTATTTATATAGTAAAATAACCGATCACTCAAAGAGCTTTACGACACAAGAGAGCATTCGCGCACAAATTCATACATCGAAGCCAGAGGTTACCATGCAAGGTGCCACCTGCTGATCTGGAGTGATGACCATTCACATGAACACTCAACACACCAGTGGAGACGCCACTGGGAGTAATTTAGGGTTCAGTATCTTGCCCAAGGACACTTCGACATGTAGACTATAGGGGCCAGGGATCGACTGGTCTAACTCCTGAGCCACAGCCGCCCTTAAAGTCCAAATCCAACTTGTCCATTACTTTCTATATCAGGACACCTCAGAGGGCGTTATTGTGCTTATACCATGACTACTCTGCAAGGGAAACATGGGTCTAATGTGTTTAAATCGTCATCCATATTTTGTTTCTTTAAAGCAAGTTTCAGGCAGTTGGATTCGTTTCATCAGTGAAGATTTATACAGCAATTCCAGTTTATTACAACTTGAGGGTCTTACTGTATTTCCATGGTGTTGTCCATCATCCTTATCAGTAGTAATACTCAAGATCAACCTGTATGGAGGTATGGAAGTCCTCAGCAGCAGTGCGGGTTCAATTCTAACCTGTCAACCCTACGTTTCCTGTCAATCTCTATAAGCTGTCCTAAACAAATAAATGTGGATCAGATACAAGCATCATTCACAATATACAGCCTGACTTCTTCTTTCAACTTTGGACTACCATATTTACCATAGGTGTATGCAGTTTTTCTGTGCGATGATGACTTATTACTGACATTTCAGATGCTCTCTCTTCGAGCTTTACTTCAAAATAGAAGCGGTTTAGATCATCTGGATAATCCGTTATCTGAGAGTCTTACAGCTTGTGCTTCTTGTCCCATCAGACTTTTTTTAAATTTTTTTTTTAAATATATAAGTCATATCATGTTCCCAGATCTCAGCAGTTACTTTGGTAAGTATGTCTAAGTTCTAAAAAAGAAAGTTTATTCTCCTTTTAATGGTTAAGCAGGAATATATTGTTCAATTTGAACTGCCAGTCAACTGGAAATAAATACTTTTCTATGACCATTGTTCCACAGGGGTTGGCCTGGTGCACACACCATTTCTTTCAACATTTATTCTTTGCAGGGTCTATTTTTGTATTTAGCTACTTCAACATTTCGCTGTCTAGAATATAATCTTGTTTGAATGACGACCTGGTCATATAGCCCACAGCACAAATGTACATCAAGGAGAAAAAATTGATAAAATGGATATAGATCATCAGTCCTATATGTCCCTGGTGGACTGGTGTAATAACTGCAGTCATGTTGCATTATATAACAGCACAGGGTGCCATGATATTGTACAAGGCTCAGCTGTATAAGGAGGTCAGGTGTGCGCTACGATTGACCTCATTCACTATTCTAATCACACACTCTCATGGCTGCGTCTGCTCAGTCTGAAGTCTCCAGCCTGAGGCCATGCGAGTGTAAAGAGACAAGTGTTAGGATGGGAGGTGATACGAGGTTGCACACAGGGAAGAACAGTCCTCTGTCTGTCTTTAACACTCTGCAATTGCAAGTTAATGATACCAGAGCTGTGTACATACCCCATGATGCGCTCCTGCAGTGCACAGCTAGACACTCAAAGACCCTCCTACCTCGTATCTACTACAACCTGGTGCACCACACTGCCTGCATGCACGCTGCACAATGTTAACTGAAAAATCACATGCACGTAAGGCATGATAGAAACGTAATCCAGAGGACATTTTACTCCTGTTGATTGTACAAAGTGCTTCACAAAGACATAAAATAAGTCACTGAATAATGATGTGCCATTAAGATTGAATAAAACCTTTCCACTGCTGGAAAGTGGAAAAAAAAATTGCCAGAACACTCTGTCCTCCACCCATCCATCTTTCTCCTCCCCACTGAGTTTTTGTTTCAGTTTTTTTTTTTGTGCTTCATAGTTTTTTTTTCAATGATACACTTATTTGTAAAAGCTGGGATCATGGTCAACTTCTCGGTCTGCACTTTAAATGCAATGCCATGTTATTTTATCACAACACTCTTTTTAAATTCCATTTCAACCCAGCATCATGCCAAAGCACGTAACAGAACTGCCGGTCCGCCGTGTCAGTGTCACGATTCTCCTCACCTACATGTGAAAAGTACACATACTCATTAAAGTTAGTGATAACAAACATGCAACGTCCGGTGAGACTTTCAAAATAAAGCGAAGCGTGGTTAGGTTTAGGCAACAAAACTACTTGTTTATCATGGTAGGTCATGTTAAGTTAAGTACGTTACCTATGTGACGGAAGTTAAGTACATTATGTAAGTTAACTCAAATAAAGTCAACGTTGGCTTTTGGTTTCACACGTTTCCGGCTAACCCACCCATAATTAGGCCGACTACAAGCACTGGAGGTCGCCACCTAACAATGAATGTAAATACAGGTTGTTATAAGCTGCTTGCACAGACAACCTGTAATTGTCAAGGTTTTGGGGAGGACAGTCTGATACAGAGGCAGCTGTTAGCAAACATGCCTGCCATAAACTTGGTATGCCAGATGTGTGCGACTTTCTTACGCTTTATACCACGTTCGATATACTGCACCTTCATACATGCATGTACTTTTCAGGTGAGGCAAAACATGACACGGTATCCTTGCTTTGCGTGAGACTGAGCTGTCTATTTATATGTCTTCCTATACTGTCTTGCCTTTCTTAAAGCCTTTTATGTAAAGCCCTTGTAATTGCTGTGTTGCTGAAAGCTGCTATACAAATAAACTTGTCCTGTCTTGTCTTGCCTTCTGGCTGTTTGTCTTATTATTTGGGCTCAATACCTGCTCTTCTGAGCTGTTTAAGAACAGTGCAAGGGATCAAATAATCAAATATATTCAAGTAAAAGTAAACATGTTGAACTATTTAGGAGCCAGTTTTGTCAACACCATATTTATGGGCTCTCAAAAAAAAGCCAGTTTGTCAAATTTGGTCCTGATGGAGAATATATAGTTTGTTTTTCTTCATACATTTTTGCAATCTTTACATTGCATAACTTGCATATCTGTTTTCCTTTCATAGTGGTTTCAAGAAAAGTGGGAAATTCATTTCTCTACCATAAAAGACCCCAGCTTGTCACATACCGATGTTTTGTCATGCGCCCTTTGCATCATATCCAGACGCACAAGGTACCCTTTGGTGGCGCCGGATGACGCGCTAAGCCTTCCCTGATGCACAACGGGCCCTTTGGCGTCCATGGCCGATGCACTAAGCCTGATGCACAAGGTCTACATTACTTTGGTTAAGTTTAGGCACAAAACAACATTGACGTTTGGTTGAGTTTAGGAACAAAACCTACTTGGTTATGTTCAGGAAATGATGTGATGCTTGGTATCACATGGGACGCGAACTCTGCTCTCCTGGGTGAAAGTCGGAGACGTCAACGGTGACGTCTGGTTAAGTTTAGGCACAAAAACCCTGTGGTTAGGTTTAGGAAAAGATCAGTGAAGTTTGGTTGAGTTTAGGAACAAAACCTACTTGGTTAGGTTCAGGAAATGACTGGTGACGCTTGGTATCACATGGGACGCGAACTCCGGTCTCCTGGGTGAAATTAGTGTGTGTGACCCTCCACTCAACCCCGACCTCCACCCCTCTTGCCGCTTTCTCGTTTTGGAAAGTACAGTACATTGCCCTACATCATCTGCTCAAGTTGTCTGATACTGACGTGGACGGCTTTACATTGCAGGTACATTAAACCCTTGTGCGTCCTTGCCTGACGTCAAAGGGTATTGTATGCGTGTGGATGGGACACGAAGGGCCGTAACAAAACGCCGATATCTGATGAGGTGGGCATGAGAACGGGCTGTGACAACATATTATCACTCATCTAATAGTCCGTATTCTGACTAAGGTGTCCTTGTAGGTTTTAATAATCTTCAAATCTGTTCCCATTTTGGGAGAAACTCAATACCTTGGGTCCATGGTACAAATGATAATAGCACTTTTAATAATGTCTATTATCACCTTCCCGCATGCGTTTGAGTACATGTAATTCTGAGATGATGAAAGGGTGGTGCTACGTCTCATTCCCTCTGTATTTCACTGGTTTCTTCTCCAGGAGTGAATGACTGAAGACTCTTCCACGTCGATGTGTATCAAGCTTTATCATACAAATGACAGAAGAAGGGTTTATGAGAAAAGTCCTTGATTTTTTTTTGTCTGCAGCACTCTGCAGTGATGCAATGGAAAAGCAGAAAATCTCTTTTGTCAAGACGAAATGAGCTCATAAACAAAGGCTGCTGTTTAGTCGTATCAACGCCGCAGCTCCAAACAGAAAGGAGATTGTTCCTGTGTAGTTTTGGGCTTTGCTGTTGTCACAAGAGCGACTGTGTGAAGATTCTTTGCCTCATTACATCTTTTAAAAGCAATGAAATCATAATTGTTTCATGACTTCAAATAGCTTAGCAATATCTGTGAAGTGGGGTTTATTGTGTGTTGAGAAAAATCACCGTGTTAAGTCTTAGTTGTGACGAATCAATAAAATCATGCAATTATGGGGTTTTCTGCTTGAAATAACTCTTGTTTGAGGAGTTTGCCCCCCTCTCTAACAGCAGCACTGGAGCACACACCTTTCCCTTTGATGCTGTTTATTTACATCATTAAATTGTGGGAAGATAATAGAATGATCAATCCTTTTGCTCTCAACAAACCGAATTTACTGTCTCCACAATTTCTCCTTTGTATGTTTCAGCACTACACTGTAAAAAATCTATGAACCAATCAACTAATTTGTTAGAATGACACTGAGAATATCAAATCAAATCAAATTTTATTTATATAGCGCCAATTCACAACAAAGTTATCTCATGACACTTAACATGTAGAGTTAACTCTTTATTATTAGTTATTAATTATTAAATTAATTATTATTAATTAATTATTATTATTAATTGTTATTACTATGCAGGCATTGCAGAGAAAGGAGTGCTAGAGGGGGTGGACAAAGTATAAGGAAATCTCTCCTGCTTTGGTTTCTCTTTTAGGTCTTCCTTGCTTACAATATAGCAGGTCCAGTGCCAACGTGCAGCACCAGTGCAGGAAGTAGTGTGCCCTTTGTGCAGGAAGAGGAGGAGAGTTTGCAGACTCCAAATTGTGTTTCACATTTCAAACAGACTCCATTTAATTGCATAGCCTACTCATCCATGGTAGAAGCACAAAAATCAAGCGAAAATGGCGAAATAAACACAATCTGAGCAAGTCAACAAAATCAGGCTGGCAGGCCTTCTGAATCTGAATCGTTCTCAGTGGGGTGAACGTGTGACATCATGGAGACGTTTCAGTTTGAATCAAGGGGTTAGGTTGTTGATGTAGCATGTCTGCCCTTCTTGCAGGAGACCTGAGCGCACATAACACACCTGCATTTATATAGCGCCTTTCTACAGTCTAAGTCTACTCTACAGACTCCTCAAAGCGATTTACAACACTTGTCACATTCACCCATTCATACACACATTCATGTACTGGTGGCAGAGACTACCATCTGCTCATCAGGAGCGGTAAACTCACACACTGATGGCGATGCCTTCGGGAGCAATTTGGGGTTAAGAATCTTAACCACTTCGACACGCTGACTGCAGGGGTAGGGAATCAAACCACCGATCCTCCGATCAGAGGACGACTGCTCTACCTCCTGAGCCACGGCTGCCCTCGTTATTAACCTTAACCTTTTCCTAACCTTTAGCATATAGTAATTGCCCATAGCTGTGAACTTGAGCGTGCTTGGTTGTTTGTCTCTATGTGTTAGCCCTGTGATGAACTGGTGACCTGTCCAGGGTGTACCCAACTTCTCACCCAATGCCAGCTGGGATAGACTCCAGCCCCCCGTGACCCTGCAAAGGATCAGCGGTGATAGATAATGGATGGATGGATAGATATAATTATTAGCTCATATTAGCTTTGCTGGACTGTATCAAGTTAAAGTGAGGAGAAAGGTGATTTAATTTGGACTTTGTTAGATTTTGTTGTTCACTTTTTTGTGACCCATTATTTCGTTCAGTTGTACCAGTAATAACGAGGCCCTATATAAAATATTCATTAGCTTCATTAGCGTAAATATGTGCATGTGCTGATTATTTGGCACATTTACCTGTCACTGTAAGCAGCTTTGTTGAAACCAACCATGCATTGGGCCATTGTTAGGGTGTCTGTGGGCTGGATCGCCTGTAATGCAGCATCTGCCATGTCTGCTATAGGGTTAGATTGTGATTGACTTACTGGTTTACATCAGGGAATGACCCGGGTCATGGTTAAAAGAAACCATGTGGCAAGCAAACAGTGGTCTCCTGTGTCAAAGTTCGACATTTTGCTGACCCATCCGACCACCCTGATCTCCTTCGTCTGCAGACTATCACAACACCAGATTTTCTTCCTTTGGTCCTGATGGACACGACTCATAATATCTACAGACACTAGAGGTCCCAAACTTTGGTGTAAACATCTTCTTTTTGAGAACTTGTTGAAACAACCGATGATGTTATTTGTCTTGGGAGGACAGTCTCGATTGTTCATGTTTGCTGCTATAGCCTCGGATGTCTATAGATGGAGCAATGTTCCCAAATCTCAGCAGTAAAGAAGAAATGGCCACAACTTTGAAAATAAGACCCAAATTCTAATAAACTGGAACCATCCGTTACGTCTACCTGTTTTTTATTATCAGTGGAAGAGCACCACACCTCCTGGTTTAATTTTTTCATGTCAGTGCATTGTGTAAAAGCACAAATGATCAAACCATTTCTGTAAATTCAAGTCTTTCTGTTGTATTATTTTTCATCATTAATAATTTATTTTCACAAATATCAACCTACTAAGTCCTACAACTTGAACCACACACGTTACCTGCTGTGAGTACTGAGTGCTACTGTGTAACACACACATTCTTCTTTGACTGTACGCTGTGTTGCTTCCAGTGACAGAGGACTTTTTGATGTTGGCAACAGTGCCAGATCAAAGTCAAACACAAAAGCTCAGCATGTGTGTGTGTGTGTGTGTGTGTGTGTGTGTGTGTGTGAAGAGACAAGAGAGAGGGCAACCCCCCTCCTTAAAGTGCAACCCCCCCACTGAGTCACCCAGAGTCAGTATGACACACACAAATCTCCAAGGATACACACCGATGAGATCATTCCTGATGAGATCATCATGTCTCGCTCCCTTTCTCTTTTATTCCCTTTCATTTTCCTTTCTCTCTTGCTCATTGTCTCTTTATATTTCTTTCACATAACTATGGAGAACTAAAGTTTAAAAAATGGTTAAGATGTCACATGCAAAAATAAATCACCTACATTTCATTAATACAATAAAAAAAGAACAATTAAATGATACAATCATTGAAATTCTCTCTCTTTTGCTTTGCACAATAGATAGAAACAGTTAAGAAAGCACATTAAACATTCATGATTAAATGACTACAAAAATCAAGATAATCAAGATAATAAAATGGCATAGTTGTGTTTGTATTCCTACTGTTTTTAGTTTTTTCTCCCTTCTCTCCCTGCTTCAGTTCAACAGCTCTATTGACATAAAATATTTATTTTTTTCAGGGCCATTCATACATCGATGTCAGATACAATGTGTAAAAAAGTAACATAATATACTAATATATAATAATATTATCATGAATTTATCTGTAGTTATTTATTAGTCAATTGGTTTTAGTTAGAACAGAATAAGTTTTTTCATGTTGATGTTTCCCCCCCCCTTTTTAAAGCTGCACTAATCAATATTTTTGGAAATTAAAGTTAGATGTGACATGTAACGCTCCTTCTTTTGGTTTGTTTTGGTTATATGGCCTACAAAAAACTACTGGTACACAACCAACCAACCCACCCACCCATCCTATAGTAGGTCTACCTGCTCAACACCAAACCACAGATAGACAAAGTTAGCAGCTAGCTAGTGAAAAACAAAAGAAAGTTTGATTCATCAGGTGGAGACAAACATGACTCTAAATGTCAATATCTCTTTGAGCTTCTCTAATTATTGTACATATCCTGTTTAATCTACTTCATGTCTGTCTCTTTCTCTGACTTTAATTCCTCTCTGTCCCTCATCCTTCTCCACATTGCTGTGTTCTACTCATCCTCCATCTGTTGATCTTGCTATCTCTTTGTTTTGCTGTATTTTCATCATGAGCAACAACACTTCCCGGGCAATTTACAAGATTTTTTTGGTCTCTATCTGCCATTCCTTCTTCCTGAACACCCAAGACCACCATGAAAACGCTCAACCCCACCAACACACACACACACACACACACACACACACACACACACACACACGGCGCACAACTTGCTAGCTCCCGGGGTGACTCCGATGGAGGAACATCCCTCAAAGGCCACGCAACTTTGTTAATTAAAAGGCATAAATTTCCTCTCCAACTTTTTTTCTCCATGCCAGAACTACAGGGCGTTCATTACGTTCGCCTCAGCTGAGCCTCGATGAACAGTGATGAAAAAAAGAAGAAGAAAAAAATAAACAGCAAACCCTCCTCAGCGAGTCAGATGTGCTACTGTAGTCCTCAAGGAACCCTATCCTGAGAGTGCCGTCATTTACATATTGCTTTGATGAAAGAATACATTTATTTCATTTTTATTTGCTTCATTGGGACAAGAGAATCTTTATTCCTTCTTCTCATTCTTCTACTCCCAAGTCAAAAACTGAAAACTGAGGGAGAAGTAGACAAAGAAAAAGGTATGTTTTATTTTCAGGTCACATTGAAATGCCAGGGTTGATCTAAAGATGTGTTTGAAGCTTTAAATAAAAACTAAATATTTTTAAAAAATGTGACAATCACTGGGAAAACGTCTACAATTGGAGGTTTTAAAGGAGGTGCATGTACATAAAAACAAACAAAAAAATGGTTAGTTGTCAGACTTGGGATACCAGAGTGGCCCAAGTCTGACAACTGGAGTCAAATTTTTGGTCAGACCTAATCTGCACACTTAAAAGCTTGACAAAATATGAACAAGATCGGAATCACATTTGGTCTTTGAGCGCCAGAGCACTGCCAACCAAGTATGTCAACAACAATAGGCCTCATGCAACTGGATAACTGGGAAGTACTGCCTTAGCAACTAGCTAGTCCAATGAAGCCCTTTTCAGATATGAGTTACGTCAGCCATTCTCAACCAGTGGGCCACGGTGTTTTAATACCATGACAATCTGTTTTTCTACTGTTAGCTAGCTAACGTTCCCTCAGATGCAGTGACACAAAATGGATCCGTTTTTGAAATGAAGAAGCGATGTGGATAAACGCTAAAGATAAAAGCAAAAGCTCCAAAGTGTGTGGTGCCTAAATATGACATTAAATTTCCATTCATAATGGCAGGCAGTGAGTTGAATGTGGCGAAATCCTGTCAAACGATTCGCGAAAACCATCAAAGCTCCAGAGATGCTAAAACTGAAACACATATCAACAGCTAGTCGAAGGATTTGGAGTTCTTGGCAGTATAGAGGTTGGTAGCTAGGTTGGTAGTTTTCTTATGTTTACATCCCCTAAAATATCTGACCTGGACTACACTGTTGGTATTGGTCCAAAGTTTGTCACGAGAAACGTGTCACATTCCTGTACTGAAGGGGGAGATGTCTGTGCGCTTCCTAAAAATCTAAGATTCAAACATACACCGGGTGAGCTAGATTTGCTATGTCACAAATACAAAAGCCAATCACTGTCTAAATTGCTAATTTGCAAAGACTACTACGGCCAATGAGCCAGTTTCCAGGCAAACTTGGTTGGCGATCAAGATGTGAACACGCTGTAACATCGTAGCGGTCAGCCACTGCCAGTTACAAGCTAATGAGCTAACAAACAACATGAACAAAAGATGCTAACTACACTCACCATTCTGATACGTCTGCTAGTCGCCTATTTTGGGTGTGACTGAGGCTCAAACATGTAACGTTATGGCTGAATCTCTCCATGTTTCCTCGAACACTAGCCATCTTGATGCTAGCTGCTCTTTCATTGGTCAACCTAGCACAAACAGTGGTGGTGGGCGGGGCCAGAGGCCGGTGATTCATCCACAATTTCTCAATGAGGGAGAAAGAGTAGATGTGCTTCCAGCTCCTATTCAGAGTTTTTAAATGTGGGAAAACCATGTTAAATAAAATATTAGTCATAGCAGAGTATTTTTATGTATTTTAGAACGTGTCTGTTGAAGGACTCCACTGATACATTTTCACCTCAATGTAATCAGTCCACATTATTCACGCTGCCTGTTTTATAACATCCGGCAGGACACTAAGCTGGGATACTTCTTCACTCACGTGCTCTATGGAAAGCGTTTTGCTGGATACGTATGTATTCACATTTGCAGACGGCATGAATGAACATTGAGAATATAGAGAAAAAAAATTCAGATTATTACTGTGATTGTAGGAGGGTGTTTTAATCTTCTGTTGCCCTAGTCGCACCACAAGGGGAAAAAAAATGTTTTTAGAGACTGATCTGATATGCAAAGCTGGATTTCCCCAACAACTAAACATTTCTCTATTTTACAATATTTCCTACTCACTTGAGATAATAAACTGCATTGAAGATGGTACATTGGTGGTACACGATGCACCTTTCACATTGTGCTGCTGCCTTTTATCTGACAGCATTCGCTTCAGACTGGTGTCACTGTTTTCATGACTTTTATGTAAAACTGCCCGTTAATCTGTCATCAACAGTTATTACTGTTAGTAAAGTCTGATAGCCAGCGGCACTGACTTCCAGCTGCGGATGACACCTGAATCACATGAAACATCTGTTTGTTTCTACAAACAACAGGTTGCACACCGAGCCACTCGTCACTGATGTAAGTCCGATTCTAATCAGCTGCACAGTTTCATTCACAAGTCAAAAAATAAGATCAACTTAAATTTTTCTCAGTGACGCAGGTTCCCCAATTTCTGTTGTTTCTGTTCTGTTGTCATCGATCAGTTAAAAACATGATTTTCTTTATTATTTCCCTGCTCAGCCTGGATGCTACCATGTTTTTAATTAATCATTCTCGTGAGTTAATTAAAAACAATCTCTGTTTCTATCACACACACACACACACACACACACACACACACACACACACACACACACACACACACACACACACACACA
>JBBPCS010001024.1:4785-15910 GCA_037974645.1 Hollardia meadi | reverse complement strand
CACACACACACACACACACACACACACACACACACACACACACACACACACACACACACACACACACACAAGCCCACTGACAATCCAAATTCAGACGTCACAGTGGTTTCTATGTGGTTACCACCTCCACCCACTTATGAAATTCACTCTAAGGAGTAAATAAACAGATGCGGGCGACATCAAGGCCTATCAACATGTTTTAGTTACAGGTTAGGTTTACACGGCTGTGACTGTTTAAGAAGACATTTTTCTGCTCCACCAAACCTTGTGGAAGATATTAATTCTGATGGAACCACACTGTTTTCAGACTGGTAGACCTGCCCAGTCAAACAAAGAGAAGTCTTGTGGTCCAGTCCAGGGTAAAGGTCATATCTTTAGCTGTTGTGCCCAAAATGGGAAATCATTAAAATTGATATCATCTACCTACAGAGAGTTCCCATAGAGGGCTGTAGATACAGTATGTATCCAATTGTGTGCTTTCAAAAGGTGTGATAGTGTCACTATAGGTGCTCTATTTTTATAGAAGCACAAAGACCACTGCCTAATGGTGTTTTCATAACCCTAAAAGGGATAGTTCAGGTTTTTGGAATTGGGGTTGTTTGAGGTACTGACCATAGTCTGTAAAGCAATGTTCTGCTGTATACTAGGGCAGCAACAAAATATATTTTAGCAACCTAAAAAGGCACACCTCAAACAATCAATATCTCTTTAAGTGCACACTATATCTAAAATATTCTCACCCCTGTAACTTGCTGTCAGACAGCCCTTTATGACAGGAAACTGTGTTGGTGGCTTTGAGGGCAGCAAACATGGATAATGGCTTCAGTTACCTGTTAGCCCCTATGCCAGGGCGCCTGTATGTTTCTCCAAACTGGGGGTGTGCCATACCGCCATTTACTGTAGGTAATACACTGTCTATATGGATAAGTACGTCATAAAATCACACCAAACAATCCAGCTATTTCTTTAAAATGCATCTGGACACGGAAGACAGACAGAATTTTTTTTACAGCACATGTTTAATTGTGGTGTGCGAGATGATAAAACAGAATTGTTATTGCCATAGTAATGGTTAACTTTTCAAAATGTTAATTATTCAGGTTAAACCCCAGAACTGTCTTTGGGTGGAATAGATAGAAACAGGATCATTATAGAAAAGTGATGCAATCTTAAACAAACTGTTGCTTCACTCACTGTTTTGGCAGCACTGGCATAATTGTCCCATGTCACTTATCACTTCATTAGAGCAAACTCACTTTAATTGCAATATTTGTATTGTAGCTGACCTCAGAGTCAGCACCTGCACCAACAGTTACTGTGTTGATGGATGTGTTGTTGCAAAATGACATTAGGCACGTATTGGTTCAGCTGTTAAAAGCTATGAAATGGTTAATGTGATCATTTATCACAGCACCCTCTAGTTTATATCTCGCCTCACCCAGTACTTTCGCACACAGCATTCTGCCTGTCTATGAACAAAAGTTGCAGGTGACCTTGTTTGCCTTCGGGTTGAAATGGAGCCCTAGAACAGTTTTTATGAATAAAGCCTGAAACAATATTGCCTTTATATTTATGTACCTGAGTTTATCTATGCCCTTTGTGAGACAAGGCCTCTGGATTTTGGGAAATCATGCTCACAGCTTGTGATCCTCACAGTCCCTGTGTAACCCGAACCCTCCTGTCTCAAACCAGATCTGCAAATAAGCCAAGGCTGACTTCATCCACCTCAGCTTGAACTTATCAGAAATGTCATCGTCTGTGGGTCCAGTGTGAAAGAACAAGATTGTGTGTGTTTGCTTCTTTGCCAAATAGTGCTGCCTCCCAGTGCACAGCCTCTTCTGGAATCTGATGGAATTCTTCTCAAACTGCCATCTCTCCCCTCCGTTTAAAAAAAAATAAATAGAGTCTTTATTTCCACTGTGTATTGGATCACTTCACTCCTCACAACTGAGTAATGTGGCTGCTCCTGGGGACCAGTCAGGGAAGGTAGGGACCTTGAGGCAATAGGCACATTTTATTTTAATTTTTCTCTTTTCCGTCTTCGAATGACGCACTGGAAATAATGCTGACCACCAGAGTGGAAGGAGAAGGCGACTTTCTTGCACCAATGGCAATACGCATACATTGGAAACAGTCCTGTCCTTCCCTAGACTTGGCGGAGAGCAGGGCCCAGAGCACAAGGTGGACTCAGCCCTCAGTGTGATTTGCCCCTGGAAATATCCTCCCTACAACGAAGACAACAGATGGAACAAGTGGGGACATTTGCGAAGGCAGACTCCAAAACAAGAGCATGTCACCACTTCATGGCACCACTTCATGTACATCATGAGTCCCGTAGACTCTCCAGAGTCTCCACACTGTCAAAAAGGGAAATTGTTAATTTTAGTGAGTAAGATAAATGTGTTTGCTGCAGCTCCACAGAGGCTTCACATAATACAGTAAACTATGTTCTGTGCTGTGAGAGGTGATGCTTGTGTAGTTTTCTAAAAGAGGGAAAAAACCTTGCGGGAAAAGAGCTGCAGGATGTTACTCACACACCAGGTAAAACCTCAGATCAGTGTTTTTCCTCTACATGCTCTCTGCAGGAAGGTGTTATAAGGCACACCGTTCATTCAAATTCCCTGTAGCAAAAGCTTTGAAAGTCGAAAGGCATTCCAGCAAGGGCCTGCCAATAGATACACAGGCAACACAAGAGAATATGTTCCCCTCTTGTTCCTACCTTTTGTTTTGCAGCCTTGGCTCCTTCATGCAGATTTGTGCGAGACCTTTTCGTCAGGGTTCCCCGTGGAATGCACCATATTTCGAGGTGATCTTCAAATCTGGATAACTGCCACACTCCTGCACACACAAAAACGCGCACATACACACACAGTAATCCCAGTCCAATGCTATCAGAGCATCCAGCTAATCGGCCATGCACTGCGATGCATGATAAGAGAATGCAGCGGTTTGATAAAGATGAGCCACAACAAAGCGACGATCCACTGTCTCGACATGAGCACAGCAGTGTCATAAATCAACAGCGCCTTTTTACTGGTGTCAGAGCTGTTTGGCTGGCAACGATTTCAAAGTTTGCAACTGTGTATTTTATTTCATACAAATAAGCACAACAATATCAATATCAATAATCAATTAGCTTTTGCCATTTTGTGACATTTGGTGAGGGTAATGTGTGCAGTGTCAGTGGGAATAAGAATAAATCTTCATTCAGTCCAGATAAAACTGCCTGTTTTTCTGCCTTTGCTGTGTGTGAAGAAAAAATAAAAGCAATGGGGAGAATTGTATTTCAAACTTCTTGGTAGCAGAATGCCATTGTATCTTTGCCCATAGCCAATCAAATCATTTAATTTTGCATAAAGGAAACACAAAAGGAACCTCAAACTTTGAACCTCAACCCATATTAGTTCTCAAGGCCATGTACTGGAGACTGTTTTAGACTTCAGCTTGATGAATGAGCTACCAAACATTTGCTAATGACAGCAGGCATGATAGATTAGCTGCTAATTAGCAAGTTAGCAGTGACACTGTACAGCTTACGTACCCACCTCAATGTCAATGGCAGTCACTTTAGATGATAAATGCTATGCTATCCTCAGTGTTTCCCACAGATTGAGTGTAACTGTGGCGGGGGTGGGGATGGAGACTGATTAGATTTGTCTATCACACTCTTTCTGCCTTTCTTTGTCAGCAGGATATTTTATGAAGTCACCTAAAAATCACAAGTCTTGTTTTGGATTTTTTTCACCCACTATTCCGTTTTCAAAAAAGCAGGTTAGCTGCGTGTGGAGGAGACTTGTTACCAAGTACAGTCTATGCTTGAGAAACACATGATGTGTTTGAAAGAGAGAGGGGGGTCACAGAACCAAAAAAAATAAATAATGGCAAATGTGTGAGCAAACTATTGTCTATTTACACAGTTATGTTTAGTTATGTTGTTGGCAACATGACAAATGTATGTCTGAATTCACCCTGCTTTTAGCTCTGTTTTGGTCTCTAAATATAAGCTTCCTCAGCTGACAAATGCTCCACTATGTTCACCAGCTAGCTCCTAACTTTGTGGATGGAAGGTTACTGAAACAGCCTTCTGCTGTATGTGGGTAAGAGATTGATATGAAAACTGCACCTGAACCAAAACATTAAAGTTGCAGGCCCTAAAAAACCCAAACAATGACCTGAAAGATGATTTTTAAAAATGCTGCAGGGGAGCTGCAGATTCTGGTGGGTTCATCACTATGAGTGACCCTTTTCACATATAGTACATAGTCATTTGATCCATTGTTAATGTAAAATTATTGATTAGTGCAGCTTTAACCTTCAAAACTACTACAAACAAAACACTGTCATTGGTTTGTAAGCGAGAGTTCCCAGTGCTCTGTGGCCCTGCTGGTCTCTCAGATCCTTTGAGGCTAAAGAAGTATTTATGATTATCTGCAAAGATTTTTTGTTTTCTTCCTTTTAGTAATACACAAAATATTCCATTAGAAAACCACTTTCACATGATTTTAACTGCACAAATGGGCTTGTTTTCATCATTTTTTTTAACCCAGGCAAAAGCAAAACATGTAATTTCCTGGTATGCCTCAAACTCCTGCATGTAAAAATGACTTCCTTTGTTAGTTTCTGCTGTGTTTTTTTTTTTTCTTGCTGACATCCATCTGCTGCTGACTCATTGAGCTCCGTCATGGTGATAGTCAGGGCCAGTGTGGAACAATTACATACAGGTCCTGTCCAGCAATGACCTCTGAGAGTCTGCTTCACCTCCACCTCATAGTCATACACCCTCTTCCCGTCTCCCTCTCCCTCCCCCCGTCATTTCACACACAGTCACCCTTGTTCTTCTTCTGCAGATGTGGACGAATGCGCGACCAGCACCCACAGCTGTCGGCCCAGCGAGCGCTGTGTGAACACGGTGGGTTCATTTGTATGCGAGCTGCAGGTCACTTGTCCTGCAGGCTACCAGCTGAGGAACAGTGTTTGTGAGGGTGAGTTCATTGTTCCTGATGTCTTTCATTAAGGCAATTTACCCAGCAGTCATTTCCAGAGCCACTAAAGTAGTCGGTGGAAATGCTGATGATGTCTTCTTCCATATGCAGTGCAGGATATTTTACTTGTTCTTAGTGGTAAGAAAGAAGAAATAACACAAAATATGCAGTAAAGCAACTTTGGACAGTTTGGCAAATACCTGGATTATTATTTCAGCAACAGTAATATCAATGCCAGTGGTTTTTGCCAAGTAAATATTTTTTTAAAGATTGTGGTCACAGTCAACAAAAAGTAAAAGTGAATTGCAGCCCTGTGACATTGCCAACTCCAGTCTCCTGCTTGAAAGTGCTACATGACCATCCACCACCCTGATCCATTCACGTACGTTTCCTCTCACTACATGTAGGGCACTTATTTCATTGGCACTGAACATTGACCCTGGACTTAAATCATGAGTCAAGTAAAGTCAAGTCAATTTTTATTTACTATATATAACGCCAATTCATAACAAAAGTTCTCAAAAGTGATCAGTTCTCATGACACTTAACATGTAGAGTAAGTGTAGACTATACTCTTTATTATTAGTTATTGATTATTAATTTACAGAGACCCAACATTCCCCCATGAGCAAGCACTTGGCAACAGTGACGAGGAAAAACTGCCTTTTAGAAGGCAGAAACCTCGGAGCAGACCCCGTCTCTAGGTGGTCGACCATCTGCCTTGACCGGTTGGTGAGCTGCTGATTAGTCCAATTTGGACATGATAGCGAGGGCTACTGGGCCGCAGTACATCTAATTAAAATACCCATTAATATGTAGCTGCAGCCTTCTTGTTGTGAGGTTCTACACATTACCTTCAGTGCATGCAGAGTGTGTTGCCAGTTTCTCAGCAATTTAAAGAGGATCCAGCAACCAACAGCACACAAAGTCCAACACCCCGGGCTCAAACTGAGGCGCTGTGTAACAGATACCCACACATGCACACACAGGCTATTCTGGTACGAAAGTTTGTCATCACATCCCCTAATGCTCTTTCTAATTGCATTGCCGAGAACCAGGAATAATTTGTCTTTAAAGGGCCCCTTGAGCACCCACAAATCCCTGAATACACGACTGCAGTGGAGTACATCATAGTGTTGAGGCCATTAGAATGTCCTTGCATTATCAATGGCAGAAAGTTGCTTTGAAAGAGGCTTTCTAACATGAGCAGGATAGATTTAGACAGCTCAGTTTCACCCTCAGTTGCTCTTTAGATGAATACAGTCAATATTAGTGATAGAGAAATCCGAACAAGTCCGAACAGTAATGTGTAGAAACCAGAGAGTTATACGGATTATTCACAATCATATTCTGTCTGAGATTTCTACCACACTATGACAATGTGTCTGTGGGCATGACTCAAGCTCAGTCAGCAAGGCTTCATTAAGATTTATGCTAATGTTTTTTGGCCCCAGTAGTGATAGTTGCGTTTCAGCAGATGCCCAGGCTCAGTATGTGACAAGATAATCACCCCAGAGAGGCGGCATTGCATAGGTGTTAAAGCACTTTTAAGCTCTGTGACTCGTGTCATCAGCACTTGGCACCAGGGAGGACTAATCAATGTAGCTAGATAATGAAGGTAATATTTAGTCGACCATCCAACAGGGGAAAAAACTATTTAGCTGCATGAAAGAAAGGAGAGAAATGTTGATTTGGTCAAGGAAAACCCAAATTAAGACTTAATGCTCATGTGCCACGGGACTCAGAGTCAGTAAAATGTGAACTCCTGAGAAACGAGCTTGCAGCACAAAAGAACAAATCTTTCATTTAAACACCATCCATCGCTCATGAGATTCAATAACTGTCATTTAGGAACTTTTGTACAACTTCTATTAATTGCAGAGTTGGAACAAGTGATATTTTTATGGGAGGGGATTCTTTCCTGATGATAAACACTGACACTGTGAAAGCCTGAATTTCTGGGATGCTGCACGTTTATTCTGTGCTTGAGCCACAGTGCCACCTACTGTACTGTTAACAAGCAACAAGAGAGCTCAGACTGAAGAGAGAGAAACAGCAGATATAAAACTCTTAAACAATCTAATCATGTGTAATGTGTTAAAATGTCTAAATGACCCATTGAATGTATGTTTATCTGTTCTTTCTTCCAGACATTGATGAATGTGTCGTGCGAACCCATAACTGTGGTTTGGGCTTTGTGTGTGAGAACACAGTGGGCTCTTTCCTGTGTAATCCCAAACATAAGTGCATCAGCGGCTTCACACAGGACTCCCACGGCAACTGTATTGGTAAGACTATTTGGTCCCGGTTTCACACACCTTCTGTCAATAAAACCTCTGAAACCAAAATTCTTATCAGATGGGACAAAATCTTATCCAATCAGTGTCCTTGGTCTAGTTTGTGTCAGTTTATGGGTGCTTGATGTGATGAAAACCACTGCAATAAAGAGCAGGGCCAAATCAAACAGTTTCAGTTCTCCTTGTCCTGCTGCGGGCCGATGCCATGAGATAGTTGCCATGCCATAGTTGTGGCCTGGAGAGTAGAGCGACAATGAGCTCAAACTCACTATAAAGCTCTGAAAAGATTCAGCTGATAAAGTTCAACGCCACCAGAGAACCCTTTCTCAATGTAATTTGATATATTGTTATTGTAAAAATATTAGTTATAGATGTTTTTGTCCAGTGGGTAGGATTTAGGGGAAATTTGGGACAGAAATGTGTTTGTATAATTGTGTTTTCATTACTGTATATTCACCTGAAACTAAGAATCATTGTGCTTCGTTACCTTATAGAGTGAGCCTTATGTATAGAGAGTGTGTCCTCTTCCACAGAGTCCAGCATGTTGTACAGCCATGATTCTATATTAGCCCTAAATGGAGGAATCAAATACTGGCTCTAGAGAGGACCTTTCACGTTTTTAGCAACCCCCATAAGAGAGGGGTGTCCAGTTGGTTGCAATCTGCTACCACACCAGTAGATACCACTAAATCCTACACACTGGATCTTTAATCGTTCAGGGTGGCCCGGCAGTCTAAGGATTAAGGCTCACTTGCAATCTCGCTGAAAGATAACTGAAACATCAGTCTGTTATAGGAAACTACTACCAAAAGATGGATAGGTTAGCTTAGCACAAAGACTGTTTAAAAAAAACAAGTTGTGGTTTTATTAGGGGTTATGTGCTGGACTATTTTCTGGTTGGGTCCAGTGACTTCTTGGAGTCTTTCCATAAGTTGCACGGTAGCCTCACAAGACGTTTCAAGAAATAGTCTGGCACATAACCCACAACAAATCACAATTTGTTGTTTTAACACTTATTACGGATGAAACAAATGCCATTCTTTAAAGGTGCAATTTGTGAGATATGACCATAATTTTAGTTTGAAACATTTAAAAAAATGAACCAACATTATCAACAGAATGTGAAGAAACAGCAGTGTTGACATTATGTCAAAGATCTATGTATTGTGTTGCAGAGATATCTACTGAAGTTAGCATGCTAACCAGCTAGCCCCGGCCCGCACTGTCTCATAATACCAACTCTAGAGGCAACAGTGCGATAGTCCCCCCTTAGTTCTATAGTTTCAACTGGGTGATGTATGCAAGCTGCAAGTTTGCTTAGCTAAGCTCTCTTAGTGTTTAGTCTAATAAGCAAGCAAAACAAACTCACAAAATTCAAGAAAAGAAATATTCTTACACCTATTTTCCTTACTAATGGAAAAATACAGCCGTACACCTTCTCTTTTACTGAACCATTGACTGTATACAGAGATAGACGACATGAGAGCTCCCCAAAAGTGAAGCCGAAACATCTTGAACGCCCCCTTGTGGTGAGCTGCAGTTTAGGTCATTAACTCCTCCCCCCGCAAGTAGGACATGGGCCAAACTAAAAACTCAAAGTACACCTCAAATACATTTTTCCCCACAGATGGTTTCTGTTATTTTAGATTTGATTTTATTTGTTTGTTGAAGTGTTAATTTTTCTGATCAGTTTGGTTTTAATTGGCTCCAAATAACATCACCAGTGGCAGATGGCAGCGCTCGTATCCAGGGTAATTTGGCTTCATTTTTGTACAATGGAAGGAAGTGGAGACGCATCGTTTAATTGCTTAATTGCCTTGTTAACTCATTGTAAAACACTTATTCAAATGAGACATAAACAAAATAAACCTCACCATAACTGTCCTATTTTGTCTTTCCACAATCAATGTGGTCGAAGTAAATTCTCATTTCACCAAATAATATGTGAAAATATTCCATCTCTACATGCCTACTGTTTTCAGTCACTGCTAAAGGCCCATGCTATCTTGCTGTTCTGCTGCTTCGCCTCTCTCTTGTCCCCGCCTGCTGTGTCCTCTCGACCCTGAAGTCATAGTCCTCGTCTGAGCCGTTGTAAATCACCTCATTACTGTATCTCCTGTCGCCAAACTGGCCTTCACCGGTCTCAGAGGATGTGTCCATTCCCAGTATGGTTTCCAGCCGTGTTCAGGCTGCGGAGCACGGTGGAGCTGAGCCTTGCTGCTTGTGATTCGGTCGCCATCTAGGCAGACTTCAGTGAGCAGGAGGTTCACTAGCTCCACCGCTAACAAAGCTAACAGTTGCTAAAGTTACAACCAAAGATAGAACTAACTTACAGCAGACAGTATAGTGACAGTATGTTACTCTGGTGATATGCTGCCCCCTATATTTTTGGAGGTACCTTCAAATTCTGGCTATATTTTACAAATTGTACCTTTAAATTACTTAAAGTTTGTTTAGCAGTGTGTAGGGAAACATTATCATATCAAGAGGTTCACCCCTGGGTCCTGCTGATGTCTCATAGACCTTAGCTAATATAAAAGCTAATATAAAACCATGCAAAGTAATCATCCAGCTTAATGTCTCCCAGTAGATGATTGCACATACATTACAGATTAATCACTGAGAGTGGAAGGCTCCCGTTAGCTTTGTCCAAATGTAAACTTGTGTATTTTGGAAATCTTCAGTCTTTTTTGTGTTTTGGAAACTTGTGCTATTCAAGTGCAGTGTGACTTTTCTGTGACTTTGGTGCCTCAAGACACTATGTCACATCCACATCCACCTGACTACATGAACATGTATTAAACCTACAGCTCACAATTTGCTTCATCAACACTGCTCCATGAGTATTGGAACCACAAGACATGATTAAAGCCAACAAGTCAACCAGTAAACACACGACTACATAATTGTGCTGTTAAAATGGCTGGGAGGAAGTGGTTATAGACGTAGGCCTGTCAATCATCTTAACAGTCATTCTCCTGTGGAAATGGCATTGTTTCAGCTGTCTTGAGGTTTGATTCTGTGTGTGTGTGTCTGCAGACATAAACGAGTGTAACAGCCTGAGTGAGCCGTGCAGCTCAGGCTTTGACTGTATCAACACAGTGGGCTCCTACACTTGCCAGAAGAAGGTCATAATGTGCAGCCACGGGTACCACGCCAGCCCTGATGGAGCCAAGTGTGTCGGTGAGATTTACCTCTTGAACATAGACGAAGCAGACTGGACGCTATGGAAAGATGTGAATGACGGCATTGATGATGTATACGTTTTGGCCAGGACACAAGTGCTCAAATACATAATTACAAAATGCCATAATAAGGAAGAATGAGCATGAATATCAGCCAGTTAGGGTCAGATATACAAATCATACAAAATAAAATACAATAAATAATATGAATGAATACAGACAAATTATAGAACCATAAAATTGTGAAACAAATTATTTTTTTTTTTTAAAAACTCACCTCATTATTATAACTTCTTTACAATAACAATGTTTATTGCAGGTAATTTTCATTAGAGCTCCAACCACCGCAGCTGCTGTAGCCCTCTTGGAATTGTTGGGATTGGCTTGAGTAACAGCAACAAAGTTCTATTATGTAGCTGTTCCGGAGCTTTTGGTTTTAATCCCATGATCTTCATCAGCACAAAGTCCTTAAAGTGCTCAGAAAAAAATTATTCATGACAACCTATGAACTCCATTTGCAGATGAAATCATGTGATATAATCAAAAGCTCCAGAACAGCTACTCAATTGACTTTGCTGTGAGACTGTTTTCTTCTGTTGATGATTTTTAGCCATGCTAGCAACATAGCTTTGGGCTACTTTGGTCCAGACACACTGTTGTC
>JBBPCS010001023.1:0-15914 GCA_037974645.1 Hollardia meadi | reverse complement strand
ACACACACACACACACACACACACACACACACACACACACACACACACACACACACACACACACACACATATGCACAAAGACAAGGAAGATCCACAGCATGCATGCATTGACAGTGGAGTATATGATTATGCTGCCTCGTGGTATAACAAGGTTTTCAAAAACGGATGTACGACTTTAAACTGTCCGTAAACAAAACACGCTGCTGCAGCTGCCGTGATGGAGCTGGAGAAATGTTCTTAACAAATGTCCAGCAGGATCAACAAGACCCACTCTTCTATCTGTGCTACCTATTTTCTTGCCTACTTCATGGTGACCTTTTTTGTTAAGGATCTGGTAGCCCTTCAATGCAAATGTTTCCCTTCCTCAGACTTTCTAAAAAATGAATCTCTTAAGCATTTTCTTCACCCAAGACATGGTCACGTCTTCTGGTGTACCAGGGGCGCCGCTGTGGCCGTCCCCACCAGCGTTCGGTTGGCTGGGAGCGGTGGGGGGCTCCAGTCTGGCTGGTAGAAGTGGATGTCAAAAGTCCGTGCCCAGCTGGCGAAGACCCGCTTCTCCGTGATGAAGCGGTGGTGGCTGCCCCGCCGCCCACGCTCATGAGAAATGTACATAGCGCACTCGTCTGGACCACGTGGCTCGTAGTAATGATAGGGGACAGAGTGGTGCTGAGGCTCCCTGTAGTGGTGGTGAGAGAGGAGAGACAGTTGACATTTAAAAACGATTTAAGGAGTCACTTGAGTTTCATGCGACACCACAGAGAGTTATTCATTTTGAGGAGGACTTGATCTGCTTTCATTTATTTGCCTTCGGAGGGCTGACACAGACACATTTAGATTGTTTTAATAACATTTAAATGCCACCTGAAGCTGAACACTGACAAAAACAAGTAAAGAAAAGTGGCTGCGTTTTACTTGTGCATGAATAATAAAAGTTCTGAAAAAATTCAGGCACGCATGGAAGCCATTTTACAGCCACACGTTCCACACTCTCTCTCTTATAGGTGGTCCATAGAAACATTAGCTACTCATTTAGTCTACATGCAACAACACAGCTGTCTGTTTTCAGCCTCTTCCTGTGTTAGCATTTATATTTATTAAGTCTCTACTGTTTGTTTGTTTGATTTTATTTTATTTTGTCATTAAACAACATACGTGCAACATCATTTTCCACATATTCACCCAAATCAATCCATTGTAAAACATGGGCATGCAGAAACACAACAACAACAACAAAAAACTAAATATAAAACAAAATGTTATGCATAAAATTGAAGCAGGATAAGAACACTTAAAGTTAAAATAAGTTATTTCAATAGTGCTCCTGGCCGCCCACAAAGAACAACACACTGCTGTGCCTCTGCTACATTACTGACTGAAAGATGACATGCAGATTTAATTACAGCATTATAATATTAAAGTTGTACTACAGTACTAAACACAGAGTCAGAAGATTTCACATCATCTGGTAAACCGGTCCAAATTTTAGCCGGCAAACTCTGAAAGGATTTACACCCTAAAGTATCATAACTTTGAATTTTGCCTGTTCCTTAGTATAATATGGAGGCCCGAAACTGCCAAAATCAAATATAAATAAAGAAATCAGTAACTACATAAATAAATTAATATGCCATTAAATGGACCAGACATAATAGAAAAATAATTCTAGGCATTCATTAAAATGTAACATGAATTGATATATTTTTGTATTTTGATCCCATTGAGGTCCAACACTGGTGCTGGGTGATAAGGCCCTGCTCCCAGTCAGCATTCCAGTTCATCCCAAAGGTGCAGGATAGTCAAGCTCTTAAGCTCTAAACTGGGGAAAACCATTTCTTAATGGATCTGTCTAAAATATCATTGTATGTTGTAACATTAACATTTCTCTTGGATTTGTCCGCATACCTTTGGTTAGTGTTTCTTAGATTGTAAATTCAACCGTAATGATGCTGCTAATAATTCTGACATCTTAATTTGCCATAAGTTCCATAAGAACTTCTTGTTTTTTGTTTTGAATTTATGATTTTTATGATAAAAAAGACTACGCACGCACGCACGCACGCACGCACGCACGCACGCACGCACGCACACACACACACACACACACACACACACACACACACGGGACCCTGACCTGCCTGTCATAGGTAATACAAGGTAATCAAGATCTATAAGTATACACATACAGTATATTCTACCATATCTGTTTCCTATAAATATAATCCTACAGCCAGTTCTGGGTGTGAGGCCAGTCGACTCACCTCAGGATTTGGATTGCAATTCATATGTATATTTTCTTGCAGCAAAAACTAATTAGCCACAAACCCAGCTATCAATAGAGTAATACTGTATGTTTGCTTCTTTCACAATGCTTCAATAACTAATGAATAACTGAGTGTAATTCATAGAAAAGCAGGATATTTTTGTCTGAGGACAAATGTTGTTCTCTCATATGCATTGTTTTCTTTCATGTACAGACAATTGTCCTGTTTATTTATTCAATTCTTCAGAGACTTCAAGTCAAGCCCTGAATCTCAGTCATGTTGTACTGCTTTTAAAATGACTGGCTCAAATATATTCCTGTGGTTTCTTTCTCTAAATGACATGCACAACAGACTTGATTTTTGTGAAAATGAAAGTCCATACCAAATAGCACAGTGTCATGAAAATCTGTTTCTGTTTCATGTCTTGTCTCTTCCTCTGTGCACACATTGGCAGTGAAATGAAGCCAAAAAAGCCAAAACAATTAAACTGGCTGGAAATTATGCACCATACCACTTTTTCAGCATTTTCAAAACCGCAGTAACTGAGGCTTGAGACACAGGGCCACACAGTCCAAAAAATACTCTGTAAGAAGTCATTCCAAACGCTGTTCCTTTCATGAAACAACATATTTTTCAAATGTGTTGTTCTTTGTAAAAAGGAAAGGAGGGTACTTTAAAAAAACAAAACAGCAAGCAGCTTAACAACATGGACAACAATTCAAAGAAGTGAATAAAAAAGGAGAAAAGAGAAGGACATCAAAAAACAGGTTTTTCATGATATAATTGATGCATCATTTATATTTGTTGGTTGTTTATTAATGCGTTGGCTTAATAATATATCTATCCTTCATGTCCAGAAAACATACAGTATTTGATGTGACGTTAGAGAAACATGCTTTTTGAATTCTCAGTTGGATCACATCCAAGGCTTCACTTGTTACGAGAACTAAAAAGGATTACCGAGTATCAGCTTAAGCCGAAACGATTTTCTAAAAGAATTATCATTAAAATTGAATTTGTTCCCACCCACCCCCACCTCCCCCCGCCCCAAAACAATAATACTAACACTTTACAATTAGTTCTTTTTATTGAGAAATCCAAAAGGACTTGTTCCTTGTCCAACAAAAGCCCCCAATTAAAGTGTTGGCTGCGATGGATGAGACGTGAGCTGTAATTCAAGCCATTAAACTCCGCTAACGAGGCTGGATGAGTAAACTGCCAGGAGCAAGTCAGAGTCAGAACCAGCTACGTTTCCCATAGTTCTCTGCATTTCTATGGTGTTTCTGTCATAATTCGGCATGTTTTTCATTAAAAGGAGGAAAAATCTCAGCACTGCCATCTGCCATAGAAAAGATTCCTAAAGTAGAAAATGCACAATTGTCTTTTCTTTTTGCTAAATACTCTGTCTGTCATCGCAACTAGCAGTCAGTCTGACCTGGATGCTTTTATTTTGCATTTTGGTGTTTAATGTGCTTAGATTTGGGTATTGTCTTAAAGTTAGCATCCCTTTGCGTTGAATTATGTACTTTTACATTTCAATGTCACCCACAAAGTCCCATATGATTGTAGTGATAGCACTTTATGTTGGTTATGATTGCTGCTCAGTAAAAACTCAATCTCAAAAGTTAACATATTTTTGTCAAATAACAAAATTAAAAACTCCTAACTATTCTAAGAAGTAGATTAGGTTTCGTGTTCCTCTATAACATCAAATATTAGTGACTAAATAAGCAGCCATTGAAAAAACCCCCAAAAAACCCAATCTTATTTATAAAGATTTAACACTCACATCATCAGGTTTTTGGTAGTTTGGGGTGATCAAATTCGACTGACAGTGACCAAACTTGGCAACTTGCATCAGGCTCAGATTCAAATGTTTCTAAATTCTAATTGGTGCACAGAAATATATGGCATCACTTTTTCCTTACTGAGCCCTGCCCACTTTAAACCAAAGAAAAAAGAGAGAGATGAAAAATAAAGAAATCTCTGAAAAATCTGATAATCTAAACTGTACTAACCTTGGCATAATGTATTGTGTTCATGTGGGCCCCCAAAAGGGCTCAACAAAAGAAACTGGCAGAGGAAATGTATACTAGACCTTTAAAACATTTTATTAACTCAAGATTAAAACAGGGCTTGTTTTTCTTTTGAAAAGCTGACATTTGAGATGCATGGTTTCACAGAATATTTGGCATAAAAAAAAGCATTTAGAGTTGGTTGAAGGTGAAACAGAATTAATCTAGATTGTATTGGGGTTTGAGGGAGATAATTAACCTGACCAAAAACATTTTGAAAACCATTTTGAAAGTGGAGTCACTCCAGTACAATATGGCCTGCCTTTGGGCTACACATGCAGCGTTATCTCTCATGTAAGTGCACCTCTGTCTGTCATCTCTGTCATAATCTGCACACTACTTCATGGGCTGGATCTTCAGAAGTCTGCGTGCCCATACTGAATTATCCAGAATGTGTCACAGAGGGTGAACAAAGCCTGTTTTTGTCTCGTCTCATTCATCTAAGGGATAGAGCCTTCTTTTGCCTGTATTTTAGGGAATACAACTACTGAGTTGTCAGATGTTGTTGCTTCTGCAGTACAGTGTGACAGAGTAAATATGTATACTTGTATGAAACAAGTGGACAAAGCCAGGGGAAACAAGGGGGAATCTCTGAGCAGTGTAGCGGGGAATTCGCTCGAATTCGCACATGTATACGGATATTTTTATAAACGGATATGTTCCCCCTCCATGAAAATTCTGTCTACACCTTTGTTTAAAAAAAAAATCTCTGTACTAATAAGCTCAAACAAGTATTCCGGGCTAGTGGGTGGCAATAAAGTTTCTGCCAACAACATGTCAAACAACAGAGGGCTCTACTACGAAACAGGATTTGTGGTTAGCGAGGTAACTTCAGGGTAAACCGTGGGTGTTCAGCTAACCTGCTTCGGAGCAGGTTATGTTCCAGACAAGAGATATAAAAATCACCGTCTATTTACCAATCAATTCTCTGGAAAATTACATCATCATTCGTAGAGGATCCGGGAGCTCGGTGTGCGGGTCGTGACAGGTGTACTCCCTGTGTAGGAGGGCCTGTCAAAGTCACTTCATTGTGCGTTCGTATACCCATATCATCCTAACAGAGACTGATCGAAGCACTAAAACCTTGTACTTGTTGCACTTATAAGATATGAAAGCGCCACTTTGACTTACGTTTTTATATTTATTTTTTAATTGCTCCCAAATCTGCCGCGCTGCAGCTTAAAGTACAAGGGACAAAACTGTGACACACACCATAAGAATACGTCTAAGAAATTTAATAGAATATACTGTATACACAAATGTAAATATACTGTATAATAAGCTAATTAATTTATGCATTCACACAGTCGGGGATTTTTTTTTCTTTGCCAGCTGTGCTTCCTGCATTTGGCAGCTGCAACTCTGTTACTTTTAGCCTGGATTATGTGTTTAAATTCTTTGTTTTTGTCTAATATTATAGTTTGTTCTGCTGCTTTGCTCTGCTGCCAGCAGACTTGTCATGTTTGGGATTGGTCATATGCAGCAAACACCGCTTCTTTCATGTGAAAGCGCTCTTGGTTACATCAGGAAATCCTGGGTTGACTTATCGATTTGACAGCCAGCTTCGTGTGACTGCTGAGCGGGATTTGCGATTGTTAGTTGTAGATTGTTAGGGTTAGTGAAGTCAGATAACAGAAAGATATCCTGCATATGCTGAACTTGCTTCGCAGTCCAGGCCTCAGTAAAGATTGAGCTAATTCTGTTTAAATAAATTATACCCAAAACTGTAGAAAACTGCAAAGTGCAGTTAAAAACTTGACCTAGCAGTGTTAACAATGAACTTACATTGGTGCAAACCAAACGTAAACACACCGCTAGTCAACTGTTGTTGTTCAAGGGACATGCTAATTACACTAAACGACAATGGGCATGCACAAATTAAGGTAAAGGTTGTTTGTTGTTATAGTATGTTTGTTTGTTTTTTCCTTTGTATCTTTAGTTTCTAATTTTTATTTCTTTGTTATGAATTGTAAATTTGGTAGCAGTTAATGTGCACAATTGGAAAGTGTATCGGGAAAAAGTAAAAAAAAGAACATCATATTTCACACCGTTTGCATAATTAACCCTCTCTTGACCCACTGCGCAATGATGTTTGTGGAGCCAGAAAAAGGATCAGAGTGAGAACTCTGCTTTTTCTCCTTCTCATGTCTGACACCCACACAAATATAATAAACCAGCCTCTTTATTGACTTATTTTTTAGTAATATTCAAGCAATTTAAGCATTCCCCAAACATCCCCAGCCACGCTGACATTCTATTTATCAGCTTGCTGAATATATTTAGAGTTTTAATCTTTCTTATCAGGCGGCTGTGCTGCTATGAATTTGTATACACTTGCAGCAGCTGCATATACAGCTCTGCTTTAGAAAAGTCTTAGTGATGGTGCTTGTTGGTGAGCTAATGATGATGTTTTACATTCAGCTCCACTGTCTCACCTGCAGAAGTCAGGGGCAACCATGCCGTAGACATTGATCCTATCGCACAGCTCCAGGGCGATGGTCATAGTGAACCAGCCAGTGCTCAGCCAGGAGTTTGATATCCTCCTGCAGAGGAGAGGAGGAGGGCGAAAGAAGACAGCTGGATGAATTTCATGCATAGAAGACCACAAGGATGAAAAATGCACCATATTTGATTTTCCTGAATGTGATTACCTTGGAAAGATAATCAGAAAATCTTGCATTGGTGTATTATGGCATAATAAAGATTTTTCTAAATCCAGAGGTCGATTTTCGTGACTGCGAGATCATTCAAGTTCCCTCACAGCTTCATTAAAATACAGATCCATCCTACATATCGACTGATACAAATGGACCCTGTCAAATAATCAAACCCCTAATCAGAAAGTAACCTTGGTGTGCAGTTTTTTTTTGTCAAACCTGCAAAGAAATGAGCACTAATCACCGTTTTCTGTGGTCACAAAAGAAATATAAAATGAGTTGCTTTAGAAAATAATTAAACAATAATAAAATTTAAATGTCCATCAGATTGGTCTCTCATAGTATTGCTGAACATATTAAAAAACAGTCCAGTCCAGTCATACATTCTTTAAAGTTCCCCTGCAAGTGTGTAAAAAAATACTCTGCCACTACCAATACCAATATTTTCTTTAACATAGTTTTCCTATGTAAAAAGTTAAAAGAAAATAAATGCTGAAAAGGAGCTGGAAGCACATCTATTCTTTCTCCCTCATTGAGAAATTCTAGATCTATGTATCACAACCCTAACGGCCTGAATGAAATTCTAAAAATCACCCAAATCATTTTATGTGTTGAAACACTTAGTGGCGTACTTCAATTGAGGGCAATGTTAGAAATTGCAACAACTAGGCCTACTGGACAGAATTAGATTTTGTAGAGATATTCATTTTTATTACATTGGATGGATTGCTATGAAATTTGACTACAGATATTTAAAGTCCCTAGACTTTGGTGATCCCTGAACCTTTCTTTAGCACCATCACTAGATGTTACCCAATACATTTTATGAGCAAATATCTGCAAACCTATATTCCCATCAGCTTCAGCTGTACTTTGTTTAGTGCAAATTCTTAGCATGCTCTTATGCTATTTTTTTTAGCATTTAACTTAAAGCACTGCTGGGCTTAAGTACAGCCTCGTAGAGCTGCTAGCATGGCAGCTAGCTCTTATTTTTACAATGCAGTAATGACAGAAAACCTTCCTGCTGTTGATCTCTGGCTCACTGGCCTGTAGCCATGGCTGTAATCGCTGCCAAGCACAGTGATGTAGGAGGTTTAGCTTTTGTGGTCCAAGCACTTTTGGAACAATCAGTATTCATTAAACCAATTCATATATTAGTTTGATGGGGGAAAATGCATCACAACTACTCTGGTTTGGTGTCAAAGTATGTGTGAAAGTGTGAGCTGATCTAAAAATTTCAGCAGGGATAAATTTGAATCTCTCAGCTGAATCAGGCCCAGCTGTGCACCTCATCCCTGCAGCACAGCTGAAGCTCAACCTGACTGGGATTGTCACTGGTGACCAGTGGAGGTAACCTATCCATGCATCAGTGATCAGATGCATTTTAAGATAAGAAATGCTAAAAATGGTGGTGAGGTTACAAGTTCAATATAAATAATCCCTGCAAACGTACAAATATTAAAACAGAGGCTAGTGTGGCTGTTAAATTGCAGTTTGCCAACATCAAGCTGCTCACCATATTGGATTAAATTAATATTGAAGGAGAAAACAAAATGAGTTCTACTTAAAGCACTGCATTTACACTAAATTAACTTTCTCATTCAACAATTAAATATGTATTAGTGTCACCTCTAGTATTGCCAGGGTAATTTTGATATTTTAGTCGATTGGCCTACATATC
Source organism: Hollardia meadi (assembly GCA_037974645.1). Taxonomy (NCBI): domain Eukaryota; kingdom Metazoa; phylum Chordata; class Actinopteri; order Tetraodontiformes; family Triacanthodidae; genus Hollardia; species Hollardia meadi. The sequence continues at coordinate 7,240 of JBBPCS010001023.1, read as the reverse complement.
ACATTTTATTTTTGAATGAAGCTCAGATGAATTTAGCAGAAAATGTGCTAGGACAAAGAGCACAAGAAGAACAGAGAGACAGAGAAATTGCTTTAATGTGTATAACAGTAATTCAAAATGTTCAGACTTACGTGCTCTGTCAGATTCTTTGACTTAAATGCAAATGTCATCATGCTAACATGCTCACAATGCTAATGCTTAGCAGATATTAATATTTACCATGATGAACTTCTTAGTTTAGCATGCTAACATTTGCTAATTAGCACTAAACGCAACGTAAAGTACAGCTGAGGCTGATTTGTTTTTTTTAAGTATTTGGACACAAAACAAATAAATAATAATTCATCCTAAAGCGTATATGACTGTGTGTACCATGTTTCACGACAATCCAACAGGTTTCAAGGCATTTCACTCAACATCACAAAATGTCAACCTTATAGTGGTGCTAGATGAAGTAGTAGGAATAGGACGTGTCATCAGGAAAAACTGAATGTCTAAAAAGTTTGGTGCTAATCCATCTTGTAGATAAAGAGATATTTCACTAAATAAGTGACAACTTTGGCTTGTCGGTGACGCTGGATGGAACGGATCAACTAAGTAAGGGTTCCTCCTCTTGGTACCATGAATATTTGTACAAAGTGTCATTGCAATCCATCCAATAGAGATATTTCAATCTGGACCAAACTGGTGGGCCAACTGACAGAGAGACCGTAGAGCCATGCCACCACCGTGGCTTAAAAACGAGACTTAAAATCATCAAAATAACTCATAACTTTTCTTTGGTTCTTTTTCAAGTCCAAGTCATCTTTTAGAATAATGTGACTTGAGGAGGCAGAGGTTCAGTTTGACAGGATGAACTCCTAATCTCTCGACCACTTCGTCACTCCACTGCATTAAGAAAGCCTGTTCCTGTCTGTTCCCACACAGATACACTATAACCTCCACAGCAGGTTAGGTAACTCAGCAAGACAGAGAAACAAAGCCCGGGCGGACCTGATAAGAAAAGTCTTGACAAGAACAACGAGGCAGGCATCTCAACACCATGCTCGCCTCTAGTTGATGAGGCAGACACATTTGGAGTGCAGGGTTTACCTGGATGTTTGAAAAGGTGTTCAGATGTTCTTTCTTTTATTTTCTAACAGAGAGAACAGTGTAGGGGGATATATGTCAGGTAAAAATCCTTGAATAAAAAGCCTGTTTAGCATTTGTATTTTGAACATTTCCCCTGCTTGGGGATGGTGCAGTAGAAACACGTCTACCTGGAAAGCTGTAGGTGAGTGAGGAAATGTTCCCATAGTGTTGAAAGGAGTTCAGGGAACGTTATAGACAGCACCCAGGGTATAACTACGAAGATAAACACTACTATCTTGGGTTGGCAAGGTTTTGTGTCTACACCTGTCTATTTATCGATGCATGTAATGTGGTACAATGTTGGTCATTTGGTCAGTCCAACACTTTAGTGGAAAAAAATATAAATAAATATCTTGATGAATTAAGGGGTGATTGGCAATAACATTCATAAATTAATTGACCAGATCCAAAAGAGATTTGAGGATATTTGGATCCAATCAACAATGTCAAATAGAGAGAACCTCAATACCGAAGCACCACTGGTTAACGAGCCATGGTCATAACAGAAAACATGTTTTCTCCTACAATGATCGTGATGCATCTAGCTTAGTCTGCTAAGATCCACCAGTGGAGTGGACACACAGACCCCGAGACCCGCAGCAAACAGACCTCAGACCAGTTAGACTGAATGTTTGTTGTGTCTTGGTTACTGGGAACTGTGTGGACCCATGAAAACTTGCACAGTGGTTATCTCCTGACTTTAAAACTAGCATAGGTCAATAGATCAAAATTATCCTGGTTTAAGATCTGACCATCCACATTTAGATAGAATTATACATTTTATATATCACACCTATCTTTCACCTACTTGTATGTACATTATAGTTCTAGGCCTTTGTTTAGATTTATTTATTTATTTTTTTTTAGCTTTGTTCAGTTTGCCCTTGGTTTCAGCTGTGTTTGTTCCTGTACATTTTTCTGCATGGTACATTAACTTAAAACCAGAGTCAAAGTCCTTCTGTGTATGTATTTGGCCAATAAAACTGATTCTAATTATAGAAGTGAAATGGCAGTTCAGTCTGATTATCAGGCTAAGTCAAAGTTTACACATAAAAACTAATAATTTGATTGTGGTAATTCTCATCTGTTCTTAAAGATCAATAGTAACATTAGCATTAACATGCCTAAATGCTAGCATCCAAACAACAACAAGCTAACACAAATGGAATCAGCATGTACCAGTATAACCTAACTGGTAAAACCTTGTAGGTTAACATGCTAAAATTAGTATGATATATGTTTTTCTAAATATTCGCATGTTAGCATGCTAATGTTGTGCACTTTTAGCCTAAACGATCATGTTATCAAGCTAACGTGTTTACGTTAATATTTCAGATCAAAGATAAAGATCAATTAAGCACACAGAAAAGTGAAAAGGTATTGTTCAACACACCAGCAGGACACGGAGGAAAATCATTCAATATTTAAAGTGGAATACTTTGCTCAGTTTGGTGAGGACCTATACAGAATTCAGAACACAAGTACAAATAAACAAATGAATACATTAATTTAGCTTTCCAGCTTTTCTCTTTGTATGAATGTCCATAGCACACTTTGTTGATCATGTCATCAGTCAGCGAGCATGCCAGTGTTAGCTCATTAGCATGCTTACATGTAGATGATGTATTGACTTAGGCTGTTTCTAAAGTCACTCCCTCGTTCACTCTTCCACTACTGACACTTCTGAATCACATGATGATATATGATATATCAGATAAACTGCAATTTTCACATCTATAAAAAGTTTTTAAAAAGTGGGATTATTCGTGGAAAGTATTGCATGTCATGAACACTGTTTCATTGTGGGGATTCTTGAGGATACTAAATAGAACCTAGGCTACATTTTACATGCAAATTTGGAGAAACAAAAAAAACAAAAAATGGCAGTATAGTATAGAGTATAGAAAATGGGGCTTTCAGACATAGCCTTAATTTTTTTTTTTTTTGTCTTTAAACGATTAAGCAAACAACAGCAACAAATCTCCTCTTTCCTTCATTATTTCACTCCAGTCCAACCTTAATACTCAACAGCATTATTTTAGCTGGAGAAATGTGTCCACAAATGGTCATTACCTGTTGTTTTACTGCCCGCACTGGCCGAGTGATTGTGTGATGAATGGTGACAAAATGTCGGCAACTTTTGTTCCACTTTCATCTTCATTAGTCTGTCCACAACAGTGTCGAGCCAAAGTGATGCTATCGCAGCTGAAGCACAGACTTTTCATTTTCATTTAATCAAGACAGGTTGTCTGGAACATTTTGATTTGTTTTGATATGCAAACACAGCCACTGGCCTTTTAATATGACAACAGCCTGATACCACACACACACACACACACACACACACACACACACACACACACACACACACACACACACACACACACACACACACTATACCAAATTAGAAAACTTTCAAAGTTCAAAGTACAACATTTTGTCACCAAGTAATCTGTGGGGGATGCACGGAGGTCTCAGTCAGGAGGCATGCAGCTAATCTCACTTAAGAAGTTTTCCTCATTTGCTTGTTTATGAACACGCTGATGAATAATGTGGTGTGAAATGTCAAGCTCCGAGCTTCAATGGCTGTCTTTAAAAAGACTGGAAGCAAGCAGCGAGTGGGGAAGACAGACTCATCCCTGCGAAGGAGAACGGCACTGTTCCTCATGTTTACACAGTTCAGGGTTGTAAATCTAGCATAATGAGTGGTGTAATTGTGTGTTGATCCTTGAGTCCTAAAATCGTATTATTATTAAAAGGTGAGCTTATTTTCAAACAACGCCTCTATTCGATAAAGAGAGATGGCTGGTTTCGAGATAATGAAACACTAAAGGAGAAAGATACAAGAAAACAACTTAATTTGCTTTGAATAAATTACCTCACCTTCTATATTACAGATTTGACACCGTCTTAAACAGGAGATGAAAGAAGAAGAATTGGGCTGCTCTGGTTTTTGTTTTGCATTTATAACTTGCGTTGTGTTGATTTCTAAAGAGCAGGTGTATAGTCATTGAGTTTATTATAATGATTGTTATGCAGCTGTTGAGAGGATAATGGTCACATGAAGGTCTGATTGGGTATAATTAGTTCAAGCTGAAACACCTACCTAACACCTTTAACCTGAGTGACTGCACTAATTAGATGTTGTTTGATGTTTGTTATTTCACTGAAGGTACTTCACCTTTTCCAAGCCCATCTTCATCTACAGCTCAGATTTCTTTCATAAAAGGTGAAAATAACAAGAATAAAGCTAGCATTGTTTATTTTGTTTATGACCTTTTCCCATGTATTATATATTCTGCATGACATTCCTCTTATGTCTTTTCTGATGTTCCTTCTCTTTGAGCAGTCTTCATCCCCTGCTTCAGAGTGGTTTTCTTTTCTTTTTCATTTTATATCTAATTTTCTTTACTTTCCTGCCTCTTAACATGGTTGTAGGCTTGTTCATGTTTTTCATTTCAACCAATTAAATTGCTATGATAGATGCTAAAAAACACATGAGACTAAAGGGTTTTGCTGTTACATTCCAACACAAAAAAAAAGCCAATGGCTCAGTTCTATCAAATGTCCTACTGAGCCATGACAGTCAGTCAGCATGCACGTTACAACCTTGTCTAATCGAAATTACATTTGTATACAACTAATTTGAAACAGCAAATACGATTGAAGGAAACCTAATGCTGGCTGAATTATATTTTCTATTATTGGGGTTGAGCGAGAAACGTGGATAAGGTACATTTAATGTACATTTTACGAGAACAAGTATCATCCACGTAAAATGTAACAATATCTGTACTCGTGATAAAGGGAGAAGGAAAATGCCCAGCTGACCACAGTTTATTCATTTAAATTTTTTTTCATGTGTTTTGTGTTGTTGTTGTTTTGTTTTTGGGTTGTTTTTTTTAAATCTGACCTTGTTGAATATGATTGCTGTTAGAAGGGTAGGCGCTATAAGCTGGAGCTTCAGCCTACACCTTTTTCGGACTGCAGAAATGTCTAAGTTATGTTAAATGACTCAGTTGTGATGTTTTTGACTTCATCATTTATTTGCAGACCAAAATAAATTCATTCATTCAAAAAATATGTGAAAAAAATATTTCACTTGCTTACTACTTTTGTGATCAAAAACGTTTATCTGGAGCTCAATTCTGAGGCTACTCTGTATATAGTTTTCTACTAAATAGTGTAATAAACAATAACTTCTTGTTAGTCCAGCCCACTTCTGACACAAAGAACACCCATTCATTAAGCCCCGCTCATACCAAGTACATACAGATACCGATATTTTGGTTGGTTAAATAGATACAGTTGTGGTGTACTCGCTCATCCCTTCTATTTATGAAATGTTTTTCATTTGTTTTCCACCAAAACATTCAATCCTGTAATGGTACAATATCCCCTCACAGTGACTACAGAATTATTTCACTGTGTTATAGTTAATTACACCTGTACTTTTCCTGCTATGACACACCAAAATGTGAAATGTGAAAATGGTCTATTTGCTCTTCCTGCACACCTATGGTCCACCTACACAGGTGATTTCACTTTGGCTGATAAAACCTCGTTTCAAGTCTGTGTGGATGCACCGGGCTGTAACTTTCCATCCATGTACTGTTGTGTGAACATTAGGAGTGGGTGATGACGTAATTAAAAGAGCTCCAGTCAAACCTCAAATGATGGAAAACGTGACGAAAATATTACACTTATCTTTATTTCGGATATTAATTTGAGGAAAGTTACAGTCGCCTCAAAGATCTTTGAGATCTCAAAGTTTTTTTGTTTTCACAGTTTCTGGTATTTCCATTCAGGTTTTTTAAGCCCATATTAAAGATGTACACAAAACCTGGTGGATGTGTTGATCTGACATCTCCTCGGTGGCATCTTGTCCCAGCAGAGGCTTGCCCACATGTCAGGGTGTGCGTGGCTTTTAAAGGTTACTTTGTAGGAGTAAATTACTCCTACTTAAGTAGGAGTACATTTCTTGGTAAATGTGTCTTCACTTTTAGCAGGGACCTTTTAATGCCTGAATTGAATCTTCACATAGATCAGATAAATATTTCCTCGGTTCTAAGAGGAGGTCCGGTTCTGGACACTCTAGATCCATTTCAGGCTTCTGTTGTGGCCACATGTTCTGCGCTGCAGCTGTTGCATCACGCTCTGTTGCACAGTCGGCCTGCTGTGGCTTCCCTTTTGCTCTTTATGACCTTTTCTCACAAGTCACATCGGAATAGTTTTCCAGGACTGCCGAGGCTTTCGCTGGCATTTTTATTTTTTGGCTTCTCTAACAGCACGTCGATTTGCTGTTAAAGGGATCAAACTTGTGATCTTTGGTAACTGAACCATCTTTCACCTGCAACCCACACATTTTATAACAGCAAAGTACACCACTATTTGGTCCAAATTTACACAGTGGGGCTGTTAGCAATAAAAATAAAGCATTGAAGGAACATTAAACACTGAGTAGAAAAAGTTATATTAAAAAAGTTATTTCAAAAGCTAATTTGCCTTTAATCACTGGTTGAAGCTTATTTTGCCTTGGAAATTTAACACAGAGGATGCAGAGGGACACCTGTTTTTTATTGCACCTCTGCTGGTGTTATTAAAATGGGTGGATATGAGAACATCCCACACCACCTTAATTACCTTCACTGAAATGGCATAACCCATAATCACCATTACAGGCTTGCAGGGTTGCCGATCGCACGGTTGATTACCCAGAAACTCTGTCATTAATGCTGCCAACACAGACTGAGTTGACTTTAAAAGAAGGCTATTCATTTTATACATTAGATACGAATATCTTCCTTTAAACTTTTATTAAACATTAAATATAAAAACAATACTTTCCTTCTTTTTCTTCTCACGCTCCACAGAGCAGAAATTACCCCAAATAAGCCTCACAGATATTAATATCAATAAAGGATAACAGTACAACACAAGCTGCTTGCTCGCTGTAAACTGGGAGGATGGGTGTCTGAGTTATTCACCAAATCGATCCGAAAGATTCCGTCTCCACTGACCAAGGCTCAGACAAAGAGAAAGAGAGAGAGAGAGAGAGAGAGAGAGAGAGAGAGAGAGAGAGAGAGAGAGAGAGAGAGAGAGAGAGAGA
>JBBPCS010001022.1:0-11113 GCA_037974645.1 Hollardia meadi | reverse complement strand
CAGCATCCCCCCCCCCCCCCCCCCCCACACACACACACACACACACACAACACATACAAATGAGGAGATCTCTGTATGGCACTATTCAGACATGTTTTGTTTGTTTTTTGCATCAGTAAAATGGGGATTCACAACAAAAATGTCATTCACATGACAAGTTGGCATTCAGACTTGCAACTTGGCTTCTGAGAGTGTTATGAGTAATGATTTAGCCTCGCAAACACTTTATTACTAATGTGGACAAAACACGGCAGCACAGTTGACATCACATTGTGGTTTACCAACTAAAAATGAATACATCGCAATATTTTGCATCTCTTCTCTGTGGACTACAGTATCTAATTCACACCCTCTCACTCTCCTCCACCAAAAAACTGACTTCAGAGAGAAAAATCACATACTGAACTCGACTACGAATACTATTGTCTCAGCATCTCATGACCTCTTCCAAAACAGTGGCCTGTATTGTAATTAGTATTAGTGACTGTCGGAATCTGCGGATTATTAAAACTGCTAGACATCTTAATTACAACTGTGTGAACGCATAACAAAGCACTGCAGAGAGAAACCACACAAGCACTCAAGTCATGTAAAGAGGGAACTCAGTCAAAACTGTGCCACGGGACTTAGAACCAAGGCACTACAAGGCACGCAAGTTCAGGCTTCTTAAATATCGAGTTATGTCATCATTCCTGTAAGCTCTCATTTGATCTTGAAGAGGTTTCTTTCCCAGTTCACATAGAAAGCAATGGGAAACAGTGTCTTGATATTGATACTGTCAAGTCAATACCTACTCTGCCCTTTTTTTTTTAAATTAACAGCTGATTGTAACAGCTATTACAACACAGGAGCCCTCAGTAACACTAGTAGGCAAACAGCTACCTCATCTGATCATGGTGTTAAAGTTTAACTGGCCAAATCCAATTAGGTCATTATATAATAATAATAATAATAATATTTTGCCCACTAAAGTCTCATGTGATCACATGCAGGAAGCACTGTGCACCATACATAATAAGTATTAATGAATCAATGCTTTTTTCTTTTTTTTTTAAGAATTCTACATACCATTACAGTTACAGGATGAATTTTTAAACTGCAATAAAATGCAGTACAACACAGTAATGTGCAGTAATAAGTTAAGCCATGCAAATCTTTATCCAAAATAAATACCTGAGCTGACACACACACATATCACCAATCGTAATCCGATGTGTTTTGGAGCATCTGCCTCGATCAGATGAAAATTTAATTTCAAAGCTATTTTCTGCACCGGTCACGACTATGAGTGGGAGCAGGAGATTCCTTGGTGTATTGACAAAAAAACAGAAGCAAGCTGGAAAATAATAATAAATGCAAAAACAAACACGAGGAACAGAACAACACAGAAGTGAGTAAGTATTCCATTCTCTTTCAGGTATTCTGGTGCTGTGTATAAACAGATAACAAAGACCTTTCTAATGCATCCTTTCCTTATTTTCCCTTTCGATTACATTCAAGTGTTGGTAAAACTGTTTGTGTGGTATTCGTGGCAATGAGGCGTGCTAAATTGAAAACGCAAGAGACAGAAAGGTTTCAACATTAAAGCAACAGCATGTACTTTATCCAACACACACAGGCACAGAGCATTTGACCACCAGAAAAGCAGGTTCTTCTTCGCAACAGTGGCCTATTTCCTGTATGCAGAACCTTTATGATCAAGAGTTTCCTGTTTAACTTGCCAGCTTCCTTATTTAAAAAGGCCCTTATTTACAGAAGACCGCTCAGCATGTACTGTTAAATGGTAGCTGGTGTAAAATGTAAAACAAGTGCTGAGAGATCTTCACAGCAAAAGTCACCAGCTAAGAATCATTTTGTTGAAGCTGGCCCTACCAGTGTTATCCATCAGTACTTTTAAATCTCTGCAGTGCCAACACCCTCATTTACCACAGAAAGAACATACACCCACATCAGCACTGACACAGGAGGAGCACTCCACACTTGAAGCCCAGCTATTCTCCTTTTGTGGATGACTTACACGACTTTGGCTCTTCTCCTCCAGCCTTTTTTAATGTGCCTGAGCAAACGTCACCCCCATCTCCTCTTAGTCATTTGTTTGTCTTCCAGGAGGAAGTATACAAAAAAACCCAGGCCCCCCCCCCAATCCACATACACAAAAAGGCACAAATATGATGGATGGACACACACCCACACATGCAGTACACTCAACCTCCACATACTCTTCTCTGTAAGGACAGGTGTGTGGCTGTGTGGTGTTTAGGTTATACAGAGAAAGAGCATATGTTATGTGTGTATAGAGCTGCAACTAACAGTTATTTTCATTGATAAATCCATCAACTATTTCCTCTATTAAAGTTATGAAATGTATCCATCTCAAAAGTATCAAATTATAGTGTAATCAAATAATCAATTATTGCCAATTACTTTCTGTTGATGGACAAATTGATCACTAAACTACTGTTCCAGCTCTATTTTTGTACTGAATATATGTGGGCAACAAATGTGGCCCCTCTCTTGGCAAACCAGCCCCAAGACATAAAGGACAATGACTATGGCGTTACAAAGGGACAAAAGGAGGAGATGACGAGAGGGTTGAACACGGACGGGAGGAAGTGAGGGACATGGGGTTAAACAGACTGACTGATGAACACTGCTCACGTAGACCCGCCTCATCTGAGCGAACATGGAGCTGAAAGAAGAGCCCTTGCCTGCAGTAAGTAGAGATAAACGATATGGAATTCTGGACAGATACAGATAGTGTAGAATTTAAGTAAGCACTATGTCTTTTTTGTTGTCAATTCATTGAGAATTTCATTAAGTTTTGGACATCATGAAAAGAGAACTTTAAAAAAAAAAAAATAGAAAAAATGGGGGGATGAAACAAAGAAAAAACAGTTTCATTATCATTACAAAGCTGTGATACATAGACAATCACAGATACAAATCAGCATGGGTTGAATATCGGCGACTGAATATCGGTCTACCCCGCATAGCAAAAAGATGCAGCAGAGCACCCACTCACACCTACATGTGGCTGGCCAGCATAATCATAGAAAACATGCTCCTTATGATCACCTACAAGAACATCTTGTCATCGCTACTAAAGCATTCCTCATCATCTCCACCCAAGATTTGAATCACGCCCGATCTAATCATCCCCCCACCCAGTTCCTTCTGTCGACTCTCACGCTTCTTACACTTTTGTTATCGCTTCATGTATGTTACTTTCAAGAGAGAGTTTGTCAAGCCTCATCTCCATTGCCATTTAGGGTTTATTTTCAGTATCCAGTATAGGATCTGTGTGCTAACATCAATGCATTGATCACTACTAATCGATCACTGTATCCTAAAGGCTGTAGCAACATCTGTGTACAGGTTCTCCCATCTTCCCTCCCTCCATCCATCGTCATCTCTCCTTACCGTGACCGGAGTGCCTGCCAGGCAGCGTCTACGTCAGCGTACAGGTTCTTCTCCGAGGGTTTCCCAGAACTGGCCCCGTAACCCGAGTAGTCGTAGGAGAAGACATTACAGTTGATGCGGGAACCCAGGCCAATGTAGAAGCTGCTCATCTGGCCTAAGTCTACTGCGTTTCCATGGGAGAATAATAGTGTGTACCGGGCGCTGGGTGAGCAGCGGACAAACATGCAGGCAATGCGGTTTCCTCTTGAGGTGCGCGTCATGAAACACTCAATGGCGTCCTTCTCACGGGACGAGTACTGCCAGTCGGCGCGCTCAGAGAGGTGCAGGGTCCATCGGCTGCCACTCTCGTCACACATGAGACTGTAGGTGGGCTCCGGGGGCAGGAAGGCCAGCTTAGAAGCGATCTTGCTGGGGCACGGTGGACAGCAGAACAGGCAACATAGCTCGCTGAGGGATAAGTGGTTCATCCTCAAAGCACTGTGACAGGGAGAGTGACGGTTAAAAAAAGAAAGAAACAAATGCATTTCAACAGTGGATTAAGTGTAAGAATTGCCTTTGAGAACTAAAAATGAGACAACAGATGTAACCTAATCAAAGAAGAGCATCTGAGCTTTCTCAAACTGAAACTCCAATTTGTCACAGCATCCCCAGCAGACTGATCACAAGGAAAATACCACACGAGTAAATTGGTGCCACAGAACTCTTGAATGGATGACGTTCTTCCCAAGAATGTCAATACTTGTCTTTATTAAGTGGAAAATCGGGGGACTTTCCCGAACTGGAGGCTAAAGCCATGCTGCTGTCCTTACATTATCAATATCCCTCTCCATAAGGCATGGCTCTCTTCAGTCAGGTTTAAATTAATAAAAAAATTTTTAAAAAGTAACTTAACTACACATGCCCTTTTGAATAGGCCAAAGCAGATCACTGTCTGGTTATGACAATATGTTGTGGATTTTATTTCCAATGAAGACGCTAGAACTGCCATTATATCTTTGCAATTACATCCTGGACTCTTATCTAGGACCGTCTTTGCCAGTATGGGTATGTTGCTAATTTCTTTTATTGTTGCAGGAAAGCAACATCATGTTGTTTTATGCTATTAGGTGTGACTTATTCCTGTAAGGCCGTAACACTATGAATAAGAAGATAAACAGCAAATGTTGCCCATCTCATCCATGCAACTCTGGAGACGCTATATTTGTATTAGGCTTCTGGGTGGCCTTCCTCCCACTACTCTTCTAGCACACTCAATTTTATAAACTGCCTATCGAAGATTTACAGCTGTTCTTTGTATGGGAAGTTTTACAATAAAAATGGCTGACCAGTTGTTAGACCTTCCAGATACCCTTGAATTTCAGCTAAAAAATCACTTCTTTACACACAACTTAAGCACCTGCATGTTATTTATTTAAAGAATTGGCTGTACCAGAGATGATCTAGGGTGAATACTTTTTTTATAGCCACTCATCATCTTGCCACTTTTGCAGGATGTTGTGGCATCCAAGAGGAGCAAAATATATAGTGGAGGCTATTTTCTTCTCATATTCCCTTAAATAGTCCATAATCTCCAGCCACTGAGACAGAATGGAGCCCAGCAGCGGTCTGCTGTAAAATGGTGGTGGGGGGGAGCAATGTGTTCAGCGAGATTCACAATCATTCTGGTTTGTGGAGGTTTAAATGTCCTCTTTAGACACAGTTTATTGCCAAACGTGATGGGCCAATTAGCCAATAACACTTAAGATAAGTAGACAAGTGTGTGTGCGTTCCTTATTAACACAAGTGAGAAATGGTCACATTACCTGGACAGCGGCTGGACGTTTGTTTTGTTTCTCTTTTATTTTGAGGTGACAGTATTGGCCAACGTCGCCGTAGTCAGGTGTATCTTCACACCAAATCGACTAATTTATCTTCTTCTCGACGCCAGGAGATTGACAAGGCTATCCTCGGCCAGATTATCCTCCGTGTCGATGTCACTTTGCGTGTGTATATCCCTCTTGGAACAACAGCTGGGAGTTTACTATTAGCTAGCCGCTTCGTCCTCCAATCCAGACACCCTCCGAAACGGCCGTTTCTTTTTCCTCCGCTCGGTTTTCTCAACATATGGTCCTGAATGATAACGAAGTGGATTGGATTAAAAAACGCTCAAGTCTACACAGCTCAGCAGCAACATGCGTCAATTCGATAAACATCAACTAAATTCTCGTACGTCCGTGGTGGTGTTCAACAGCTCACAGCAGTATCACCCGCCTCCGAAACATCACCACTTTCGTTGTGAATATCGCTCTGCTTGTCATCTGAGCTCCCAAGGAAGGATAGGGATGTGATTGACAGTTCTGTGGACCAATAGCAAACAGGTTGATGAAACGAGCCCGCCAATGGTACAAAGTGTGGACATTTATGGGCGTTCCCTTTCGACGCCTCAGAGTGCTCAGAGGGCTGACCAAATGTTTTGATTGACGTTTAGTCAAACCAACCGGAGGTTACTATTGCGCGGAGCAGTCCAATCAGCATCGATCGAGGTGTTTCTACCGTTCAATCAGGTGACGTCATTGACCTTTAACTATTTTAAAAGCGCGTTTATCGGTGTAAAAAAGTGATGAGATTTTTTTTTAAATTTAGATTTTTATTCCAATAAACAGCTCTTTGTCTTGTTTTATTTTAACCACTTTAAAAAACAAAACAAAACGTGATGTCTTCGTGTTTATGACGTTACATGACGTGCACATACTTCTTCCGGGTAAGTGATCTGTCTGGCGTGGTTTTGGATTTGTCTACCCACGTAACATGTGTAGGATAACTAAAAATTGAAAAATAAGATGAGTTCTCAGAAAGGTAACGTATCTCGGTCGCGAGGCCAGAGGCATCAAAACAGTGTTGGCTTCAAAAACGACAAGTACGGAGCGACTGTACAAGTGAAGGTGTGTGAACCTTGTAGTAGCATATTAGCCTGCATGGGCACAGAGCTCGACATAAAGGGGCACAAGTTTTGAATTAACGTGGCATTGTATATTGTTATAGAGTTGACAATGTGCTCTTGTGTAGAGACCAACTTATGTTTCATTTGTGCCACTCTGGAACGATATTTCTGTGGCATTGTTTAGAAATTGTGCATAAAAATAAAATAAAATTTAAGATTTTTTTTATTGGATAAGTTTTCCATCATCATCCATCATCCATTGTCAAAGCCATGTCATTGCATTATTATTATAACATTTCTACCACGTTTCTGCTTGTGTGTGTATTTTTATCGTAGAAGGCAAAATCAAAGACCCACGATGGGCTCTGTCAACATTGTAAGGATGTTCTTGAATGGAAAGTGAAGTACAACAAATATAAGTCACTGACACAGCCCCGGAAATGGTGAGTACAGTTGGGTAATGTACAGCAGACATTCATTTTATAACAGGAAAGTATCTGCTCTTGACTGTTCCGAAGTGATTAGGGTGATCAATAAAGCATGCGAGTCAACATGGGTTATACCTTTTAGTTAGTTTATCAGTGTATTTATTTGTAACCGAATCACATGCAAGTTACAGATCGACAACAGCCAAGATTTGCTTCTTTTCCCTTCATTTCATATAATTATAAAAAAAAATATATAAGAGGCTGCATTAGAAATCTCACAGAATCTCTGACACAGAGATGCAGCATGGGCTATTTTATTTTGGTGTTTCTGGTCTCACTGTGGGTCCACAGGTCAGCTAGCACTCAGAAAACTCCTGATGCCCTGCAAATGTCCAGTTATCTCCTGCTAGCACGAGTCAGAATCATTCAGTCTTTGCATATGTGTGACAGGTGTGTGTTGTTTAGGTGCAGCCAAGTGTTGTGTTTTGGATGTGTTATTTCTGTTTTAATTACTGGAGAGAAAAGCCAGAGGGATTGTCTGTTGTAGTTGGTTCAAATGTGGAAAAAGTGATGACATTTCTGCACACACGTTTTCTTCTTTCAGTGTCAAGTGCTCTCAGAAGACTGTGAAGGATGCGTATCATATCATTTGTAAACCCTGTTCTCTTCAACTCGAGATCTGCTGCAAGTGTGGAAAGAAAGAGGATATCGTTATTTCGTGAGTGGCCTTTCATTATTGGAGTGTATGCCTTTGTTTATTTGTGCAGATTCATACATACATAATACTTAAATTGTGAACCTTTCTGTTTAAAATTACGTATAGGGCTGTCGCAATATCAGATTTTCACTACATTGTTGCTAAAAGAATTCACAACAAAGATATTATCGCAATATCTGAAGAAAATGATAATAAAAATTAATAATGCTATCAGTGAAATCCATCCTTAACTTAGTGTAGGGAGGTGGAGAGACGGTCTGTAAACATAAATGTACAAAAGCCTACTATAAGAATAATTACACTTAATGAATAGTGAAAAACTACCAGATGATTGTTAGTATCATGGTTACAGGGTTTTTCCTGGCCCAGAAGGGGCCTTTGAGGGGGGACCACACACAAGAGTAAGCATGATTGGTCTGCCTGCAGTTAGGGCTGGGCGATGTAGGCTAGCTGAAATATTTACCAGGAAAAGGTTTCATTTGCTACTTGTTCAACAGTTGTTTGATAAGTTATTAAACGCATTCAAAGAGGATTTGAATTGCTATATTTATTCTCACTTATCATTCATCATTTGGCGCTGGTGATTTTCCTTTGGGAGTGACTAAAACCTTTTTGGAGGGGGGCGCCAAAATTTCTCTATGCAGGAAAAACCCTGCAATTTTTGTCAATACCGGTATGTCACAACAGTTCTAAACAAGAAACTCTTTTAATATTATAAATGATATTATAATATGTAATATAGCCATTTTATGTTTTTCTTGCACACACTGCCGTCAGTGATTCATTAAGAAGCCATTCTTATCACGTGCCCTCACACTGTATATGAAGTACATGAAAGAAATGTGATAAATGTGTTTTTTATCTGGAGGCAGGATCAAATCTTTGTATTTGTCATCACTGTCCAGCATTTATGGTAAATTCTGCTGCAAGCCTGCCATCTTGTGGACAATGAGATACATTACAACTGATTCATGGAAATCACCTCACTGACAGCAAGTTTCTGTCTTTACATCTCTTTTTAATTCCCTTGGCACAAATTGTTTCATTCAACATTTTGGCATCCATTTATTCACATGTATCATTTCATGTATTTCTTTGGTTACATTATGACATTCACAACAAGGCCCGAGGGATTTTCCCTTTGAACTTGTAAAAGTCAGTTGTCCCCAGTAATTTTTCATCGGGTTGGACACTGGAAATGTTGGGGGGGCTCACCAAAACCTGGTTGCAGGTAGGCCTGGGCGATTAATCAAATTTTATTTTCACTTACGATTTTGGTTTCCAACTATGATGAAAACAAGAAAATTGATATGAAACGATTATTGTGCCGCATTCTGTTTCACAATGATGCTCTCCTTTTGTCTTTTGTTATAAATCCAGCGCACCCCATTACACTAGTGCGCTTTCACAACCCAAACTCCACTCACCAGGCTTTGCATTTTTAGTCCAGTTCAATGCAGTCAAGTGAGCCGTTGTTGAGAAAACCTGGTCAAGCCAGCCGCCACTTGAATATTAATGCGATATGCATGCAGCCTGGTTACACCATTAATAAGAATAGAAAATGATGAAAAACTGACACAACCATATTTTGTTTTGCTTTCACTGTGCAGAATAAATTCACAAATGGACAAGAAGGAGGAAGAAGAAGATGGTGAACAGCGAAATAAAGGAAGCGGACAAGGGAAGAAGGACGTGGACAACTTGGACAGTGATGGTGAGAATGATGATGATGATTTAAGTGACCCTGGAGACGAAGATGATGATGAGGGAGAGGATTTCCATGACTCGGAATCAAAGAAGACAAAGAACAAGTCCGATGTGCTCCCAGAAGTATCTCAAGTCAACATTACAGACTAAAAGCGAGAAAGAAGGCTCTTGTTGTACCAAATGGACTTTAAAAAAAATACATATATACAATACACGTTTTGTAATTAAACTTTTTCAATCAAACTTGTATGAGTTTGAGATGTGACTATACTCAACTGTCAGTCAAGTTAATGTCAACACTGGGGCAGCTGATTGACAAAAGCTACCTGATGATTCAGGAGGATTTTAGATGGTTGTGTTTTATTATTTTCTTTACTTTTAGAACCTTAAATACTGTAAATTAGGCTGAATGGGTTGTACAATGTACTGTGCATTCACAAATGATGCCAATTAGATACAGCTTATGAATATACTGTAATAAAAACCTACATTGTGTACATTAATTTTAAATTTATCCAAGCCATCAGTTCACAATAATTGAAGTATCAGCAGCACTAAAAGCAGAAGTAGAGGCATCCTTTGCCAGGATGTCAGGAACCAATTCTGAAATATTGTCTGTGTCATACACTTTCATATTTTATATTTATATTCAATTGCCAGTTCAAAAGGTCCACCTATATAGCTAAAACAATGCAGTCTAAAGAGAACAGCCCTGCAATAAATCTTACCTTCATAAAGGTTATGATCAGCTTTTTAGTAAGATTCTTTTAGAGAGGTGTTTAATTTAATTTGAGTTAATGATGCTGTTGAATTGTGTTATGAGATGTATTTCTAAAATTTTGGCCGCTGCATTTATATCACTGAGGGCAGACTAAATATTAGAAACACATATTAGTACATACAGTCTATAGTTAGACGTTTGAAGTGTTTTGAAATACTATATGTGCCAAAATATGTAACTGTTTTGGGCTTGACCCCCACTTAGACTTTCTGTCTCCCCCACTAGAATAGGAAACACTTAGAATTTATTGCTAAATATTGATTTTCCTCAGAATTAATCATATGGTTCATAAATGGGCAGTTTGATCACAAACTCTGTAAGGGTGCACTAATCTTCCCGCAGTATATTCAACATATTATTGTATAGCCCATGGGGACAGTTCTGATGGTGGTGCCATTCACATCCACAACTTTTCAACAAAAGAACTACAGATTTTCAACTTTCACCAAAAGTTGTCAAAATAAGTACAAATTCCAACTCGCACCAAAAATGCTGCCCCCTGCTTCACAGTATTTTTTGTTCAATGCTATACAGCTTAGAGATTTTCTGTACGGCGCTATAAAGCAATGCAACCTTTAATTGAATTTTCTGGCAGAAAATCATGTGCAAGTTCCCTTTTTTCTTCATTATTCACACCCTTTCACACTTCTTGGCACTGAATAACCTCCAGTCACATTTAAAAGAGCGATTTCATGCATGCTGGTGTCCTCTGAAGGGAGTGTGTGTTGTCATCCATCATGTGGGGTTGATAAATTTAAAAGAATGTGGCAATATTTCAACCCTTACTTCCTCATGGATATGTGACGTCATGACATATGGACGGAATAGTCACTGAGCTCATGGGATTCCCATTTATTTAAAGTCTGAAGGATTTCTCACATGGCTTTGTTCTGCTTATACACTCATGAATGGCCTGATGTTGAACTGGAGTCTGTCTGATGAGTTTACTAAACTATCTGGGTAACTTCTGCTTGAGGAAAAATCAGTCCAGTCCAGAGGTTTGCTATAATGGTATGAGTTTATTGAAGCATTGAACTTACCAGTGGCGAACCGTCACTATTGGAGCTGGGACTTCAGCTCAGCCAAAACTTAGCCAGACACACCATGTCACATGTTAAGCCCAGTAGAGGGCAGCAAAC
>JBBPCS010001021.1:0-15915 GCA_037974645.1 Hollardia meadi | reverse complement strand
GTGTGTGTGTGTGTGTGTGTGTGTGTGTGTGTGTGTGTGTGTGTGTGTGTGTGTGTGTGTGTGTGTGTGTGTCTCACAGGTGTAGTTTGTCCCTGGAGAAGCTGTGTGAGAGAAACTTGGTGCGTTCGTGCTCCTGATGTGGTACTTTGGGCTGGAAAGGCTGGATCATTTTCCTCCACACTGTGCTCATACTGGACCCAAAACCACTTTCCTCTTTAAGTTCATAACTCTGATGAAACACACAATGCAGAATTAGTCAATTACACATGTGCCTTACAGTTCTTATAGTGCTTGTAACATTGTTACAGAGTGGCCCTGTAGAAATGAAACCCTATATTATAATATATTAGTTCACATATTGAGCAGATTAGCATTAGCTCGGGCAGGCTACGGAAGTCAAGCTCAGCTCACAATCCCAGCTACAGCAAATCAGCTGAGCCATCAGCGGATTTGGGCTGGCTTTCAGATCAGCTGATGGCTCAGCTGATTCGCTTCTATGCATCCAATTGGCAATTCTCATACAGGGCGCACTATTTAAATTGTTTTGACCTGCCTACTCTTCCTGCTTCCTCTGCAAGCCTCTTTGCAACCAATGTCATTTCTGTTGTCATCGATGCCTGCTCTGTTCTCTACCCCAAGGGGTATCTGCTGCTCAGCTCCCTGCCTTCGCCTTTCCATGTAGGCACATGGAAGGGCAGGAAGCTCCCAGAACAGAGCCATACCGCCATATATAACTTACTGCAAATGGTAGGCTAAGTTTCTTTGATTATAGTGGATCTGACTGAAATCAGCATTAGGACTAACTGAGTCACATACTGATTCTGTCTCTTCTTTGCTGTGTTATATTGCATTTTTCTCCTATGAAAGTCTATTGCAACTGCATTGTTACTAAGCTGGCTGTCTTTTACCACAGCAATAACAAGGACACACCAACAAACAAAGTGCTGTACATGGACCCAGACACACCAGACCTGGCACTGAGATCTCACCGTCTTGGTGGGGACTTTAATCTTGAGAAACTCAGCCTCTCTACACAGTACCGGCCAGGGCGCATGGAGACGAGCGAAGCTGGGCCCGTGGGACTTCAACTGAAAAACAAACAAAACTTCATGTAAAGATATGATAAAATGTTCACAGAAGTGAATGCAGCCAGGAAATGAACGTTTCAGTGAGTACAAGTTAATGCTAGATGCTTGAGGGCTGCAAATCAGTCCTTGTTTCTTCAAATTGATCTCCAACAAGATACAGGGTACTCATTTATATAAATTTCTACAGCATAGGTGCCAGTTTCAACAATGGGAGGATTATGTGTTTGATTCCCCATGTTTCTCTATTTTTTGTGCTCATATAATTTAAAGTGTCTGTGCCAAAGTTTTCTACAACACCCTAACTTTTATTTTTTGAGAAATATTTTTACCAGCTTACCAGACCATCTGTCAGTACTGCTTTGCAATCCAGCATAGCCGACAGACCCTTGGTTCGTGCTGCTCTTTGCTGTAGTCAACTCAACATTCTCAATAACAATCCAAGTTACTTTACATCTGAACCAAACACAACCAATCCCTGCCATCAGCCTGACCCACTGAAACACTTTGGCTAACCAGTTTGGCCAGCAGCTTTACTGACGCTTATAAAAGTTAGATGGAGCCTCTGGTCCTGAAGCAAAGCCTGGAGCTGTTTTTCTTCACTGCTTTGTTATTGCAGCCTGTTCCTGACACATTGGGTGCATTTTCTCTCCTACCACCATCTCCACCAAACCAATATAAAATATTTACTGTATGTAAAATAAAATCCTGACTCATGTAGCTTGTTGTGCCATGAATCATGGTCTGCTGCCCACACTCTAATTATTATTTAGTATTAAGATGCATTAGCAAAATGTGATAATTGGCACCTCTAAAGAGCATCAAAGGTATGTGACTGAATTCTGAATATCGTTGCATTGATAACCACATTATGTCCTTCTGTAGTGGATTCGGGGGCAACAATTTAACAGAAATTAAGAAAAAAAACATGTTCATTGTGAGCAGCATCGTTTGAAAACTGAAATCTATGCAGCAGCCATTATGGAGCTGGTTTGCAGCATGAGTGAGAGTGTAACCAGAAATGAAAGAGAGCAGAGCCAGCAGGGGACGACAGCCAGGTAACCCTACCCTCCTCAGACCCCCATCAGCTTCTGTGGGAGGGGAGGGGGGTGGCAAGAGAAAGGTGGCACGGCAAATGATGGAAACCTGAAACGATTCCCTTTCTTCTCTCTCGACTCCTACTCTCCTGAGATCTTTCACTCCCCCTCACCACAGCCACCACCACCACCCCTCCTCACATATATATTACTGTACCTTCTGCTAGACACTGTATCACTGACTGATTGACTGACTGGCTGACTCACTAACTGTCACTCTTGCTCCTCTTATGTTTCATTATCTTCTCCCTCATTCACATCCACACTGTCCTTTGTCATAAAGGGATACATTGGAGCGTAAAGCCACTCGAACTGTAATGCTCTTTTGATCAAATATATTTTTTATATACTTTTATATACATATATATTCTTATGCATAAGTATGTATATTCATAAGATAACATGTAGATTTGTTTTCATGTTTCAACTGGCACTAAAGGCCATCTGTATAGAGTGGATAAACAACGTTTAAATAGAAAGAGTGACGTTATTGTCCTATCAATTTAAGATAAGTTCATGTTTGTCATGCCGTGTCTACAAGTTGCTATTTCTCCAAGTCGACAACAACCCGTGTCAGCCTTATCCATGCTTGATGCCATGTTTGTGGCCATTTTTCTGGCTCTTTGCAGGAAGATGACAACTTTGCTAAACCTGCCTACAAAGTTTTGGTTGGCTTGACTGTTTCTCCAAGAAATAGCTATCAGTGAACACCATTAAATCACAGTGATCGGGGTTGATCAAAATGTTCACTTCACATCCCTTAAAAGTAAAAACATTGGAGATACATGGAGTTATTTAAAGACAGAATCTTTTAAGAAAGGAAAAAAATTTTGTTTTTTAAATTAAATAGTAAGTGCACCCAGTCCAATAATCCTTTGCTACCAATAAGAAGTAACAACAGTGCCACTGTGATGTAGCGTGGCGATAAAGTTCCATGGGTGTGGTCCATGTATTAAATGTGAAGTCACCCACTGGTTTGTGGAGTACCATTTTGAAGCCCGAGTTTGGCATTATGACTGTCCCCATCTTGGACAAATTAACTCTGACTATATTTTGTCAAGAGGCTGAAGCTGTTGAGGATATCCTGATTGGATCTGACTGAAAACCCGAGGGCACACCATGGCAGCAACTTGCCAATCACCAGGTAGTCACACCCTAAAGCATGCCCTGCGTTATCATCTTTCATACTGTAAATGGGACCATATATTACTAAATGAACATCATGCTGTATTGAAGAAGACTTGAAACTAGCAATTGGGAATGTAAACCCTTTAGAAAGCTGTTTACTGAGGTAATAAATCAAGAGAGAAGTTGGGTCATTTTCTTATAAGCTTGCACACCATTGGACTTCATTTGAAACCAGTGGACCAGTTGCACATTGTAGGCCACAATTCATTTTTAAGGCATTTCAACAGTGGCTTCACTATTCCATGAAGCTCCATCCATAGTCAATTTTTTTCCTCCCAAACTCTAGTGTAGAATTAGCAGACAAAAGGCTCTGTGGGTGAGGACGGGTTCTTTAAGGTGCCGCTGAGACAATGAAATATGATACAGGAGGTCCAGTGGGAGTAACAAATAAATGTGTTTCAGATTACAATCTGTAATACTCACAGACAGGATTTTACAGCTCTGGAAAGTTATGACAGCGGCAAATATTCACATTACAAAGTAAGCTCACATTCCTGGTCACTAGCAGTAGTAACCTAGTCGGAAGACGTTGCGTTGTGCAGCACAAATTGAGCCTGTTTCAATTTTTACGTGGGTCGACCCGAAGATAACACCCCTGCTGCTCCATTCAAATCATAAGAGGGCTCACGTTAGACTGAACTTTGGTCTTTTTAAGAATATATTAATGTCAAATGAACCATATTATTACCTCCATATAATTACTGCTTACATATAAAACCGTGGACCCCCCCTCCATCACCACCATCTTCTCAATGATGGTACTGTTTGTTCATTACTGTACAGTCACAGAGCTAATTCACTGATGTTAAAATGCGACATCTGCCTCATTCTTTTACTTTATACTTCGCTCTCCTCCCTTCCTTGTACCCAACTTTCCCATAACGTTCCTCCCACTTGCTCACATTAATTTCTCAGCATATCTCGCCCCCTTTTCCCTCCGCCTTCGTTTCCTCTCCCCCTCCTCCCCCTCCCTCCTCTGCCTTTCTATCTCTCCATCAAAAAGCAGAGGATATAAATACCTTCCAGCCTGTAGAAGGTTAATTAGGAGAGGGATTTCCAATTAGCTCTTTATCTCTGTAGGGGGGGTAACTAGGACGCAGCCGGGGGCGTCTTTGAATGAGGCGGGGGGGAGTATAGAGTATGAAAGGGTGATCGGTTGGGCGATAGAATGGCTGGGTAGAGATTGAAGTAGTGAGTGGGGGAGACACTGAGTCTAGAGGAGCGTGGATGTTGAGAATGAGAGAAAGTGTGACAGAGAGGGAGACACAACGGATCACAGAGAGAAGGACTAATTAACACAAAGCATGAAAGATAGATATTAGCAGGAGTCTTTGAATTGGGATAGAAACTGTGGGGGGGCTGACATTAGAGGATCCTCCTCAGACCTGCAGGTGGCGGATGTAGGGATGAACCAGGACATTCTGGCTGGTAATGTATTCTACACTCTACCTGTTGAATCGCACAAACAAGCACACATCTTAACTGATCATTCGTGCTGACAAGCTGCATTTCTCTTACAGCAGTCACTAAAACCTGCCGCTGCTAGTTTCCAGTGTTTTAAAGCCTTGTTTTAATTTAGTGAAACATTAACTCACACTATGCAGAGCATTTCTTTTCAGTACATTAATAGCAGGAGCAGCTACAGGTTTCTGCTGCACAGCTGTACAATCTTTTAGTCAAGCACAGAGTACCAAAATGTTATTTCTTAGGGGTTTTTTTCACTTTGGGCTCACCACTAATATATAGTTTGGAGTTGCCACAGTAGCAGCTATGGTTACACTTACACTTATGCTCCCAATTGTTGTGTTCAAGACAATCATCTCTTTTAAAAGCAGCATCAAAACCTTTTTTTCTGCTGCCTTTCAGGGACTGATCAGTTTGTTGTGAACCGGTACCCCTGTCTCCACACAAAGCCAAACACATGTGGATAAGGTGATTTTGACAATGTATTATTCTTTCTATGTTTGCCTTATTTCAGACTCACAACTTTTACTAGGGAATATCCAATCTCTCTCCCATTGCATTCTGGGATAGACTCCAGCCACTTGCTCCCTTGCTTCCAATTTGGCCAAGTGGTACTTGAGGTATTGCAACTATTTAATCCCTTTAATCCCTTTCCGCATTGACCACCATTATAAGAAACTTTTGACAGGACACCTCACTCTAAAAACAACATAGAGTCTATGGGGCGATTCCAATGGGAAAAACGCATGTGTCAGGGTCTTGCGATTAGTCATGTGTGTTTCATGTGTGAAAATTGCTTTGAGTAATTGGTAGAATATTTACTATGGTTGTACCACACACACTGACATTCAGGAGCTAAGCACGAACAAAAAGGCACATTGTGACACATTAACTTGCCTGCAGAGAGTTAACTATCCAGCAAAGGAAACATACTGACAGTAAACACGAGGAGTATGTTTGATATCACTGTTTTTACAGTAATATAAATGTATAGTTTTTAGTTTTAGTTTTAGTTTTTGTTCTCTGAAGATAAAAACTTTTACATATTATTCCAATGAGGTCATAACTTTGTGTCACAGTATTAAACTTGTTTTTTTCCCTCTGCATTAGACAAGAAGAAAAGCAGCGCTGGGATCAAGTGACCTAACGACTCAGTTATCCAACTCATTAGAGTCATTCGAGCAAGTCTCATCTTCCTCCCCTACATTGTCTTCTTCATCTTCATCCTCCTCCATCCTCTGATGAGAGAACGATAGTGAATAAGGACAAGAAAAAGAAGAAGAAACGGAATGGAAGAAACGTTGGTGAGTGGGCTCTAAAAATCTTTATCCTCAGGAGGTGTAATTATAATAACATGGAGTTTATGGCCATTTCCAAACTGATTTAATTAGCAGTGTTATCCATATTTTCTTGATCCATGTTCATCAAGATTGTACAACTTTTTAGTAGAAAATCTACAGATGGGTAACGAATTAAAGGGAAAACCTGAATAAATGAGTGGAAACAAATGCAGATGCTTCCACATTAGGGCTAGATGATTAATCAAATTTAATTTTTGGTTATGATTTTGAACAATTAAGAAAACAAAATAACCGAGAAAACAATTACTGTGCTGCATTTTGTTTCACAATAATTCTCTAATTTTCTCTTATAAATCCAGCACTTACACTATACAGCCCCCTAAAAGCCCAAACTCTCAGCCAGGCAGTCGTTACACGCTGTGGAGGTCCCGAACCGTCCTACAATTAAGTTAGAAGAGAGCCAAAGCATATGACTGCTTGTAGTGCATCTGTTAGCTCTACAGTGATGGCTGCGTGTGTGTAATATGCCCAGAGCTGACAGCATGTCACTATTCACCAAGCACATTCAATACTGAATGAGTCAGAGAAAACTTGTTTTCCACTAGTAGCACTGGTGCTTCCTACCGAAAACTTTAGGGGCACCAGCACAAAATTAAATAAAAAATTAGACAATTGACAGAAATAACAATGTGCTGTTTCATGAAGTGAAACAGATGTGACGAGAGAGAGAGAGAGAGAGAGAGAGAGAGAGAGAGAGAGAGAGAGAGAGAGAGAGAGAGAGAGAGAGAGAGAGAGAGCGCGTGCGAGTATGGACAGAAATGTAGACATGATACAAAAACTTTTTATCAGTTTATCAGTTCAGTGTATGAACTACACTTCAGACTGAATTCTCTCACTAACTCTCCTTTCAATAGGAACAGTGACTACATCTGCATTAAGATCTACTGTATGTGAAACACATCTGTAAATAGAGTGAGAAACTGTGGTCGACAGGGCACATTTGATGACCATGATGCTCAGGCATTACTGTAATACTGTAAGTAAGGAAAAATAGAAGAGCAGCTCCTCCTCAGGTAACTGAGAATGTCAGCGCAGGATGTGATCAGAGTGAGCAGCAATAGTCCATCAACAATACATAGAGAGGGATATTACAGAAAGGTTACAGTACATAAACCCCTCATTACAAAGGTGAATGCATATTTGAGAGCTCAATGGTGCAAAAACTATAGGAACTGGTCATCATCCTTCACCATATGCACTCAAGTGCATGTGCGGCATACACCAAGAGAACAGTGAAGGCCTGAATGCTTGACCCCGACAATGAGGGGATCCACTCGCTCTCTTGTGCTCTGGGGGGGCTTTTGGTAGGCATGGTTTTAGAAGGAAGTGTCAGTGCAAATCAGTACAAAGTGATTCTGAGTGTTCACCTTTGTCACATGATGAAACATTTCTATCCTAATGGGGGTGGTCTCTTCCGGGATAACAATGTCCCAAAAAAATAATGATGAACACTTTCCTATAAGAAGTCTACAATAAGCCAATAATGCACTATGGCATGGGACATGATGGAGGTTTTTACATACATGTACAGTATGTCAAACTAACAAGAGAAAAGTAGAGCAGATGTTTGCCAGGTTTTGATTAATGTCAGTTATTGTTGTCTTTTTCTTTTCAGTTGCAGATATAAACCCACAGCAAGTTGTGGAAAGATTCTTACTTGAGTTCAGGCAAGGGAGGAACTTGAGATCTACCCACGAGGCTCTCAGAGTGGACAGGAACACATTGGATGCTGGTGCTGCGATTGCAGAGACTACACGACTACTCCAGAGTCCAGAAGCTGAAGACCTTGAAGTATTCAGATGCCTTAGCAGTGACCCTGAACTTTTGTCGGAGGTTGATCATTTGAAAAAGAATGGAAAGATTCTCCCCATATTAAAGGTGGGGCGGGGTGGTCATACTGCTTTAAGGAAATATATTGCCCTTAATTGCTGACAGAATTATTAGTTACTGTGTGTTTTAATGTTACGTTTTCAGTTGTCATGTGTATTTACACTGTTTAAAAAAAGGAATTTCATGTTTACACATCAGATTGTTAGTTTTAGCTTAATTTTATTCAGAATGTGAATATCTTATTTTTAACGACATTGTTGAAATAAATGTTGTCCTGCTGTCACTTTTAGACGTCCTGTGGTCATATTTGGACACTGTTAAAGAATACATCACAAAAACCAGCTACAGAAAATGGCTTCAGAACCTTTACTATAGATTGTTTTGCTTCTTTTTAATGTCTACACAAAGCTTTGCACATTATCAGTAAGGAACAGCAAAAATTATATGATATGCATTCATAATTAATGAACAGTTTACACTTCAGGTTAGGGGGAAGAAGAAAGTTTTGTAAATGAATTACATCATTTGTTACAGGTAAGGAAGCTCTACAAAAGATAACACACACATTCACGTGTGATGAATTGTTGTTAGACTTTAGATTGGGGGATGCAGACAGCTTTGTATATGATTGAGCTTTAGGTTTACACATCATTTATACTATAAGTGAGGAACACTTTGTAGTTTGTACTGCAGTACTTGTAAGTATTGACTGCTTCTGCAGGCCTGGGGAGGGTATAAACTGTGTCTCTGTGGTGGTGTGTGAATGTATTTAACACTGACCCACCTGGATCCCCCGACTGTAAATACATGTTTTATTATTTACTATTAATTTAAGAACAGCTTGATCATAATTACATTTTCATGCTTTAATAGGGTAACTTTCTAGTGATGATACAATACAGTATTTTGTTAGATCACTGGTGGACACAGTGTTGCAGCAGGACCTGAGCAGGCATATGTAGTACAGATCATCCTTCATCAAAGAGAGGTCTTACCAAAACAGTTCATCCTGCTCATTCTGTTTTTACACAGACTGAACTCTTCAGAAGTGCCAGCTCCACTTCTAAAATTAACATCTCACTGATCATCTGATTTAATTAAAAGTGTTCTGTAAGAGGATGTCCCTAAGAGATCGAAGGTCAGCTCAATAATCCTCAGACACAGTCAACAGGTTTGACATTTAAGCCACTCCAGTTTTTTTTTCTGGCATCCAATTAATGTGAAGTCAAACAGGTTGGTAACGAGCAGGAGACTGATGTTTGGCACACGTTTATAACAAAAAATGCTTTGTATTTGTTTTTCCTACACTAAACACTGCTTACATATTGAGTACCGACTCATTTTGTACTTGGCCAAACCCCAATGAGTCGCATCCATTAAAACACCAGCTCAGACAAGACGGAGTGAGGTGCAGCGGTGGAACGTAACTGAGTACATTTACTCGTGTACTGTACTTAGTTAGAAATTCAAGGTACTTCTTTTACTCCTTCTGCACCACTATCTCATCTCATTTGTCTGACAGCTTTGGTAACTTGCAGCGAAAACCCATATAATTCCAGATGGGTTGATGTTGATGTTGCTTTGTGTGCTGGGAAAACTCTCCTCCTTCTTAAGCTAAATAAACTAAATAAAAATAAGCTGAAAACGTAGTTCAGGAAACTTTTCAGAGGCACGTGGTTCTCGCAGGACAGCCACGCTACAAACATATGATGATCTTATAGAATATGATGCATTCCTGTAGATTCAACAAGCCAACAGTATGTAAAGTAGTTAAAATGAGCTCAACCTTAAACATCTACAGCAGTAAAATGCAACATACACATTAATGCAGCAGTAATATCAATTTAAAAACACCAGATATAATAGTAAAACACTGACAGGGAACATTTTACTGCACAATGACTACTTTTAAAGGATGTGAATAGAGCAGTGGTGAGGCATGACCAAAATTAGTCTGACACAAAACAGTGTAACAGCACCTTATTGTCATTATTCAGCGTGCTTTGTGAAATACTGAGTGCGTGTTGCTTTGTTGAACAGTCGGTGATTCATTCATTCAGTGTCACATTTCCAACCTGCTGTAAGAAAGAAAGCCCAACTCAAACATGCTACGTCTTTCAAAACACTAAATTACCAGATTTGTGAGTAAAGTGAAATTTGAGGTTCATCCTTCAATACCAAGGCGTGAAACAAACTCCTGGATTAAGCGCATCCCTCAAAACGTCGATGTTGCCTGTTGAAACCGTCTGGCACACATTTACTGCCCCTGTAAACCGACAGGTCAACAGTTAATGCTCCGTCTCTGTTATGTAACTTCGTTTGCATCATTCTGCTGCAGATATGATCCTTTTTGATGCTGGCACAGCGTAAAGTTCATGAATTATAACGAGCCAAAGTAAAAAACAAACAAACAACAACTTAGATTTGCTGCATTATTTTCTAATCAGCACACAGACTAAATGCATTATTGATTTTCTGTTTTCTCATTGTTTCATTAAGCATCAGACAATGTTCTCTCTCTCTGCCACCACCTCCTACAACTACATCTAGCTAACTACACCCCCATGGAAGGAAGGCATGTAATTGTGTTTGTCCATCATTTTGTAAGAGTACACGTCACTACAGTACATTCAAGTGAGGGACATTTGAGTGCAAGCCCTCCTCTTTATACTGGCTGCTCCTGGCAGGCAGATTCGATCCACCCCTCTATCAATGAGATGAGATAAGGAGCTATCAGTCAGTCAGCTAATCTCATCCTGGCTTAGGCTCCATGGCCACACTGTCAGCAATCTGATTAATACTAGCCTGCAGACCTCACACGCTGCCAACTGGCTGCCAGCCAGCACACAAACATGTCCACACGGTCACATGTTTGTAGTGCCACCACACACACACATACCAAACCCTAATACTTTTATAGCATGACACTGCAAAATGTTGTATTATCCTGCATTCATATTGCAGATAATCCTTCCCTGAACATTCTAAAGAACAGAGCCTTTTGGATACTGTATCACTATTGTGATGTTACAATTCACTAAACTGAGAGACCATTCCTTGCAGCTTCCAGCAGCTCAAGTGAGCGACACTTCATCGTCCCAAATGATTCCTCTCGGTGTCGGAGCCAATCGAACGGCAAGCAGTTTATCTGGTAACAAGTGGAACTTTTGAACAATAACTACATTTGTACAACTCTGTGGCAGAGAGCCTGCAGCCCCACCACAAGAACACAGAGCGCACAAGAGTGTGTCTTCTGCCAAGCGCCAACTGCGCGCGCACACTCACACAAGCAAGCACCGGTTGCTACGTAGCACACACAGTCGCGGCGAAGCGATTTGCACATGTCAAAACAAAATTACCCGTTTTCAGGCTAAGTCAGTAAATTTTTCAACAGAACATGAACAGAGCTCAGAAGCGAGTCCTCGTTGTATTTTTACGATGTGAGAAGACTTAATTTTATCTCACGACAAGATCAATTAAAATGCTTCAGCTGAGCTGAGTTCAGCTCAAATGTTCGGAGCTCCACAGCTTTGGTCTAATCTGGTCCTGTGAAATGGCAGAATGGTACTTTGACCACGTAGAACAGTCATCAGATTCCAAAGGATCAATATACAGTACATCCACACTATTGGCAGTAAATATTGTGGGTTTATGGTTTCCGTTGTTTTCCAATAAGTGTTTCTGGAAGAAGGAACAAGGCTGCGTGACTCATCAGACTTGATTTTGTTTTGTTTTTCCATTGCTCAGGTTTGCAGGTTTGGTGCAGCTTGCACCTAGTTATGCATTGGTGTGTTGCCCTGGATACAAGTTGGTCTGACACAGAACTTCGTTAAATGCCACTTTCCGGAGGCTTTTCTATCAAGGCTTTTGTCACAGAGGTTTTTGATTGAATTACTCTGTGGTCAATCTTTTTGTAGGACTTTGTGATCCTGTCTGTCTATCTTTTGGTGAGCTTGGACTTGGTGGACTTGATGGACTGCCATCATGGCAGTGTTTCTCCCCTTTAGGCTTTCGTTATGTCCACTGTGAACAGACTGACCGAGAAATTACAGCTTGATGATATCACGCAGTTTCGTGTGTTTAAAAGTGCAGTTTGTAAGATAGTTGATTGTTGAGTCTCATTCCCACGTCAGCACTTACTTACTTACTTACTGACTTATGTTGCCTGAAAAACATAAGTCAAGTAAAAAAAAGTCTTATATTAAAAGGCTGAATCCAACAACAAGGAAGAGTTTTCACCTAAGTCATCATCGTAAAAATGATATGAGATTTGAAAGTAAAAGCTACAGTATGTGGCTATTTCAGGTGTTAATACAGAGTCTTGGAGACGAGAGGAAGGGGAGAACAGGGACATTAGTATGGACATACATGCATGCTCACCTCACTGTCTCTCTCTACCTCCAGGCCTGCCTCCAGCAGGTTGGCTTCAAACTCTTGTCTGATTAGATGCATCTCGTGGTCAGCAGGCTCCGCTGGCTCGTTCCCTCCGAGTTCCACGAACACCTCGCCAACACTCGACGCCTCTCCTCCCGGTATGCCGCCTCCTCTTCCTGGCTCCACATCTGAGCCCACCGAAGGGGGAAAGTTGCCATTGGAAACAATGGATAACCGGTCGTGTGAAACTGAGGTGCTGGCAGGAGAGCGTATGGAGCCACGGCGGCGCTGATGGAAGACCAAAACGTAGTCAACTTTCCGCCGGCCATCAGAAAAGCAAAGGCCTTCTGCGCTGCCCTGAGGGCTTGAAGTTGAACCCACGACCTGTAGGGAGCCAAGAGGAACCAAAGGAGAGTGTAAAATATACAGTAAATACTAAATACCAACCATCTCTATCATACCCTCAACACAATCACAGCATCCCAATCAATTTAACAAGTTGTTTAAAGACAGCACACACAGAACTTTAAGCAGCAGAGGAGTTATGTAATAACCGTTTGAATGAACTTAAGCATCTACTGCACTGTCAGCACACGCAAACAGAAGTGGCTTTTGGCAGGTTCTCAAAAACACTGAAGTGAGAACCTTCAGCAGCGGAGTGGGCAGTCAGCTCACCTTTGGCAGTTTCAGTCTTTATTTAGACAGAGGGAAAGTAGAGAGGGAGACTAAACATGGAGGGCACAAGAGGGAACACTCTATAGGCGCTGGGCATGATGGGATATCTTTTTTTTTTTTTAAACTTCCAAAGAGCCGGTTTCTTACTTGTCAACAATACAGATTTCTAAAATAAATTCTCTACTCTGTTCACAAACTGTCTCTGTGTGTCATGAAACAAACAACAACCCCAGAATGATTTTATTTGTTGGAATTAGACGAATAAACTGACTATGAATAGCTTTTAGTGTATTTGTAACTAAAGCCAAATCAGTGTCCTCTTGCTTGAAACCAGATGAACTGTTGTGTTTTCTCCTGACAGACTGCGAAGTGCAACATTTAACCAAACAAATAGGCTAATAGATGGAACGGCTCTTTTATGTAGGAGGACGTATGCTAACTAGTTTAGCTTTATCATGTGAAAGTCATTATATGTCTTTATTTTGTTGAAGCAATAAATGATGTACTGTCGCCTACATACTGTATATCAGATGGATAAACAGATAGGCACATGGCACAAGTAGACTGTATTAGCTTCATTTTTCACATATTTTGCTCGGAACCTGCTGTCACTGTAGCTCTGCCATCGGTCTTACGAAACACAGTCATTTTTTAGGAGTGTAGGAAAAATAGCTTCTGCGTTCATGAAGAAATGCTCTAAACGTGCAATGGCTGAATTTTATGGCCACTTGGGGGCAGCAGAAACTCGTTGTGAACGCATCATTGACATATCATCAGTTGATATGACAAACCTTGCATTCAAGTATGCATATTTATACAACCAGCAGTTACAGAGCCACATTAGCATTCATTTGGAGGCATGTTTTAGCCACAGTGAAACTGAGTCCAATATTCACTCTCTTTTAGTTCTGTTTTTTGGCCTCTACTGTGGTCTCTCCCAACTACTAAGGGAAATTTCTGGCTTTTCAGCTGATAAACACTCCGCTATGTTCACCAGCGAGTCGCTAATTGTGCCTGTCTGCCATTTGGGACTGAGCAGGTGGTGTACAGAGGGATTTTTTGGGGGCTTTTCTTTTGAAAAGAGCTACCTGGTGCGTCTGAAAACAACATGAGAGCTGTGCCTTTGAACCAAAACACTTATTTAGGGCTGATTGGACTTCTAATGACTGTGTGGGTGTGCACAGACTGCTTGATTGATATCTTCTCCGCAACTGTTGATGTAGAACAATGGATGCTTTTATCATTCATTTGCATGGGCTGTGTCCAAAATCACATTGCTAAATAGTGCACTATATTTACTTTCTGCTATTTTATTTGAATGTCTGAATTCTCTGGGCAGAATTCATTCCCTGTGTCCTTCAAACCTGTCCAGAATTAAACAAAAAAATTCTCAGGAGACCGGACTAGAAGCTTCTGTCACCTATGAAGAACTTTCAGAAAATTAATTCTGTAAAGCTAACATCAGTGTTTTCAGAGGTGTGCATCCTTTCATAAAATCATTAGATTTAGACTTGTTTTGGAATTGGTAATTGCAATGTAGGCTAATCAATTGAACTAGATTTACAGTACACAGCGCTTGGAAACAGCAGAAGTCTACTGTCAAGTTAATAATAGACATTTTTGGAAGTTTTCACCAACACAGCACATAAAAAGGCTGCTACCTCCAAACTCCTGGAGCTGGAACTTGTTTGCTGTCCCTAGTTAGTTCCAAGAAGGTTCCCACAGGCTTAACTAAACCTCTGGGGAACGTTCCCTGAAGGTTCCCAGAAGGTTGTAAATCCTAAAAACTCATCTGTTTACACTGTACCTGTAATAATTATGGTGTCACACTAAAAGAGGTTAATAAATAACCTTTTTCAGTGAGGTCATCACTGCATATTATGCTGTCTTATGTTGTCTGTTTATTGGGTGAAACTTTCTCCTCTACAACAGCAGTAGTGAAAATACATTATAGCTATAAGAGCTGACAGTGGGTCGTGAAGAAGTTGTTGACACAGATTGGTCAGCGAACTAAACTCAAAGCTAAAAGGGGGAGAGCAACAGAGCGCCGGCGGATGGATACTTACTGGGATCTTGTCTTCACTCGGGGGGATCTGCATGCTGTTGCGCTTCAAAGACACACAGAGAAGTAGAAGAAGAAGAAGAGAAGAAGTGAAAGTTGGCGTTTTTCACAGAAACAAACAGCCGGACTCGTCATCACCACCTTCATCCCCCATCATCCCCAAGTGACAGCCAGTGTAGTCCACAGTCCAAGAGGAGCGGCGGCTCGTGTGCGCCAGGTTACATTGTTCAGTTAAAGACAGCTCTGTCAGATTGAAGAGGCTGCGTGCTCACACTTCGGTGATACCCATCTACCCAACTGTGGGATCTGGAGGCTGCCTGCGCACCGCCGGCGCTTTTGGCACAGAGCGTGCCACACTGTAAAAAATGTCCGTCTTCAATATGCTACCTATCCTTTCTGACGAGTCTCAAATAAAAGCCCGGTCATGTAGAGAACCCTAACCCTAACCCGAACATATTTGCCGAATTGGTGACAATTCCAATGATTTTCTGTGTAATTTCAACTGCTTTTTAGGTTACGTCTCAAATTTCACCTTAGATTAAAAAAAAGTTTCACAAGTTGATTTTCGATAAAACGAGGAACTCCTTTACCTTTCCTGTGTTTTTTTTTTTGTTTTTTTGCTCTGATTTAAAAAATAAGACGTTAAGATGGATATTTTTTGCAGTGTGGACAGATAGAGAGAGAGAGAGAGAGAGAGAGAGAGAGAGAGAGAGAGAGAGAGAGAGAGAGAACCTCTGATTATGTAACATGGAGAGAGAGAGAGAGAGAGAGGGACCTGT
>JBBPCS010001020.1:0-15915 GCA_037974645.1 Hollardia meadi | reverse complement strand
CACACACACACACACACACACACACACACACACACACACACACACACACACACACTTACACACACACACACACACACGTTTTTAGGCTCTGTTTCAGCGGCTGCACCCTGTATGAATTTTGCTTGTGCGATCATGCGTGGCTAGATATAGACCTTGTCATTAAAATGCTGAGGAACCTTTGTATAATTTCTTGGCAGCGAATCAACGAGCATTTGTTGTGCCTAATTCCGAGAACTTGAACAAGGTTACGTTTCCACAGAGCAGTGTTATTCATGAGCTCCTCGACAAGGTTAGCCGTGCGCTCCAAAACAGACAAAAAGCTGTTCTGATGCCAGACAACAGAGAGGTGAACAGAGACGTCGCTCCCAAAACATTTCAAATTGTGACAGCTGAATATTGGTGACTGCAGGCCCTCTGGCATTTCTAATAATGCCCCTCTGTTCTATTTACTTTTTTTTTTCCTGCTGGTGTTTTCTTTCCTTCCCCTCCCACTCTCCCTCCCTCCACTCTCTGCCCGTCAAACGCGTCTGCAGAGAGAGAAGCCGAGCGCCTGTCATGTTCGCAGCGTGATGCCTCCTTACTCATTATGCACCAGTGACATCATTACAAAAGCAATCACAGGGCTGTGATAAACACCAGGCTAATTAAAAAGACAGGCTGATGAACTAACTAACAATTGTGTACACTAAGCCTGTGCAGCGCTCGCGTCTGTACACACACCATTTTATTTTCGTTGGTGACATATTGTACATCTCTAGAAATTATTTCATAGAAAAACAAACTGTTCAGTGTTAGTGGTGCATGTGTGCCTACAGTACAGGGCTGTTTCTAGCCATCATGGTTCTCAAGGCCAGACATCCAGAGGCACTCCATTGTCTATTAGTGTATTTCATATCCAACGATTTCTATTTTTTCTATTATGTTTTCATTAACCTTGTATGAAACACTTTTTGTACTGCAGGAATCTGCAACCTCTCTGCTCACTCTGAACGTATCAAAGGAACCATAACATGTTGAATTTCATGGAACCTCCCACTTCTCTGGCGGCGGCGGCGGGGGGGGGTGTTCCCAGCGACAATTCAAAAAAGTTCAAAAAAATTAATTCAAACAAGACGCTTGTTCTCTGCAAGGTTGACAAAAAAAGGGAGGAAGACAGTGTTGCTCTGTGTAATGCTGCTGTGAACGGAGAGTAAAAAGTAAGCAACACTAATATGGAGCCACAGATGGCTGAAAGATGCAGCCAATATGTTCTGTCTGTTTCGCAGTGCAGTTCAATTTTATACCACGGTTCAGTTTCTGTCCAGACCAAATTCACACATCCACACATCCACAGCATGTAAAATAGGACTGAAGGAATATTAAAACAAGCTGACTACAGTGTATAATGTATCTTCTGAGGGCAGAAATATGGGAAATCAAACTGTGGAACTGCTCAAACTGCAGAGAGGTCATCAAATTTCGGACCTGCCAGAAATCCAACAGAGCATCAGACAGATCATTGACTGTTCAGGCAATAATCAGGAGTTGTGACAAAAACTGATCTGGCAGAAATTTTGAACAAATTTCCACGTGTGGCCACATCTGACCCCGCCACCATCATTAAGTTTGCTGACAACTCACCTGGAGGACTGGCACCAGGAGAAACCTCATCTCTATGTATGTCAGCAAGACCAGTGATTCCCAAACATGGGTACCTGTACCCCAGGGGGTTCTTCTGTAGTTGCTAGGGGGGTATTAGGAGAGATTGTAAAGTAGCTGAATGAATTATTTGATTTAAAAATACATCCACATATTTAGCCAGCTATAATAATTAATTTAGATGTTTTTGCAAGTAACAGTGCGTGAAAACTAGTCAGCAGGCGAGTAGAGGAGATGAATTAGCTAAAACATAATGGATAAATGGTTGGAACATCCAGCTTTTCCCACTCCATGTGGTTAGTACAAATGCAAACTTGACCAGACCAAACTAAGTTTATTTCAGTTCAGTTAAATGAAAATATTGTGACATCCACTACTACTAAAAATGGTTGGGAACCACTGGGTAAGACTAAGGAGCTGATAGTGGACTTTGGGAAGAAGAAGAAGAAGAAGGAGGTGAATTAGGACCCCTTCAGAATCAACGGGGCCCAGTTAGAGAGAATGGACAGCTTCAGATATTGTTCATTTTTCCACCATTGATTTGTACTCTGATTTTAGACTTGTTGTGGAGCTAGGCACTGAAAGATTTCATTACACATTGTACTGTGAATGACCAGAAAACTTGATTTGATTAAGAAGAAGAAAAACTGTTAATGTTTAAAGTACAACTGTTGAGGGTATACTCTTAATCCAACTAAAATCATAATACAACATTGGTATCCGCTTTAAAATGAATTATTAAATAAGTAGTGTAGTGAAACAGTTGCAGATTTGTCAAGTTTAGGCACCAAAACTAGTTGGTCAGGTTTAGTTATGTTACATAAGTTAATATATTACATATGGGACTTAAGTTAAGTTAAAATAAGTCAATATTGACTTTAGGTTTCACACAGTACACAAGCAACGGCCTCCTGAATGAAAGTTCTGTTTAACCCATCCATCTACCCCAACACTCCATATGCAAGCTTTGTTGCTCTTTAGACGACTTCACTTGACTTCCTTCTTCTCTCCTGTCATAATTACGCCCACTGTAGGTCTCACCCATTGACTGTATAAAATAGTGGATGGACCTTCCGGGTCTGAAAAATGAAGCCAATGCGGAAGTGCCTTAAACCTGTATTCTTTCTGATGCATTTCTAAT
The DNA here is from genome assembly GCA_037974645.1 of Hollardia meadi. Taxonomy (NCBI): domain Eukaryota; kingdom Metazoa; phylum Chordata; class Actinopteri; order Tetraodontiformes; family Triacanthodidae; genus Hollardia; species Hollardia meadi. Next base: position 13,136 of record JBBPCS010001020.1, on the reverse strand, counting down.
AAATTGATGTTTATTGTAAAACATATAGGTGAGTGATGATCCAGAGTGAGGTCCCTGGGGGCATCTATCCAGATCCAACATCTGCAGGAGGCCACGACAGCCAGGAGAGGGAGGGATTCCTGGGCATCTGATGGTCAGATTGTCTGATATCAGCAAGCTGTACAGACATAAACAATGTTGTGCCTTGTAAACTGTTAATATACCCTTCTCCCACTCATTGCTGGGTTATTATTTCATCCCAGTGGTATACAAACTTCAGGCCAACTCAACTAATCGTTCTTAGTGATTTAGTAGCTTTGTATTACATGTTTGGTGTTACTGGTGTTCTGTGTCCCGGGATCGCCACTCGTCTTCTGATCTCCCTGCTCCTCTCTCTGTCTGCCTGCAAGCCAATTCCTCTCCTCCAAGCTACTCCTGCCAGCCACGCTTCCCCTCATTCCCTCTGCCCACTTCCAGTTCCTCCATCTCCACCATCTTAAGCTTCATTACCCGGTAATTAGTAACAAACCTTCTTAACTTGATCTTACCTCTGTGCTAGTGTCCTGCATTAACCTAACATGAAAACTTTTGCAGGACTTTAACAATTAACTCAGTGCCATGTTTTTACAATCAGTCACTGATTTCTCCTCGCAACCTTCAGTGCAATTGGCTCTTATGCAGGATGGCTGCAAGGAAGAGACAAGACAAAATGGAAATGAGGTTGCTAAATAAGTGAATGGGATACACCATCATTTACACAGATCATAGACAATGATTCATAAGTTTGATGTAGAGCTTAAACAAAATTCAGGTTGTAAGACTTATTTCTAGCAATGTAGATTGGAAGATTTAACACTCTGCATATGATCTGAGTACTGACTGTCACTACAGTTAAATTGCTGCACAGATAAGCTGGAGAAAAAAATGCTCTCATCTAAAGGTGAAGGCACTACAGCCCTTCCTTGATGTACATGGAAAGCCCAAATGTGGAAATCTTTCCAATATTATTATGAAATCAACCACTGATGTTGACGCTGTTACACTGATGTCTTTCTTCCACTTAATGTGTATTTGCTATCGATTTCATTCTTTCATTAGGACCTTGTGTCACCATAGAACACTGTTTTAAGAATGCTAGAATCTCTACATAGAATTGCTGTTCATTCACAAAAGTATAACACACAAAGTTAGAAGTGTGTTCTAATGTACAATACACAATGTATAGAAGAACAGATTTTGTTCACTTATTACTGTAAGTCCAAACACGACAGTAAGCAGACATCCCTTTATCTGACAAGCTGGTACATGTGTATAATACAATGTGATCCACCATGTCTGAATTGAAGTGTTTGTCTTGTGCTGTAATTTGAAAGGTATCCTCACTGTGAAAACAGAATGACCTGCCAACAGCAGAAGGCAGACTTCATGTGCAGAGTGGAGTATGTGGTGCCATTCATCTGGGTTTGAAGAAGTGAGACATGGACATCATCCTTAGTTCTCAACTGGGTTGTCATGGTAATGTCAAAATACCACCATGAAACGACAAACCAACTTTTTAGCAGTTTATTATTGCCTGTTTTAAGTATTCACAGGTTCATTTGTTTTTGTTTGATCTAATTTCTGCTGCTGATAAATGATGATAGTAACATTTTTAAAACCCAAATTTATAAAATATTGAACTGGCATTAAATGATGGATTAACTCTGTCTTTCCCAATTTGACATCACAAAGGTCTTCAATAAGAAACAGCTCTTGTAATATATGTGTACTGTTACCGCTTTAGAAGTATGTATTAGGCATACAACTCTACAACTTTATTGTAATTAAAAATTTGTTCAATTTGCCTTTGTAATTTGTGATCATAGTTTTCTGTTATATTGAATTTGAAATAAACAAACCTTAATTAAAAGCACAGAGTGCATTTTACATTAACTAATAACTACAGAACACTCTTTCCTGTTTATTTTTTTTTCCCAAATTCAGCACATGAATCGTAAAGAATGACGTGAATTAGTGTTTCAGTGTCATTAAAATTGGTAAGCACATAAGTAATAATAATAGTAAGTAAAAATAATACTTCGTATATAGCTTACAGTGCTTAGTGCAGCGGTCTGTACTCTTAGTTGGTAATGACCAAAGCATGGATAAATCAATTAAAGTGACCATAGTGTAACAGTCTGTAGGTTGGCTGCAGATGGAGGTGGTGCAGGGACTGGGCGAAGAAGGTGAGAAGGCTCTTCCACTTCAGACCACCCCAGCCAAACCAATACCATCAACACCACAGTTGTTCCCCATGATCTCTGAAGCTCTTTGGGCCCCACGCCGGACGTAGCTGTTCCCAACGATCCAGACTTCGGCTGGATGGAAAACACAATGTAGTCAGAAAAGTATCATATTTTAGGCTATAAAAAAAGACCAAAGAAACAGCACTCTGATTAGATGAATGACACACAGTTATCTGAAAAATATTATTCCCTGGCTTAATTGTAAGTTTAAAAAAAACAAAAACAGTGTTGTACTGTTTTGTATTAGTTATCAACAGAAAAGTACTCACTTCTGTGGCATTGTGTGGGTGCAACACTGTGTGTGCCAGCATTATCCATTTATATTATGGCACACTCACTTAACATTGAACAGTACTCATAAGTGTTCTATGGTGTAAGCAAAAGTTTACTCAGTTAAACGAGTTATTTCCATCTGCTAATCTGCTGGCACTAACAGCACATCGAGGCTTCAACAGATAGAAAAGTTGTAATAACATTATCGTTCCGTTATGGTTAATTAGTTTTAGCCTACAGTGAACTTGTTATAGCTAATAGTTAACATTAGCTAATGTTGACGAATGACAAACCGCATTTTGCCGTCATTAGCATTCACTAACTAACATAACATTATCATATCTTTAACACAGTGTAACATACACAAAAAACAAGATGGCGGCCCCCATAAAGCCAATCTTGAGGCTTCAAAATGGTTAGCCCACAAACCAATGGGTGACGTCACGGTGGGTTCACACTTGGTTGCACCTAACAGTTAACATAAATATGGGTTTTAATAAGCCAATTCTGCTCTATCTATTGACTTCAGTTTATTTACAAAAATAAAATGTGTGTATTGGATGTTGGTGTAACAAACCTTTAAGGGTAGATTGGTCTTCCAAAACAAATTACATAAAAATAAAAAAAAAATCTTCTGTCTCTTTGGCACCACTCTAGGCTACGCCCTAAAAACAGCCCTGTGTAATTACATTATTTATGTACCAATAATAATGCTGCAAAATATTGATTAAATACAGCTGTCACAAAGTCAGTATGTTAAGCTTCTGGACTGTTAAAAGGTGGTGTTTTAAAGAAGAACTTGTTTTGATTAAGGACTGTCTTTTGCTTGCTGTTCACAGTTCCACCTATGGAAGCTGTATTTTCTGTATTTTCATTAGTTGGGAGAGTGAGGATATTAAAGCTTAGGAGGTTTTAGTCATCATAAAGCCCTCAGTCTTTTGACCTTTTCAGCGCACGTCGCTGCTGTTGTCTCTGGGTGTGAGGGAATTAAAGGATCACTCAGGGATAGCTTGTTTAATCTAATCAGTGTGAATCAGGGAGAGGAGTTCCTGAGGTGGTGGAAGCTGCAATATGAGGTGTGGGACTATATATACACCCTCTTTAGGTTTCTGCAAAGGGCATCCCTTAATCAACTGGCTGTACAATTGTAAAGAGGGTGCCACTGAAGGTGAAAATCCACCTTTAAATACTCTTCAGTGTTGCACATTCACTCTGAATAACGTGGGTTTGTTTCAGGGTGGAAAGATGAACAAGTGGATATTTAAAGCTCTTTAAAGCCCCATTGCCTTACAGCTTGATTCCACCAGGCCGAAGCTTATCATGGCCATTCGAGACAATGATTGTGATACAACCAGATGCGCTGCAGCACATTTTAAAAGCATTTAAGGAGCAGCTTTCCAATCCTGCTCGGCTTAAAGCTGCACAGAGCAAATCGAGCCAGGCAGGAAGCTAGACACGGGAACGGCATAGAGAATCTGTGCACCATGTACAGAATCCTGATCATATATCACATTAAAAACAGAAACCATTTAACAATGTTTAACTAATCGAAGGTAATGTTATTACTCATGATAGAAGCATAAAAAAACAAAGAAAGATAACCAAATCAACAAAATTTGAGCAAGTAAACAAAACTGGACAGGCAAAACACTCACAGTCGGTGGTATAAAGCTGTGTGGAGAACGGAACAAAACCATGTCGCAACCATGCCCAGTGAAATCAAGACACAATAGATGTCCTCACGCTGCTCTGCCTGAATTATCTGTGATTTACGGAGTTTCCTGATTAGCTCACAACTGGTTAGCCGCATACCTAACGTAAACAGTCCATACCAGTCCGTACACTGTAGCTCACAGCCAGGAGCCACACCCAGCAACAAAAACCACCTTGCTACTGTATTCCTTGTCATCAAAATGGCCTCGGTCGGGTGTGTTCGTTCCTACTTGGACCATGTTTCGAAAGCCCTTTTAGCATTTAATGGGCCCTATTCACTGGGAGGAATAGTCAACGAGTTGGTCACACAAAGCAGAAGAAAAGTCACAAAATTAGTTCTCTCTGCAAAGACAGTATATATGATTCTCAAGATGTATAGAACAGACATTTTTCAGCAGTTGCAGGAGGCTCTACAGAGGCACGTCTGCATTTCCTGGCTGCAAAACCATTAATGAAGTCATCATATGACAGCTTCTGAGCGAGTTCTGCAATGATGCTAAGGACAGCAAGACCACTTAGATGTTTTTGTCCCATTGAAGAACGCAGGTTTGTTTTTATCAGCTTCAGTTTTGAAAAAAATTGGCTCAGCAGAGGCAACTGTTAACTGGGAGAGTTAATGCAATACGTGAAGTTGGTTACATGAAGCAATGTGAGCATCTCCACGGCAGCTATCTGTGGTGACAGTTGTGGAACTTGATGTTATTGTTATGAATGAACAGGGTGCGTGTTTTAAGCAAATTAACATTTTCAAACATATCTGCAAGCGATGCACGAGAGCCATCCATAATTTCTTTGTTTTTCTCTTCTCTGCCCCTAAATCCTGCTGCCTGCTGACGCAGCAGCATCACGTTACTTGTCAGGTTTCGAGGCAAGTGCAAACCACAGGGCACCGGAGGGGGTACCGTAATTCATTTTAGTATTTTGGGCAATTATGTTTATTATGTATTGAGTGATTCCAATGTTTTAATGGTGCCTATTTTAGTTGCGCTTCATGTTATATTTAAATAATTAATCATTAACATTATGATTGAAGATGATTATTAGGCTGTTTTAGTACCCTCTCTGACATTTGGTGCCCTACGTAGAGCACATAATGCGCATATATCAAATGGTGGCGCTGCTGCACAGCACACCATTATCACCTGATAAACTGATAAATGTCCAAATAACTCCATATTTAAGAAGATAGATAGATATTTACTTGCATTATTGTTATCTGCACAGTCATAATGCGTATGCATGTGTGAATAAATGACGATTGTATTGTAAAATAAATAAACACCAAAAAACAAACTGCCACTTTGCAATGAAATGATCCTATATATTCTAAAGTGCTTCTCATATAGCTCATCTCATATTTTCCTGAAGGAGCTGAGACCAAAAAAAGAGGAGAAGCATGAAGCAACTGTGCCATTGATGATTGATCCATGATTCAGTCATTTATATTTTATGAATAATTACAAATTGCTGCTGTTGGTGCCATCCCACAGGTATCCATAGTTTTTGTGCTGTATTACAATAACAGCCTGACTGTTTTTTCTCCCCCCGTCAGATCAGCTAACTGACTTGGTGAACACAAGCCCATTAAGCAGCACTTGTACCACGTCAACCCAGTGAAACGAGCTGTAATGAAGAAGGAGGTTGAATATCTGCTGGAAAGTGGCTTTGCAGTGCCTGGCTCCAGTCCATGGGACCACTTCTGGTCAAAAAATCTGATCAAACTCCTCGTTTTTGAATGAATGCTATTACTAAGCCTGACTCTTTTCCTCTCCCACACATGGATGACTGTGTAGATCACTTAGGGTCAGCTAAGTACATCACCAAGCTGGACCTACTGAGGGCTTATTGGCAGATGCCTCTTTCATCTCGTGTGTCTGAGGTTTCAGCTTTTGTAACTCCTGATCATTTTCTCCAATACACCGTTATGCCTTTTGGGTTAAGAAAGGCTCCTGCCACCTTCCAAAGGCTGATGAATACCGTCCTGTCTGGTGTAAAATATTTTGATGCGTACCTAGATGACATTGTGTTTTATTCCTCCACTTGGTCAGAGCATGTAGACACTTTGAGGGAAATATTCGGTCATTTAGAGAGTGCCTCATTGACTTTGAACATGGCTAAATGTGAGTTTGGAAAAGCTGTGGTCACATACCTAGGAAAACAATTTAGTCCTCGGACAGGTGCGCCCTCTGTCTGCCAAAGTCCCAAGAATTTTGAGTACTGCTCACTCTCCCTGCCACAGGGTGGGGCTGTTAACCTGACCTGATCAGACATTTAAAACAGGTTGAATTTTTGAACCAATCTTAAAAAGTGTTTGATATTTTGTAATCAAATTTATTAAATTATTTACAAATTCATGAGAGCTGCAAAGTGGCAGATTTTCTGGGAAGTTTAAATCTCTATGGAATCAGGTATTTTGGAAGTTTTGCCTCATTTCAAGAAAAATGTTTATAGTTTATAGGGATTCTGTGTAAAACATCAATTAAAAAGAATGTGATTATTTTGCTCAGTTGATCACACTTCCTTCAGTTGAACCAGTTTCATTGAATACCATGTTTTGTCATGCAACAATAACCTGAGGGAAAAATGGTATTCCAGTGTACTAGAAGTGTCAGGATAGTTAGCTCACCTGGTAAATACATATATATACAGAAACTTCACAGTGGTCCCGCTCTGATTCCCACCCTTGCTGCCCAGGTCCTTCCCCCATCAAATTCCACTTGTCTACAGTGAGCCCAAGCAAGATGTTGTAAAAGCATTCATTTTGAACCATTTAAAGCTATCCTCTGAATGTCTCTAACTGACATTGGAAAAGATGTCTGAAAATTAGGTCATAAAAACATTGACTTTGAACCCTGCAAGGGTGTCACTTTAACGTTTTAAAGATATTTTAAAAAGTAATTGCAAAAACTTTTGTCTTTTACCAGCTTTAAATGCTGAATTTGGGGAGATCATCAGAATTTTTATATGACTTGACCTGTGACTTGCTTGACCTGAGTAATGACTTCGCTTTACTTGCTTGGTTCTCACCACAATAACATGGGACATGAGACTTGAGCATTTGTAACTTACTCCTTGCAAATAAAACCTCTAAATCTTGAATCTTAAATGTAATTTTAACCACAAAAAAAAAAAAAATTATAATCTTTGGCTGCTTCCACACTTTCACAGTCCATACCAAGGTCCAAACCAAGGTTCATGTATTTGCTATTGTATACATTTGATCGGTTTTGCTGGTTGGTCTTGCTTTCATTATCATTCATCATCATTTACATTACACTTATGCTAACATGAACTCCCCCACATGGGCTGTGTATCTCAATACTTGATATTAATTGGTATTTGTCCTCCATCGTCGTTTGAATGAATGGACGAAAATGACTGAGCTGTGCCATCTTCCAATCCCATATCCTTTTTTTCCCAGTTGACATTTTATAATGTTGTTGTACCATATTTCAATTAGGAACTTGATCTCCTCCTCTCTCTATGTGCTCCTGACCGAGGCCACCTCTCTTCATTGGACCAAGGTTCGGCTCTTTGGTCTGGACCTGTGGAGGCTGTGCCAGAAACACTAAGAACAGGGGTTGGGCCCAGATGCAGACACTGCAGGCAAGACAGGTTCAGTTGAGCAATATTTATTAGACAAACGGTGAACTCACAGGTAGTTAAGGAAGGTGAGAGTCAAAACCACATAATCAGTCCAATCAGGGCAAAGTAAGGCAAAGTCCAAAAAACACTAGGAAGAACACAAGGAATCGCTAGGATGAAGGCACATGGGTGACACACAATGAACTGACAAAGTAAGAGGGGGACACATGGACTTATATACACAAGGAAGGTTAACAAGACACAGGTGAGACTAATCAGGGTGGGGACAGACAATCACAGTGGAGGGAAAAGAACAAAGACAGGAAGTGTGAAGTGAGACAAGACACAGGAGGAAAGGACTACAAAATAAAATGGAAAAGGAAATGGGAAATACAAACTAGAAACTCTAACCATAACATAGGAAGTAACAAATACAGGGATAAAAACTACAAACTCAAAATCATAACACAGGAAATAACACACTAAAAACTGAAACCATGACAGGTGTGAAAATAAAACAAAATAAAATAAGTGCTTAGACAACCAAGTTTCTGCAACAAAGCAGCTGATTTTTTTTCTCCTGTTTTTGTTTTTTTCCCCCCTTCCTCTATAGATTCCCACACATTTCTCATGACACGAGAAAAGGAAGACTTGCCAAAAGCTTCAGGTAATTTATTTCTAACATTTTTAGTGTACACATTTCAAACAAACGTGGCAGATTCAAATGTGACTGAAATCAATTTGCAGTTTTTACAAAGTAGTGAACGTGCTCAGGTTCGTCAGTCCCATGTGATGGGAGGTGTGGATACTGAGCTTCAGAACGCAACCAAATTTAGCCCTGCAGCGGTGAGCCAGATATGAATTCACAGTCCAGTGATAATAAAAAATAAAGCAGAGCAGAATAGATAAAAGGTAGGAGAAAGACGAGACAGAAAAGAAAAGCAGACAGTGTTCATCAGTACGTAATGTTTCAATCTATCACCAGCAGTCAAGGGACAGAAATACACTGATTCACTTATGATTGGACCGAGCATCTCGCCCATCTTGACCCACCGACAGCAGCTGTGTGTGTGTGGTTGTTCATGTCGGTGAGTCCATGTGTAAATTTAACTGGATCACCTAATAGAGAGAGAAGTGTGCGTCGCTGGACTGGGCCTGTTTAGATGAAAGTCACAGCTTCCACTGCTTGTTTTATAGACTGGTTCCCTGTCATTTTGAAAAGGTCAAGCCTCTGTTTTTTTTTTTTTTTCCAAGAGCAGTAAAATGGAAAGGAGGCAGACAGACAGAGAGAGAGAGAAATGGAGAAAGTTCCACTGAGATGGTGAGTTAACCTGCTTTGACATTTTAAGATGGTGCAGTTAAAAGATAAGGCTGGTAATGTTCTGTATTTTTTCATCAAATCCTACACAGCAAAGAATTTCTCTTAATCAATATTTGTCCAAAAACACATGACTGTGTCACACTGTTGCACTGAGATGCCATGCTCATTACCATTAGCACACACACGGGAGTATATTTTGACTTTACGTTGCATATTCCTACATTAATTTCTTTGATCAAGTCAAGTCCATTTTTATTTATATAACCCAGAATCACACATCACAATGCCTCAGTGGGCTCCTGTCCTCAGATCCTCAATTCCAGTGAAGAAAAACTACCCAAAATTTCTAGTACATGTAGATTATGAAATAAAATGATTTATATAGATTTAAGTCTAATTAAATTACCACACAGCAAATCTAATGTGCATACTACACCCACAGTGTACAGAAACGGGGATTAATAGGGGCCCCGGGCCTCCAAGAAGGGTCGAATAGCCTAATCCTTTAAATTAAATATTATATAATCCATAGCTAGTAGACAGCTGTGCAGGAGAATGACATTTCATGTGACATAAGGTAGTAAAATCCCGTTCAATGCTCACATTAAATTGATCCGCAACAGTCAGGTACAATATCAACAGGCTGAGACAGATGAGATGCAACATGTTCACAAGTGAGTGTTAAGAGGTGTTGGTAGGTGTATGAACTTTGGACAGACTGCTTATAGTCTTTATTCTAACACTGCGTCCTAACTGAATGCGACACAAGTGTTTGTCAAACTCATTTTGATTTTGATAGTCAAACATATCCTTCAAATTTAACAAATATGTTGTTTGTAACTGCTCTCTAGAACGACACATTAGTATTTTCTGATCTGACCAGTACCCTTCCAAAAGCTTTTTATAAATCGGTGTTGAAAAATACATCTGTCTATGAAGTGTCAGCATTCTGATTAGGGTTTGGTTAGGTTTAGACACACTTTGTTAGCTTTAGTGAAACATCAGGACATTCATTGAAATAAGTACTTACAGTAGGTAAGGTTGGGCAAGCTGCGTCATCATGGTCACAATAACAAACACATGGTTAAGGTTAGGGAGCGACCGTGGTCACCTCAAGAACAGCAGTCTGTCGTGTTTAAGTCTGATGTCACGTTGAGCTGTCTATCCACGACTTTGTTGCTCTGTCACAACATCACTTGACTTCCTCCTTTGCTCCCGTCATAAATACCCCACTAGGGAGTGCTGTCACTTGAACAGCGACACTGACCGATGCCGTCGTTCTTTGGAGGACATTCTCTCTCCAAGCGCAGAGCACCATGTTTGTGCCTCCACCTCCCTCCGCTGTTTCCCAACTGGTAATTTTATCTGCAAATCAACTACTCTCTTAGCTTTGCACCACCCAGCACTTACACCCACAATTAACCTGTCTGTGAACTGGGCTGCAGCAGCAGCTATTCAGAGCTATTCAGTTATATGTGTGTGTGTATGAGTTGTTGTTACCTATTGAGGACCTTTTCTGGCATAAACACCAACCTTGTCGGGACCAGTGGTCTTCATGGGGACCGAAGACCTGTCCTAATGAGGCAAAACATAACTTCTAACATCCTGGTTAGGGTTAGGTATGAATTGAGGTTAGGTTAAGGTTAGGGTAAGGGTTTGGGGTAGACTGTACACAATGAATGGAAGACAACACAATGTCCTAATAGTTGTACAAACCTGTGTGAGTGTGTGTGTGTGTGTGTGTGCGTGTGTGTGTTGGGGGTGAGGGGCAGCTGCTTATGTCTGCACCACCTGAGGCTGATTACACAGAGGACAATAGGAAGATATTGTCTTCTTTGGGATCAAGCTGTTGCTGACCTCAAGCACCAAACACACATTTAAACTGACACACACATATTTGCCAACCCTTTTCAGCAACATATAAAAAAGAGACAAAAAAACAAAGAATATGCATTACATCAAAAAAAAATTGGGAAACATTTTTTTTTTTTTTTTTACAATTTTACAAGAAAAACAAAATGAACGAATTGACCCTACATGCAATAATATTATATTATCTTTCCTTGATAATAAACTGATCTTGTATTTGGCTCTGAATTGGAAGCTCATTCATGAGTTACCCAGCTTACAATTTACTGATGTAAAACTGCAAGGATGAAAAAAAGGGAGGTTTGAGCAAAATAAAATTGTGGACTTCAGAAAGACTTTGGAAAGACCTGTAATATCTTTAAAAACGTTCTCTGTACTGGCTGAGGCTAAGACTCCCTTCACTGGATTTGTTCTGCATAAATGAGTGCTGCGAGCAGGTGAAACACAAATAGTCTGCTTCTCCACTAAAGTCTTATTCCCTTCCTCGCAGGTATTTTTTAAATTAAGCTTGGCTAATGTATTGCCAAAGCGTTGGAGGCAGGCTGTAGTGGTTAGCAAAGTTTAATGCTGCATATTTTTTTCCTTAAAAAACTTAAATACGGAACTAAACAAATGTTCAATTTACAACAAATGTTAACGAGGCGATTTATACTCTACTTTGCCACAAATTTCATGATAATAAACATTTGTGTAATTACTATTGTACTAATGTACCTGGTAGCTGTAGCTAAAACTGTGATTATTAAGGTTTGTTAAATCATTTAATACTGTCAGGATATACACTACAGAGCGAAGGATGTCTAAAGATAAAAGAACATGAGCAATTGTTTCTTTCGGCCACAGACCCAAATGACAAATGCACTCTTTTGCCATGGAATGAAGGATCATTATAAAATATCTGTATTTCTACACAAAAACAAGCCAGTTTTAGTCCCAGGCCACATCTGTGCTGATGCCGTGGGTTTGCAGCGTGCTCACACACTCTTTTCCTTCATCCTAATTAATTGGCACTTTAGATCCCTGCTGTATCACTGAGCCTCCTGGTTTTATCTCACACGCTAACACACTGACAGCTGCTGCAGTCTCTGAGGCAACAGCACAACAACAACATGCCCTGTGTGTGTGTGTATACTGGAGGTGTGTGCGTTGGTGTGGGCGATGGGCATGTGTTTGAGTAGGTTCTGGTAATTGCTTCTTTTTTTTAAGTCTATATTTGTATCCTGTGTTTCTTCTAAAACTTTCACACAAAGTGAAAATCAAAGTGTTCTTTGTTTGTATGAATTTCACCTGATGTGACAAATATTGATCATCTGAAACTTTCCATATCAATAGGTGTGTTTTTTTTGTTGTTTTTTTACATCACATTGGTTGTTGGACACACAAGAAACGTAGCAAAATCATCGTCTTCATCAGAACATGGTGAAGGCTGTTTGGGTGTGTGGAAATTACTTTGTGTTAATTTGATAACAAATATGTACAAATAAAGCACAATCTGAAGCACAATCAAAAACTGCACAACATACTTTAAACAGGCAATAGAAAACTTTTGCTTTAACTTAACAATACGAAGTAAATATTTATTACACAGTGTAATGGCTGAAGAAAAATGGCACATCTGTGTTTAGATTGGTTCCCTGGGCTAGATTTCTCCCCGGTCGCAATCGCCAAGTAACAAGACCTCCCTACTTATTAATACAACCAGGTGTTTACTCTCTCTTTAGTTTCAATTAGTTAAATTATGCTGGAAGCCACATATAAAGTACATTAAAGCAAAAATATCTAAGTCAATTGCAATAATATATAAAGTAAAAGATTTCCTAAATCAACCATCACTACCTTGTACTGTTCCTTCATACTCCCATACATCACCTACTGTGTGGAAGGGTGGGGAAACACATACAAAACAAACACTGAACCAATCTTCATCCTTCAAAAAAGAGCCATAAGAATTGTAAACAAAGCCAACTATAGAGAAACAACAAACCCACTCTTTCTCAAACTGAAAGCAATAAAATTTAAGGACTTGGTAGACTCCAAAACTACTCAGATTATGTACAAAGCAAAAAAACAGCAGTTACCAAACAGTATCCAGAAGTTGTTCCAGACGAGGG
>JBBPCS010001019.1:0-15915 GCA_037974645.1 Hollardia meadi | reverse complement strand
AACCCCCCCCCCCCCCCCCCCCCCCCAAATTATAACACAAGTTAAACATTATGATGTTGTGGACCTGTGCTTGAGGAAAAATTCTCTTCCTGGATTTGTTTGAATTTTTTTTTTTTTTCATTGAATCTGGGGCGTCCCCCCTCCTAAAAATGAACAAACTGCTCACTGACTTAAACAGCCAATACTCACTAAAATAGAACGTTGCTTATCATTTCACAAACATGCAGCTAATTCTTTGTCTCAAATCTAGCTGCTATATCTAAGAACCACTAATCATAAGAGCATAAGAGAAAGCAGAAAGAAAATTTAATTGAGGGATGAACACCTGAACTTCTTCATCGATTTAACATTTATTCTTCTGAAGGTAGCAAAAATCATACATCTATCAAAGAATTCAATTGATGTGCCCCACAGAAAAATGTGATTTGAAGCACTTTGTGGTATTCGTCTTGATCCACATACACAGTGAATGTTCCTCGTGATTTCAGATTTTGGCTTTCTTTGAAACCTCTTGGTCCCAGTCAGTGTGAAGAACATCATTGTCTAACTCAACAGAGCCAAACATAGACAGTCCTGAGAATGGACCCCTGGAACCAACAACACTGCTTGGTGGAGGGCGCAGCTCAAAACACTTTCTCTTATTCATATTGACAGTGTTTTGAAAGTCAACAGGATCATCATTCACTGTTTTAACACTTTCACTATGGTTTGCAGAATGAGTAGGCTTTACTTGCTTTTCTTTGTACTTAGACATTTTTTTTGTTGGTGACTCTGTCCCTTGTTCAAGGGAATTTTCAGTTTCCTCGTCTTTAGAATTCCCTCTCAGGCATTCAGCATTGTCTCTTTTAAGTTGACTTTTTTCCACTCCAGCAGGAAGATTGTTTTCCACTTTCGATTGAGCTGTAGTTATGGGTTCATTTGTGCAGGTGAACGAGAATCTTGCGAGTTTACTCAGGGTTGAGGAGGCCACAGTGGACTTGGTGTGGCCTGTTTTGGATGGTTCTGGATTACTGATGTAAGTGCTTGGGTTTAAAGGTGGGATGCAAGTAAAGCCATTTACTTTAGTCTCATCACCAGTGTTAACTCTAAGTTTTTGTTGTTGACTCAGATTTTCTGTATCGTCTCTCCTCTTTATTCTACCTTCAGTTTTTCCTTCTGCCAATTTGTACTTTCCAAAGGAAAAAACATCCTTTTGCAGCTCTTTTGATGTAAAACAAGTATTGGCCTCAGACATACTGTCTCCCACCTCACTGACACAGCTTGCCTGTTTTCTCTTGCTTCCACCTCCAGAAACACTTTGGTACCGATTCTGTCTTTCATTCTTCTTCTCTGTGTCTGTCTGTGGGCTGGCTGAGTCATCATGACTAACTGGCTTATTTCTACTTATTCTGCTTTCCATGTCAGTGTGAATGCCTGAGTAGCATTCAGTTTGGAACTGTGCATTGACATTAAGGTCATGGTTGTGGACTGATGATCTCATCTTCCTTGGTTTGAATATAAAGCCTGACAACTTCGCATGCAGTTCTTTCCTTGTTTCGGCTTCAGATGATAGCTTTTGCTGTAGCACAGCACTGATGTTCTTAGTCCCAGTCTGGCCCCTTTTGTCTTCCTTCACAAATTTACTTTCTTTGCCAAAGGACAGGTTATCCTGAGCTAGGTTATGTGAGGGGAAGTTCTTGCATGTTGACTGTGTGCTGCTAGTGTGGGTTTCTGAAGTGGTATCTAAAGCAGCATTCACATTTTTTCTTGCACTTTCTCCAGACACCACCCTATCTCCATGTCCTCCACCTTGTTCTTTGTCACACTGCTGATGTTTCAGTTCCAGCTCCCTGAGCCTTCGATCTCTCAAATTCTTAGAGACTTTCTGAAACACACACCCCATTGACTGGTTTTTATCTTTCTGTATCTCAGATTGCTTCATCTCCTCTTGGGTTATAGAGCTTTTTTCTTCCATGTTTTTCTCAATTGCTTGGTTTTCATCTTCTGAAGCAGAAGTAACTGTTCCATAAGGATTTGATACACTGTCATAGGTTAAGGTTGAGCCAGTGTTACTTAGAATGTCCTTCTCGGTTTGACAGTTTGGATGTTTGGTTACTGTAGACATTTCTGACCAAGTGGAATATGATTTTCTCTTTAGGGGTTCTTGAGTTGATGTAATTATGGGTGAGGCCATACCATCTGGCAACAGTGAAGGAGTGATGGAGTGGAACCAGTCCAAGCCATCACCCTTGCAGTTACTGGTAATGTCATGGTTGTATGTTTTGTTGACAATGGTTGTGTCTCTGAGTTGATGTTGGTAATTGTCCGTTGGTGGGGAGGCATCTGAGGTGTTGCTGTTTAGCCTATGAACAAAGAAATGTAGATGAAGTCCTGTGGCATGATGTCCAAGCTATAGAAACCTGGATCTATGCACAGTTCTGTGCCAGAGAGCCCTCAATAGTCATCCAAAAATGACTTAAAAATACATTAAAATGACGATACCCCAGTGCACAAAGCCTGGGGAATAAAGGAATGGTTTTCCCAGTTTGCTAGGGAAATATTAAGAAGGCAAAATACAACCACAAGATGAATCAAAGAAACTACACTGGCCATGTTCATCTTCAGGAGTATGTCACCCAGTGAAATAGTATATGTGGTTTGTTTTAATATCTAATTGCTGAAAGAAGGCAACTGGACTTGCTTGAGTTTCTTGAAGACGTTTCACCTCTCATAAACGACTCTGAAACCCAGAACTCACATGACCTCAACAACTCTGACGGGGCCACACCCCCACAGGGTTAAAAGCCTGTACTCTCCACCAGTCAGTTAGAACTGATGAAGCCTCTTGGATGAGAGTTGAAACGTCTTCAAGAAACTCGAGCAAGTCCAGTTGCCTTCTTTCAGTACTTAGATATACCATGACCTGTTTTTGTACAACAGTAGATTTGATGACATGGACAGGCTACATGCACAATAAATACAGTAGGATTAAGAACCAAGTTGTCAGGTACCAATTTTATTCATGGTTTTGGTCTATTTGTGATTTCTTGACAATTAACAAAAAAACAAAAGCTACATCCTTTACTGAAATTCAAGTCAAGTCAAATTTTATTTATATTGTGCCAATTCACCAAAAAAGTTATCTGACATTTTACATGCGTAGTAGGTCTAGACTTTCTCCTTGTCTGTCATTTTGACGGACAGGGTCGTAAAATTCCGTCATAATGTATTATTAGCCATCATTTTATAATTTTCTTTCTTTTTAAAAAAAATAATACTGAGCGATAGGCTATTTATTGCATTTAATTTTCAAAAACAACTGGATCACAATAACTTTTAATATATAGAACAAACTAACAGCTCATGCATTTATAAGAGCATGGTGAGAAAAGATGAACAGAGACAGAGCATGCGGCCACTTCATGTCAACACTACATGAAGCAGATAAAAGTGCATTAACAGTCCAACTCTAGTACTATAACTGGGATTCAACAAATGGGAAAAGCAGCAAGTTACTCACCTGGCCAGTCTATCCATCTCCTTCTGGAGGAGGAGTGGCAGGTTCAGTCCTTCCAGCAGTATCTGACTCTGAGTTTGATACTGCTGACCGGGGTCAGCAGGGAATGAAGTGAGTAATGCATTTACATTTCCCAGCAGAGTGCCACCCTAAAACAGGAGTATATCACATAATTACAGACTGCAATGATATCATAGGCTGCAGTGTTATAATGCAAAACAGGGACACAGGCCAGGAGCAAGATGAGTAAATTTTAAGGGTCACTCATGTGTTGTTATTAATTATTATTATTTAATTATTTCTGCTGAGCTTTAACTATAACTCTACACTAGAGTTTGAAATGTAGAAAAGTATAACTCTCCTGGCCTCTATGGGTTGAAAGGTATACACCGATCAGCCACAACATTAAAACCACTGACAGATGAAATTAATGACATTGATCATGGCTACAGTACAATTTTCTAGTGGAAAACCCTGGGTCCTGGTATTCACGTGGATGTTCTTTGACCCATAAAACCCAACCAAACATTGTTTCAGACAAAGTAAACCCCCTCATGCCAACAGCACTCCATGGATCGTGATTTTTCAGGCACGTTCCTTGTAGCTCAATCAGATTTGGGTCTAGGGCATTTTGAGGCCAGGTGGACACCTTAAGCTCTTTGTCAGTTCCTTGGGCTGTTACTGAGCAGTTTTTGTGGTGTGGCAGCATGCATTGTTCTGCTGGGGGACCAAAGTCATCGGGGTGTGCCCGTGCCATGGGGGTGTGTGCTTGATCTGCAAGGGTGTTTGGGCGGATGCTTTCTGTCATTTGGCATCCACATGAATGCCAGGATCCAGGGCTTCCCAGCAGAATACTGTACTGTAGCGAGATGGTCAATGTTATTCATTTCAACTGTCAGTGGTTTTAATGTTGTCGCTGATCGCTGTATGTCTCTGGAACCTTTGACCACAGCCAACATCACATGACAGGTGTGATCCGTTATAAAACCTTGATTACAAAATAGTTAGGATGCTGTGTAAAATGAAAATAAAAACAGAATAAAGTGATTTGCAAATACAGTACAAAAATAAGATATTTAATGTTCAAAATGAAAAACTTTGTTTTCTGTTAATATGGACTCACTCAAGTTTGGACAGGGGTATGTTTACCACTGTGTTTTTAGCACTTTCTCTTTTAACAACACTCTAAGCATTTGGGAACTGAGGACACTAATTTTTGAACCCCCATACCATAACAGATGCTGGCTTTTGAACTTTGTGCTGGTAAAAATCTGGATGGTCCTTTTCCTCTTTAGCCCAGAGGACACAACATCCATGAATTTCCAAAAACAATTTGAAATGTGTATTCAGACCAAAGCACACTTTTTCACTTGGCACCAGTCCATCTCAAATAAGCTTGGGCCCAGCATTGGCTTGGATGCCAAGAGGCACAAGGAACGTCTTTGGTGCATGACGACGTCTGCTTCTGGGGATCCCCATCGATCGATGGTGGGGACCATCATCAGTGGGAGGAGGCCTTGTGACACACTTCATTGCTTTGATTCAGGGCAGGCATGTATTAGTGAGAACCGATGGTTGAAGCTGGCAGAGAACCTGTTGTCTCTGAGGGCCCTCCACATCCCAGGTCTGGAGAACAGAGACGCCGACCTCATGTCCAGGGGCGGCCCACTGCCAGAAGAGTAGAGGCTCCAACTCATGGTGGTGGAGCGGATTTGGGCACCATTCAGGAGAGCAGGGGTGGATCTGTTTTTAGCCACCACAACATCCACTGTCCACTTTGGTTCTTCGTAGAGCCGCAGGACAATCCTCCGCTGGGGGGGGATGCATTTGCTCATGCGCCCTTCCCGCCACTTCGCCTCATCCCTCCTTTGTTGGAGAGAGTGAGGATGGAGCAGTTGGTGTTCATCCTGGTTGCCCCGGATCACGGGTCAGCGCCTTGGTACACAGAGGTGACTCAGGAAGAAGGGGGAATAGGCTCCCTAGCCACTTTGGTCCAGCCTCTCTGGGTTTGGCTCCTGAGAGGGACAGGCTGAAGCAGGCTGGATTGTCTGTTCCAGTTATACAGACTATCCAGGCAGTCATCCACCACTGCCTGTTACAGGGTGAAGTGGTTGGGATTCCAGTGTTCATACGAAAAAGCCTGAAACCTAAGTCATCTGCAGTTGGGTCAGTGCTTTCCTTTCTACAATATTTGTTGGTGAGGGGCCTGCCTCATGCCACCATTAAGGTGTATGCAGCAGCCATTTCTTTCCATTTCTCTTGTCATGCAGAGAGTTGGCGACAGACGCATCTTTAGCCACTCCCTGGCAAAGCTGCCCTGTCAGTTAGCCCCTGCTGTTTATTACTCAGGGGTGACCATAACGGCGCAACTGTCAAACCACTCCTGTATTCCTAAGAACTTAAGGAGTACATTTAGGCCAACAGCTGTATGCTTTTTGACCCCTCCCCGTGCTGGGCATAGGGAGGCCAAACTGCATCTGCTCTGCCCAGTTTGTGCCTTGGCATGCTATGTTGACCGCATGGCCCCCATCAGCCACACGGAGCAGTTTTTAGTCTGCTTCGGAGATGGTGTAGGTGGAAAGGCCCTGTCCAAGAAGCCCCTTCCCAGTCGGTTGTGCATCTCTCAGGACGTGACACTCCCTTTGTGGTCCACGCATACTAAACACACAGTGTTGCAGTGTTGACGGCCCTGTTCAATGGTATGTGTGTCAAGGACATATGTATGGTGGTGTCGTGGACCACGCTTTTTCCGTTCATACGGTTCTACCTTTTGGACATGTTGGGCAAAACCAGTTACAAGGTGCTTCACAGAATAAAACACCATACAAATAAAATCACACATATAATAAGATACACAAGCAATAAAAACAGAGAGATAAAAACAAAATATAAATGAGCAACATTAGAATATAAAATATTATGCAAATGCCAGTCTGTACAGGTGGGTTTTTAAAAGCTTTTTAAACTGAGGAACTGACTGAACTGCTCTGATGTTGAGGGGGAGTTTGTTCCACAGTGTTGGAGCTAAAAAAAAGTAAAAGCATGATCTCCCTTTGTCTTAAGCCTTGACCACGGAACTTTTAACAACATTTGATTTTCAGATCTGAGGGGTCTTAGAGCAGAGTAAGGCATTAAAAGTTCTGAGATGTAGAGCGGAGCCAGACCTTGAAAGAATTTAAAGGTAATCAATAAGATCTTGAATTGAATTTTCTCTACTGAATAGGGAGCCAGTGGAGTTCTGCCAGGATTGGAGTGATGTGTTCTCTACGCCGGGTGTTTGTGAGGAGTCTTGCTGCTGCCTTCTGGACCAACTGTAGACGGGAAACTGCTGCATTATTTAGTCATGTGAATAGTGAATTACAATAGTCGAGGCAGAGGGAAATGAAAGTGTGGCTAAGTTGTTCTACTATGTTCTTGGGGAGCGCATTGGTTTGATTTTGGCAATGTTTCTGATCTGTAAATAGCAGGATTGGACAAGACTCTTGATATGCTGATTGATCAAAAATAACTCCTAAGTTTCTGGCTGAGTGTTTCAGGTTAGGTGTTAGTGGTCCAAGGTGGGGCGGTGACACTGTCAGAGATGTGATCTGGACCAATAACCAGGACTTCAGTCTTATCTGTGTTTAGTTGTAGGAAGTTGGAAGGCATAAAGTCCTAAATGGCAGCAAGGCAGCAGTGCAGAGAACCAAGATTATTATGATTTTCAGGGCTAAACGAGACATACAGCTGAGAGTCATCGGCGTAACAATGGTAGGACACAGGTGTGAATTGGCGGATAACATGACCAAGGGGTAACAGATACAGACTGAACAAAATAGGGCCAAGACCTGAGCCCTGTGGAACCCCACAAGACATGAGAGCAGTTGATGAACTAACATTGTTGACAGTGACCTTGAATGTTCTGTTTGATGAGTGGGATGAGAACCAGTTAAAATCAGTTTCACCTATGCCAACCCAGTTCCTGAGTCTGTTGAGGAGAATTGTGTAATCAACGGTATCAAAGGCTGCAGTCAAATCCAACAAAATGAGAATTGAAGAATTACCAGAGTCTGCAGTCATTAGAATGTAATTTGTTACCTAGAGTAGGGCTGTTTCTGTACTATGGTTCTTTCTGAAACCAGACTGGAATTTATCAAATATATTGTTCCCTTCCATTATTTCCAGAAGTTGCTTAGCAACCACTTTTTCAACAATTTTTGAAATCAGAGGTAACTTAGATATAGGACGGTAGTTATGGGGGAGTGTTGAGTCTAAGCCGGGTTTTTTAAGAAGAGGATGGATACAGGCATGTTTAACATAGTCAGGGACCAGGCCAGATAGAAGAGATTCGTTCACAATGCTTAACAGCCAAGGGGCGATGACTCCAAAAATGTCTTTGAATAACTTGGAAGGGAGAATATCAAGTGTACAAGTGGTGAGGTTAGTTTCGGACACAATGTTGACCAACTCATTCAGGGTGATGGTGGTAAACTTATCAAGCAGCATGGTGGAGGGTGATGGCTCATGTGATGGTAGAAGTGACCCAGCAGGAGTAATGGATGCTTTTATGTTTTCTATTTTTTCAACAAAATAATTGAAGAATCTCTCACAGTCATCTACAGAGGTGGCACTAACAGTAGCTGGGGCAGGGTTTACTAGACTGTTTATAGTATTGAAGAGGAACCTTGAATTGTTTTTTTAGAGGCAAGGAATGGCAAGTGAATTATATGAAGCTCCTTCATATGCTGTTGGTGAACTTGAAGTTTTTCACTTTTTGCATTTATTTTCAGCTCTTTTACACTATTTTTAGTCCTCTAATATTATCATTTATCTAGGGCCTTGGGTTGGAGGGAACGACTCGGCCTAGCTTTCATAGGGGCTATTTGGTCTAACGTACTCAAGCACATGGTATTAAAATGATTAACCATATCATTTACATTTTTGCATTTAGTACTGTAGCCTTGAGTACTGAAGGTAACAGCAAAGTCTACAATGGAATTGCTATTTAAAATGCATGAATACACTGTTTGCTTAGAACAGGGAATAGTAGGAATGCAGTTTATATCAAATAAAACCATTTTATGATCTGAAATAAAATCCTTTCAAAGGAGGGAGTTCACATCTACACCAAGGGAAAAAACTAAATCAAGGGTGTGGCCCCGTTCGTGTGTAGGAGATGATACATGCTGTTTGAGATTAAAAGATTCACATGTAGTTAAAAATTTAGATATAAAACGATTGTCAGGAAGGTCAACATGAATATTAAAATCACCAACCAATAAAATGTGGTCATAACTAAGAACAATGGAAGAAATAAAATCTGAAAATTCGGATAAAAAAACTACAATTTGGTTTAGGAGGGCGATAGATAATAATAAAGCACACAGGAATATCAATATATGATTTTGAACATCAATACTTCAAAGCTGATAGGGTTCTCCACTGAGATAGCGGTGCAGTTTAACACTTTTTATAGACAACTGCCAGTCCACCTCCCCTACCACTGAGTCTGGGGAGTTTAAGTATGTATAATTGGGGGAGCATAACTCAGAGAAGGCACTTGTGTCGCCAGCTCTAAGCCACGTCTCAGTTAAGAAAAGAAAGTCCAATTTACTGGATAAAATAAAGTCATTTAGAATAAAAGATTTATAGACCAGTGACCTTGTATTTGAAAGGGCGCAGCTAACAGGAGAAGTGTATTTCTAATTTGCATTTCCACCAAACTTTTCCAGCGGGTGTAGATTTACAGCATTTGCCCCACTGCTCAAGACACTTGCTTGAGAGGGAAGGGAGCAAGGTAACCATTTCAGATAATGGTGTCTATTGGTAATATGTACTGGGATAGAAAGTGGTTGAACTGTTGTGTGGTCATTCCACAAGGGTGAGCTGGAGGGAGCTGATGTCCTTGTTGTCGTCATAGGGGAGGAAGAGAGTTCAGGTTGTTCATCGGGAGTTGGTGGGTTCAGGTGTGCACGTGCTGTTCATCGGAGGGGAAAGGAATTCGGGTGTGCACATGTTTGGTGTAAATATATATAAATGATAGATGATAAATTATATTTAAAAATGATAGCTCCTACAGCTACTACTATTTTTAGCAGTAGTAATATTTCTATAGCTTTTACTATTATAGTTGCTTTGCATCTGTGTTTGTGCCTGTCTTGTGCCTGGCACTTTTGACTGTGTGGCTGCAGTGTCAATGAATTCGGACAGAAGAGATTCCTTTCTCATAATTCATCTGAGATCCGTCAGATATCCTCCTTGAGGTTAGTAATGTGTCTTTTTTCATTTTTTGCAGTCCTCGCTGGGTATAATGATATTAAACCAGTTGGATTTAAATCTCCACAGAGCCAAACATTTCAAACACGTGCGCTGCCTATCAGTCAAAACTGTTTGCAGAGAATAAGATTTTGCAGCGAGGATCATACGAAATGAAACTCGATATTAATGTATTAATTATACACACAAGTCACAAAATCTATAATATAGCACTTCTTCTGTCATCTGTCAGTAAGCTGTCCACAATGCACACCAAGTAGCACACCAGTAGAGGGCTGAGCCACAGGCGGAGCACTCTACCATCGAACCCTGCCGCTCCTGCACCTCTTGCTGAAGAGGTGTCAGGATAGCCAGCAGCTGTTGCTTGGCCTTATATACATTGGTGCTTCCACATATTCAAGTAGGCTCGTCCATAACATAATTTGCAAGGTCCTGCTGTTAAAAAGTGTGCACCGTGTGTAGTTGTGGGCGCGAAATTTTTTTCAAGGATGGCAAAGGCATGACTGCAACACACTAATGAATGAATGATGCGCATCAGAGGGAATTAGAAGTTATCTATGCAATGCTGACTGAAAAAAGTAGGTATACACTGTATACCTGCGTATACCCTGGACTACATCACTGCTGTTAAACTTTTGGGATTAAAAATTGGATTTATCTTCACTCTCGCTTATCAACCTGTCTGAAGTAGTGAGTCCGGACATGTGAGGTGCGGACGTGCCAACTGTCGGCTGTTTACATACTGTAATGTTGACTGCTGACTGGAGGTCCGCCTCAACGGGACTTTATTTCATGAATGTAACGTTACAGAGAAGACAGAGGAAAAAGGGGAGACTGTACTATACTCGTGATACTATACTGTGATACTATATGATTGATACTCGTAGGTACTCTATATTGACAGGCAGTGAATGAACTGACTTTCAGAGGTTTAAGGCCAGTATCTTGATTTTTATATACTGTTTTAAATGCATCTTTATAAGGTACTTGCAAACAACATGATGCCCAAGTGTTTTATATTGAAATTTACAGCACATTTACAGGCTTCTATTCATTCTAAAGCATCGTTAAAAATGATGATTTGGTGAATAAAACAACTGAAAAATTTAATTCCGATTTGTAATTTTTTTCCCCCCTATTTCTTGTGAAACATGCCTTTACTCATGGACAAATTGTTTTGGTGCTTGAAATGGCTGAAATTGAAATGGCTTGAATGGTAATGGTAATACTCCACGTGCATTATGTAAAACGGATTATTGTGTCAGTATACATGCACTTTGTTTGACAAAATAAACTGTTCAGTAGTAAAGATTTACTCTGTTATTTTCTTATTTTATGTTATTTCTTTGTGTAAAAGTAAACTTCACTTACAAAGTATAGTGAATAAAGATTTACTAGAGATCTCTGTTCAAGTCTAGAGTGTCAAGTTGTGAAATGGGAGAGATGTGCTGCTGGTGGGGGAGGACAAAAGAAAAGCGGTGGGGTGTGACCCTGACGTGTGAATTGTTGTGTATCTGTAGGGGGTGTCGGAAAACGTGAAAGAAAGGAGAAGGGATTGAGAAATTCCTATCAATTGTCCCTTTTATACAGAGATTGTGCAATATCGCCGCAATGAAGATCCTTCTCTGTGACGTCTGTTTATTTACACTGAAAAATACAACGGCATCATAATGCTGCTCCACTCTGTGAATTAGATAGCAAGCCGGTGTTCCGCAATGAAAAGAGGCGTGACGAGTAACACAGGATCGTCGGAGTCTAGTGTGACGTTTTACATGCGTGCTGAGCAGCGCTTTGTAAACAATGAAATAACATGACAATAACAATCATTTACCATCCCCGTTATGTGGAGGATGATCTCGTCCTCTGCTCGGAGGGTAAGTAGCTCCCGAACCTTGCGTTGTCTCCATAATTTGTAAACATTTTCGGTTGTTTTTGTTCTTCTTTGAGTTAGCTGCTAACTGCTGTGAGCTGCTTTTAAATCTCCAGGTTGAGGGTCGCACACAAACTATGTCGACAAAACGTCACAGCCCTGTCTCGTTGTTCCGCCACGCTAGCTCACACATTTACACAGACGTTGATTCGGCGCTGTTACTACCTCTGTTGCCATCTCAGAGGTGGAGCAACTTTGACCCCCCGTTAAGCCTCTGTGATGTTTACACAGATGGCGAGGCGTATCAGAGACGCAACAAGCGCACATTGAACGGGCTGTGTAAAAGGGGCTAATGAATTTAGTAATAATGAATGTCCTATATTTTTTTCATTGAGGTTTCGCATCCAATAGCCCAATGCAACACAAAGAGCATCTCTCCTGCAGCCAGCACCTCCTTCTCTGCCTGCCGTTAGGTCCAAATCACCCTCAATCATACACATTATGAAAATATTGTAAAAGTTGTGGTTTTCTGTGGGCTTTTCATATACAGTAAAGATTTGGTTTGGGAAAAAAAGACTGTTGTAAAACTCATTTTTCATTTGCACACATTCTATGGAGGTTGAAATCATTTAGTCCCATTTTATCGCTGTCCTAAGATTTGGTGAAAGTAGAGTGACAGAAATCACTTCTACTCAAAAAAACAATTTTACAAAATTTCATATTATACATTCATTTCACATTCTACTATTTTATTCAAATATTCCACTGCTTTTGTCAACATAAGACTTTTGGAAACCCATTTCAGGCATCAAAATATTTCTTCCACATGAGTAAAGGCATGTTTCAGAAGAAATATGAAAAAATTCACAAATCAAATTCAAATTTTCAGTTTTCTGTAAATAATTTTAAAGTACACTACAATAAATAGAAGCCTGAAAAAGAAAAAGGCTGTGGTTGGGCAGTAAATTTTGATATAAAACACTTATAAGTAAGTACCTTATAAAGATGCATTTAAAAAATATTTAAAAATCAAGATAATGGCCTTAGACCTATGAGGGTAATCAAAGTATCACCAAATCGTTGCCATCATGTTACCTTGTTCATTTACGACTGTTTTACAGTTTTAGGTTGTTGTGTCTGCAGAGCTGTTGCTTTCTGTGAAGAAACAATGAAGAAACCCTCATCCCCTCTGTCTCACTTGAGTTTTAATACCAAAACAATAGCAAATAGTGTGTTAGCTATCTTGACCAACACAGCTGTGTTTTTTTTCGGAAAGTGGCTAAAACGAGGGTTATGGATGTAACATTGTTCTGTTAATCTTGGATGACCGCCAGAGGCAGTCAATATCTTCTGTCTGGCACTCGTGCAGGTCCAGTATTTTATGTCAACAGACTCACGTTTGACCTCGGATGACCCCCGAGCAGGTATAACTACTGGTGTCATCTGCAAGCAGATTCCTACAGAATCTTCTGTAGTATCTGGAGAATGTGTTCGGTGATGTCCATGAGGATGTAGAGACACTTCTGGTAGAGTGGCACTTCACCCCAGGTGACAGACTATGTCTGGTCGAACCATATGCATAGGCAATGACGTCCATGATCCAATGGGACAGGCACTGTTTCGAAAGAGCACAACCCTTATGCAAGCTGTATCCACGCAGTAGCTTCTATATAGGCTTGCACGCACTGGGCATAACAGTCTTGACCCCCCACACCCGTCCTCTTCCGATGGGGAGTTAAATTGTGCGAGCTGGATAGGCTGATTGAGGTGTGTCCATGCCAGCACCTTAGGGAGAAATGCTGTATTCAGCCATAGAGTGACACCTGAGCCATCTGGGGTCCACCTCAAGCACAACTCACTTAAAGACAAGGTGTGTATCTCACCTACACGCTTTGCTGAAGTGATGACAAGAAGAAATGCAGTTTTGATTGACAACATTCTCAGCCCTGCCTGTTCCAAGGGATCAAAAGGAGGCACGAACAAGGCATCCAACACCAGGGGCAGGTCCCATAGAGGAGCTCTTGGGGTGCATGGGGGACGCAATCTCAGGGCCCCTCTTAAGAAGCGGGACACAAGTCTGTTGCTCCCTATTGTGTCGCTGCCAACCATAGAATGTTGTGCTGAAATAGCAGCCACACACGTTCAGGGTAGAGACGGATCGCCCCTGGTTCTAGAAGGTATTGCAGGAAGTCAAAGACAATAGGCACAGAAAAGCATATTGGATATTCCTTCCAAACTGTACGCCAGTCAGAAAACAGCTTCCACCTGTTCTGATACTGTAGACAGGTGGATGGTGCCCTGGCATTCAGAATGGTTTGCTTGACAGGGTCCACGCAATCGCTCAACAGTGAGTCAGGCCCTTCAGTGGCCAAACCCATAGCTGAAGGAGACAAGGGTCGGGATGCCAAACCCGACCCCTCAACTGAGACAAGAGGTCATTCCTGCTGGGGAGGCGCCAGGGCATCCCACAGAGGAGTCTGTACAGCAGTGGACACCAAATCCCGGCTGGCCAGAAGGGGCCACCAGGAGAAGACTGTGGCCTTAGTGAAGTACCCTGAGAAGTATTGGTGATATCAGAGGAAACGGTGGAAAGGCATAGAGACAACCCACTGGCCACTAGTGAGCCAGAGCATCCTGGCCCAGAGGGCTGGTCACCTCTGTCAGAGAGAACCAGAGGGGGCAATGGGTTGCTTCCCCCTGAGGTATGGCAGGAAGTGCTTGAGTGCCAGGTGCACAGCCTGTAGCTCTAGCACATTGACGTGCTCCGTGTTGTCCCGAACAGACCACGGCTCCCCGAGCTGTTCTGTTCTGCCACACTGCACCCCATCCTGAGAAGCAGGCATTCGTTGTGACAATCTCTGCGAAACGGAACGGAGTCCATGGGCATGCCTCTGAACAGAAACAACCTCTCCCTCCATGGGAAGAGAGCAAGGAGGCACCGCCATGCCACCCCGAGCTTCCTTTGTCATTTAGGTGGAAGCTGTGCAGCCACCTTTGCAGGGGGCGTAACGATAGTAAACCCAAGGGCACGGCAGTTGAGGCAGCTGTCAACTTGCCCACGAGGCTAAGAAACAGACTGTAGGGCAGCATTCTGCACCCTCGGAAGAGGGGAAGGAGGTGGAGGATGTCGTCCATGCGCTGGAGCGACGGGCAGGTCCTCATAGTGACTGTATCAAGTGTCACCACACAGCTTTTCTCCAAATTCACTTTGCGATCCAACTGGGCCACATGAGAGACAAGGAGCGCCATGTCTTGGGTCACCCAAAGCCGGGACAGTGCACAAATCAGTCCGAATAGGTTCATTTAGTCTACACTTGATATAGGTTATTTTTTCTTATATACAGACTAGTGTAACTGTTGTCCGGCAGCTTCAAGAGGACAGCATCCCACCTGGGATGTTGTCTCAAACCTGGTAAAATACAAGATCAGGGGCAGAAAGCAGAACTACGGAAATAGCCATGGACGAACACCTGGAATGTGTGCACGAAAGGGAGTTTACAAGAACCAAAAAACGCCATATCAATAAACTGGAAGCATTAACCTCAACTAAAAAGAACGAGAAACAAATGGATGAAATAACAAGGGACAAATGGGTATGTAACTTATCGAAACGCACATTAACAGAAACAGAACACATTTTGCCATAACACCGAAAAAGATCCCATACGAGGATTTCATCTTAGCCACAGAATTAGCCTGCCAAAAAATACAAGATCAGGGACAGAAAGCAGAACTATGGAACAAAGTAGCAGGGATATTAAAATCAGCCAAACTACCGCCACCAAACATAACAAAAGAAGAATGGGAAGCCATGCAAAGCCAAAGACAACTCTATCACAATATTACCAGCAGATAAAGGAAGAACCACTGTAGTCATGGACACTGAACAATACGAAAAACAAATAGAGACCATGTTAGAAGACACTGACACATATGAAGCCATGAAAAAGGACCCAACCGAAGAAAAGATAGGGAAACTGAAGACCTTACTCAAACCACTACTGAATGAGGGAAAAATAGACAAGGACATGTACAACCATCTCATACCCACTGCCAGCATCACCGGATCTATGGTACACCCAAAATCCATAAGAAAGGCACACCATTACGCCCCATAGTAGACAGCATCGGATCAGTCATCTACAACCTGTCAAAAGCCCTAGTCGAGCTAATAAAACCACTCCTGGGCCTGACAAAACAACATTGCAAAAACTCTGGCAACTGGCTCATGACCTGAACAAAATCAAAGTGGAGACAGATGAAATTTTTATATCACATGATGTGGTATCCCTAT
>JBBPCS010001018.1:0-15916 GCA_037974645.1 Hollardia meadi | reverse complement strand
CTGTTCTATTAAGGCATGGTATTGAGTTTATGACTGATGGAATCATTTCCTTAAATTTAGCCACAGCATCATCTGATGGACGTCTATTGTAGTCCACCACAAACTCTTTGAGTTTGTTAATATTGAGCTTCAGATTATTGTTGCACCATGTGACCAAGCTCTCTATCAGTCACTACATATATTATATGAGTCTGGGCAGACATGACTGGTGCGCGGAGGCAAACGACCACGAGGTGGTAATTGTAGTTATTTTGATATAAGTCTTCCATAGTGCACATCCTGACTTCCCATCCACAGTTACAGTTGTAGCCAAATATGCCGAAACAGAATTTACAGCCTCAATTCTTAATAGTATAAAACCCTCCTGGATATATGAGATGTAAACCCAAATGTTTTATAAGAGTTGAACATTAATGTTTAGTCTGCCTGCGGTGTGTTTGTCTCACCTTATGAGGCTGCAGCTGCTAAAGAGACAGAGACCTTGTTTCAGTAGTATCAGCTATGATGTGTAGAGTATGCTGAAAGCCAGTTACAGTTTAATGTTGCTAATTTTGTTGAAAATAACAGCTTTTCTCCATTTCAGGTAGAAAAACTGAAAATGGATGTGGGTAAAAGAAGCAATGAGCCGCAGAGAAAGGCCAAAGAGAAAACAGTGGACACTAAGAGGATGCAGGACCTGGAGCGACAGGTTTCCCACACAAACAAACAAGCTAACTAATCACACTTGTTACACTCCCTTCCCCTTCCAGTTCATGTCTCTGAGTCTTTCTCTCTTTACCAGGTCAAGGAGCTGGAGCAGATACTGAGACGTAGAAACCCAAACTCCCTGCCTGCTCTGATCTACGCTGCTGCCACGGCTGGTAGTCAAGATGATGTGGACGCTGCCAAGACGTCCCCACCCAACAGGATCAATGCCCTGCTGGAGCGCAGGATTCAGCGTCTAGAGGCTGAGCTGGAGAGTCACGATGACGAGGCCAAGCGGAGCCTTCGAGCAATGGAACAACAGTTCCACAGGATCAAGGTAAAGTCAGGGTTGGGTACTCAACTTGGTACCTTTAGAGGCACTGACTGAATTATGTCAATGCTAACGATTTACGTTAAATCAAATCTGTGCTAAATTTTGATACTTGAGAGCACATCTGGGTGATAGAGAGTGAAACTACATCACCTCTACAGCGTGTTCAAGTCAAACACGGTCTGACATGAACACCCAGAAAGCACCAAATCCTCCGTACAGGATGGAAGAAGTTTGTGCCACAATAGTCATGTAATTAAAAACTATACTAAAAGGTTTTACCACACTTTGGTGTTATTTACAGGCACGCTGTTTCTGTCCTGTCTGTGTCTGAGTTTGACACACACAGTGGCAGGGACTTCATGGTGCATTCATGTACACCATCTAAACTCTGAAAACAATGTCACTTTGACTTTTTAATGTGCGTT
This sequence comes from Hollardia meadi, assembly GCA_037974645.1. Classification (NCBI taxonomy): domain Eukaryota; kingdom Metazoa; phylum Chordata; class Actinopteri; order Tetraodontiformes; family Triacanthodidae; genus Hollardia; species Hollardia meadi. The sequence goes on along the minus strand of JBBPCS010001018.1, from coordinate 14,473 downwards.
TGTATACTCCGTTTAGCTCTGCTACGAGCAGCAGATCTCAGAGCTGGAGCAGCAGCTGGAACAGAAACAGCAGCTGGAAGCATCAAACTCAGCAGCTGGGGCCGAGCCACAGATGCCACAGGTTCGAACACTGGAGGAAGAGCTGCAGCGTGTAAAGAAAACTCACCAGGAAAAAGAGAAATCCCTCCAGGAACAGATTGAGTCTCTCCAGCAGCAGCTCAAACACAAGGTTGGTAAAAAGACTCTTCTTAGTGCTAGCTTCACTGGTATCTCCAGCGTGCTATCACAGGCTGATCTGTGTCAGTGAAAGGTGATTAATTAAACACACTTTTAGACAGAAATGTAAGATCCGTTGCTCTTGGCGGCTGAAATATTGTAAGATGTTGGATTATATATGATGAAGTCAGGGAGAGAAAATGAAACCTTCCACTACAGGTCCATTCAAGTCCAGGACGACACCAGCGTCAAGCCGAGGCAGCATTTGGCGTCCGGATGGAACGGCTGAACCAAGAGCTCAGCACCAAGACACGAAGCATTCAGGAGCTGAGCCGCACTGTGGAGAGACTGCAGAAGGAGAGAAAGAACATGCTGTCCACCCCCAGGCCCCGACCAGAAACCCGTTCTGCAGAGACCAGACGACAGCCAGGCCCAGCCAAAACACACTGCTCTGCTGCTGCAGGAGAGGAAGAAACGTTTCCTGCTGCTCAGTATGAGAAGACCTACCAGCCCACTGTCTTTACAGGTATGAATGTGGACGTTTTGTAGCAGATGTTAAGCAATGCAGATGCATGGGAGATGCTTCTTTCCTTACATTCCATATTTATCTGAAGACAGGGTCTGAGTTTGCCAAATTACAGGTATGTATCATATGATCAAAGTGCTTGGCCCTGTTTGTGTACCTCTCTAGCATAAGGATAAGATCCCCATATTATTCACCCACTGGTTTCAGCCATTGACTGTAAAATAAAGATGGACGACATGACAGCTCCACAAAACGTGACTCTGGCTCCAAATGACGTCACCAGCACAAGATGGCAGCGCTTGTATCCGGGATGTTTTGGCCTTATTTTTGTATAGTGGGAGGAAGTGGAGACGTATCGGCCATCTTTATGTCAATGGTTTGAGCAGAGTCGGAAGTGAAGTGGTGACACTAATCTTGGGTGTCCACCTTGAAACTGCTGATTGTATAGATCTTCTGTGCTGCCGGGTTGAACATGATGTGCGTGAAGAATCCATGTTCTACAGTTTGTGGTTTCTTTGTGTTCACAATCAGCTTTATTGGCTAAGCATGTGAACACATACAAGGAATATGACTTTTTTTGTTTCTCTCAATGAACATACTAACAGACATACTGTACAAGCTCATTGTGGTGGAACACTGGACTACTCATTGTGCTCATCTTTTAAGAGTTATGGCAGGAGGCTGATTGGCAGCATATACCTTTAAACCTAACTAGTAGTGTTTAGTGGACCCGAGTTGTGTTGAAGCTTTAAACAATACTCACATGACATGATGTACGTCAGCAGCTTTATTGGTTGCTGTGATCAATCCCTTCCTACAGCTGTTCCACAGTAAAGCTGCCTTCACATGATAAGTGATTTTCTCTTCTCTCGCTGTGAGGTAGGTGCAGCGCAGGTAGTTGTCATCATTTCATCCTCTCAAACTTGGCAGCCCCATCTCTTGCTGACATTTCGCTCTGCGTTATGTTTTCTGGGGAGATCTAACATTGTAGAGTTAGAGGAACTCCATCACTCTTTACCTCCTCTGCTTGCGTGTGTCGCCTCTAACTACGGCACACACATCTCATTGACCCCGGGGTCAAAGTTGAAATAATTTTAACTTTGAGCGCAGCGCTTGGCGGCAATTCCAAGCATTCGCCACGCCAAGGGTAGCACTGCGCCTAGGAGAACAATGAGACAGCTGGCGTAACGCGATTTTACCGCTGCGGCACAGCCGTTCTGTTTAAGAATACATTCTCCAGTTCAGCTGCAGTCTTTTAAAATTCCTTTTTATTGCAAAGCCCTCTCATTAACTGAACATATCCATGTACATATTGGCATAAGAGGATGGATTTAAAGGTACCGTGCATAGGATTTATTGACATCTAGCAGTAAGGATGTAGTCCCCTGCGGTGACCACTAAAAAAGTGAAATGCCCTCTTTAGAGCCAGCGTCTGGTTTGTCCATTTTGGGCTACTGTAGAAACATGGTGTTCTCCATGGAAGAGAAGCCACTCCCCCTGTAGATATCAAGTCTCATTCTAAGGTAACGAAAACACGTTAAATGATTCTTAGTTTTAGGTCATTACACGAATGGATTCCTAATTCAGAATATTATTTTCCCTTTCTGCCCGTATTTCGACACACTGGACCTTTAAGGCAGAAGAAATATAGAGATAGAGAAACTTGTAACGTTAATACAACAGAAAGCTAAAGAGGATGTTAAAATGCCTTTATTTTATCAGAAAGTATACAATATGTTGTAAATACATTTAGAGCATCATATGAGTGATTTCTGAGCAGGTCCCAGTAAAAGGCATAAAATGGTATATAAATGGTATACTGTATAGATATAAAGGTAAAGGTTAGTTTGCATCACAACCTGATTGTCTGCTATGTGTTTGATACCTGCACCGTCTGCTTTGCCTGAAGGAGCCTCAGTTTCTGCCAGTGTTATAGCTGAAGGCATTAGTGAACATTTTTTCATGTTATTGTTGCATGTGTTTGACAGGCAGTCATATATCAGAGGTCCTGCAGGAGAACGAGGCTCTGAAGCAGCGTCTGGAGCTGCTGGAGCTGCAGAGTGAGCAGGACAAGGAGGCATTAAAGGCTGATGCTGTACAAGCCAGGGAGGAGCTGTGCAGGTATGTGTGGACACAATAGCTGAAATTTTCTGCTATCAAATCACTGAATTTGGTGTGATCTGTCAGGCTGCAGGAGCACTCTGCAGAGCAGCTATCCTCTGTGAAAGCAGAACACCTCAGGGTGTTAGACCAGCTGCGTGCCACCCATGCCCTAGAACACTCGTCCTCAAAGGTCGCCGAACTGGCCAATAAGCTCAACACTCAGGAGGTACTGGCTCACTAATCGACCAATCCTGTGTCAACAGGCAGTGCTGAATATGACCCTGTTACTTTACCCTTTACCTGCAGATAACTGTGAAACTTCTGCAAGACCAGCTGAAAGAGCTGCAGGGAGCTAAAGACACACTGGCAATATCCAGGACCCGCGAGGACGCTCTGCAGCAGCAGGTGGTGCTTCACTTCTGATTGTAATGCAAGAAACATTTAGTGGCAGAAGCATTAATAACACAATTTCCCTTTTTTTGTCTTCTGATTTTTTTATTATTGATTTTATAACAAGCAAATTAAAAAACGCACCCCACCCCCACCCCAGTGGTGACCCTCCCTGTATCTCCAGACTCACACACAGCGTTTCATAAATGCACTAAAAGCTTGTTCTTCTTAGAACATATGTGGACTCCAGGCATCACACTCATTGGAACACATAAGATTAAAACACTTAATGCAACATACTCAGATGAAAGCAGATTAAGAGAAATAAAAGATGGGTGTGTTGCAGTGACAAGTGCAAGTGTCATTGAATGACAAATGGCACAAAATATGTCTTCTGGATTAGATTTGTTCCAACAGCATATGTTTTTTAATAGAAAGCTGAAGTGTGGCCCCCATTGCTAGCTAGCTTCCGTGTCATTCGCAGAGTTTTCATCAGTCAGTCTGGAAAGCTGAAATATTCCTGGGGTCTTCATCATGTTTCATTTCAAATAAGATGCAAAGTTTATTTTCTTTAGTAATTTTAACTTCTTCCACCGTGTGCTTAGCTGAGCAGACTGCTGAAGGAGCTGAAGGAAGCTAAAGAAGCTCAGAGCCCAGAGGTGAAACTCCTGTGTAGCCTGGAGAGGAAGATCGTCAACATGGAGCTCAGACACCAGCACAGAGAGAAAGAGCTGCAGCAGGTACTAATATGTCACAGGCTTCGGTCAATAATCATTTACTGTGTGGAAAGCTGAAAATAATGTTTCACTGGATTCAGGCACCAACCTTTCACTGGGTGATGTTGAAGCTCTTGAATCACACTGAGAAATGAGATTAAAAGTCAAATCTGGCAATGCAGCATTGGGTCACGCTGCTCGCCTCCTGTCCTATTTTGCTAATTGTAAACCAGCTGTTGCACCTACAGACCACCAAAAATACCTGAACTTAGATTTAGTCCCACTGTTGGCAGCCGCGGGAGATCATCATTTGAATGATCCTCTTTAAATTGATGTAAAATAAAAACTATAATAGCTAAAGCATTCATTCTTTTTGCACCAGAAAGCAAAGGATTTGGTTTTCAGCCTCGACACATTGTCCGCTCACAGTGACGTCATTAGGTTATGTTAAGTACAGTGAAAACGCGTTGTAAAACATGTGGTGGCGCCAGAGGAGCAGGTTGATAGTAGTCAGCGAGAGATGGAGAGAATTAGTCGGAGTCATTAGTTTTGAGCTTAGTGTTCTTGTGACTTACATAATCCTTTATCTTAGGTTTGAAAGATTTTAGGGATATGAAGCATTTGAAGATAGTCCAAGAAATGATATCACAATAAGCATAAATACACATGTAGGCACTGAGGAAATGTTTCTATTGCAGATGAAACTATAAAACGCCTTTGCACATTGCTCAAACAAATAAGAATATTTCAAAAACTAAACAATGTCCATACTTAAAATAACTTATGGAGTGTTGAGAAATATTTTGTTCATGTTACTACATTTAGAAATCTTTTGGATCAATATGGTTTGTGTGTTTCTGAGGTAAAATCTGATGAAAAAACATCTGATTTTTGATTCATTATGTTTTAATGACTTATATAACCTTTTAGCTTAAGTTGTACAGATCTTATGGATATGAAGCATTTGAAGATTCATTTGAAATTACATCACAATATGCAAAAAAATACCCATCTAGTCAGTGGCGAGCCTCTTCTTTTGCAGAGTTTAAAGGGTTAAGTTATGGCCTTTTTAAGTTCCTGTTCCTGATGTTCAATGTGTTGCAAGGTGGCTCATGATTTTCACCCCTACTAGCCAACACTTGTGAAGACACTAAAGAATGAAGTGAACAAAGACCCTGACTAACCTGTGGAAGTGTCCACCTCTCTCCTGGCAGGTGATTGGTAGTTCGTGGCAAACATTAGATGCTGATCAGCAGTCACAGGTAGAGCGCTGGAAGCGTCTGGCTCAGGACAAGAGCAGAGAGCTGGAGGCTTTCCGTCTGGAGCTGGACTCCATCCTGGACATCCTGAGACATCTCCAAAGACAGGGAGTGGTCCTCCCCCTCACTGGCCCCCAACCCCCCCTCACCCAGAGGAGTTAATAAACACACAACTGATGCGTGTCAGTGAAAGCTAATGATAATAATTGTATATTAGTCAGTTTCCTGCATGGCAGAGATGGACAATGCTCCCTGGTCTAAATCAACAATACTTAATATCAACATTTACAAACAGAAATAACAATAGTGACAGTTTGTTGGTGTTTAGAGTTCTAAACATTTAAAGTCTGTAAACAGAAAAAAGTTACTGAATATCTTTTTACACATACCTCTGTATGTAGCTGTTTCCTAATTCTGTGTGGATATTTTATAGATACAATTGTGTATTTAAATTATTGTGACTGAAATTGAATAAATATTTTGTTTTCAAGTCTTAACTGTCATAATTGTATGTATTCAGTTCCTCATTTTAATACTGTACTGAAGACTGGATGGGGGCGGGGGGTTACGAAGGATTTACAGTTCTCATTTGGGTGCTAAACGGTCAAATTGAATATTTAATAAAGGGACACACTGAGATCTGTTAAAACATATCTAAACAGCAGGATCAAAATGGCATGTATTTTATGGTACACATGTTGGGGTCCAAATGTGAGACAAGGGTTAGAAATTTGACATAAAATACTTACACAAATAGCTGCAGTACTAGATTTATCGTAGCTGACTGCAGCAGAGGAGATGAACTCTGAAGGCCTCTTTAATTCAGTCACTGATGTTGTTGAACTGTATATTGCAGCTCCAAAAGTATCTTCTCTGCAACATTACAACTCCAGGAGCATAGGACACTTTCTCAAGCTAACCACTGTTTTCTGTCAAATGCATCTTAAGCAGCCCAAATATGAGGTCCTATCAAATGGCACTTCATTCAAGCTAAGGTTTACTAAACATCCATAGGAAGTCTGAAGCCCTGCCAACAGACTTCAACAACAACAACAACAACAGATTATTTACAATAGACCAGGGTCCAGTAATATAGACAAAAGGGAAATCACAGAGAACTATAAATTGTATGGTACACATCCAGCCTTTTATGTCTAATCCAGCTAATACTCCTTCCTCTAATCATAACCCTCTACTTAATGATCCACTTAGTAATAACACCACCTGTGGTCTTGACATACAAAGCTTCTTGCAGTGCAAAGGACGGTATTATACTGGACTCCATTAAACTGATGGCGCAACAAACTGATCTGACATTTTGGTATTTTAATACACGTTTGTCAAACAAAGTAAAAAATGCAGATTTTTGTCTTGATGCCTACAATGTGTTTTGATATGATTGGCCTACTAAAGAAGGTGGTGCTATTTTTTGAGTTGTTAATAAGTCTGTAATTACCTCTGAGTGTTTATCAGGGCAAAAATAATACTGGAAAAGTACTAGTTATTCTCTCTGCACCTGCAAGTGCAATAGATAATTTATTTGGTTTGATATGTAGCCATGATGATGCTGAACTTATTATTCTTGGTAATATGATCATGAACAGTTTAACATTTCTGATAATTTAAAGAATCTACTGAATTTTGTCTTAACAATAGATACCTCCACGTTATAAACCTAGTGGTGTTTTGTCTTCAGACCTTAGGGACCAGTGCCCATGTATCTGTGACAAAATTGCACAGGTCCAAACTACGTCCTGTATACTGTGAAATCACAATTGGATGTGTTCAGTCCACTGTGACATTACTCTTTCTCAGTGGCACAACAACACTTATATGCATACTGACTTGACACACAAATAGCATATACAGTATATGTAAAAGGATTTATTGTGGCTGAGAGGTTACGGCGATGGACTAGAAATCCAGTGAGGTTTCCTCACATAGGTTTGAGTCCTGCCAACAACGATTGGCTTTATGTTGCGTCAGCTGGATTGTTGAATGTTGATCTCTATAAACAGCACAGTTTTTGATTCCTGGCCTTCTCTGTAGTTTTTTTTCTTTTATCAAGAAAATTCTGACCTAAACAGGTGAATGCCCATAAAGTTGCTGACAGACATTAATAATCATCTCAGAAAATCCCAATGACATCTTTAAATCAAATTCCCACTCTGTTTTTCTGATGCAGGAACCTACATTCCTCACAACCCGATAGTGTCTGTTAGAAGATAACTGTTCCAATTTCTCCTGCCTCCAACTGTTGGAGAGTAAAAGACGCAATACATTTCTAAAAAGCTGAAAGAAATTTTAATTCAAAGTGCGATAGGTTTAGACTGCCGAGGGACTTCCCATGGTACTGCTGTGGTGTTGCTGGACGCCCACTGCTGCTATTATTATTATTATTATTATTATTAATAATATCTCCTATTACATAACAAAATAATAGTTCCTAAAATTACTACTGTTATTAACAGTAATATTTCTAGAGCTGTTTCAGTTATTATTACAGTTGCTTTGCATCTGTATGTGTGCCTGTTTCCCTCCACTATACCCCCCTCGCTCTCGCTCTGTCTCTCTCGATGTCTCTCTCTCTCTCTCTGTATCTCTCTGTCTCTCTCTCTCGCTCTCTCTCTCTCTCGCAGATTGCCGCCCACCTAGAGTCGGGGTCTGCTCCGAGGTTTCTGCCTTCTAAAAGGCAGTTTTTCCTCGCCACTGTTGCCAAGTGCTTGCTCATGGGGGAATGTTGGGTCTGTAATTTAATAATTAATAAAGAGTGTGGTCTAGACCTACTCTACATGTTAAGTGTCATGAGATAACTTTTGTTGTGAATTGGCGCTATATAAATAAAACTTGACTTGACTTGACTACACCCAGGAAATAATTCTATACATTTTCATAAATATGAGTCTGGGAAAGAAGAAGAAAGAAGAAGCAGGTGTATACATAGTAGTGTAACATGTACTCAAGTACTGCTCTGAGGTACTGGTCTGTACTTCTACTCCTCTACATTTCAGAGAGAAATATTGTACTTTTGACTTCACTACGTTTATTTGACAGCTGTAGTTACTGGTCACATTGCAGTTAAGAAGTAAAAATGTAGGTATTTTAGGACTAAAAACTGACCTGTTGTCAGATGTGGAGCAAGTTTGAACTGAGTGCCGCTCCTCTTCCTGGAATGAATTAAAGCATGATGAGCCCTCCCTCTTCTCTCATGTCAAACACAGACAGCTCCACCCTCCACATATTTCCTTGTTCCCTCCCCTTCAGAGCTACAGTTGGAGGATGGGTGTGGCCAACATGGTGGTGCAGAGGGAAAGCTGACGAGTCTCGTTCACTGCAGGAATGCATGTTGTTTAGATCACTAGCTGAAACTAGTTTCAGCTATGAGGAAGTGGAAGTCAGACGGTCGCTGCCACTGAGAGATGAAATGGCGCAGAAAGGAGTTGAGCTGGACCAGAAAACCTTCTCTTGTTCCATCTGTCTGGATCTTCTGAAGGATCCGGTGACGACTCCTTGCGGACACAGCTACTGCATGAACTGTATTAAAGCCCACTGGGATGAAGAGGAGGAGAAGAGAATCCACAGCTGCCCTCAGTGTAGGCAGACCTTCACACCGAGGCCTGTCCTGCTGAAAAACACCATGTTAGCGGTTTTAGTGGAGGAGCTGAAGAAGACTGGACTCCAAGCTGCACCTGCTGATCACTGCTATGCTGGACCTGAAGATGTGGCCTGTGATGTCTGCACTGGGAGAAAACTGAAAGCCCTCAAGTCCTGTCTGGTGTGTCTGGTCTCTTACTGTGAGAATCACCTCCAGCCTCATTATGATGTAGCTCCATTAAAGAAACACAAGCTGGTGGAGCCGTCCAAGAAGCTCCAGGAGAACATCTGCTCTTGTCATGATGAGGTGATGAAGATCTTCTGCCGTACTGATCAGCAGTTCATATGTATTTTGTGCTCCATGGATGAACATAAAGGCCACGACACAGTGTCAGCAGCAGCAGAAATGACTGAGAGGCAGAGAGAGCTCGAGGGGACTCGACACAACATCCAGCAGAGAATCCAGGACAGAGAGAAAGACGTGAAGGTGCTTCAACAGGAGGTGGAGGCCATCAATCGCTCTGCTGATAAAGCAGTGGAGGACAGTGAGCAGATCTTCGCTCAGCTGATCCGTCTCATGGAGGAAAAACGCTCTGCTGTGAGGCAGCAGGTCAGAACGCAGCAGGAAGCTGAAGTGAGCCGAGTCAAAGAGCTTCAGCAGGAGCTGGAGCAGGAGATCACTGAGCTGAAGAGGACAGACGCTGAGCTGAAGAAGCTCTCACACACAGAGGATCACAACCAGTTTCTACACAACTACCCCTCACTGTTACAACTCAATGAATCTACACACTCATCCAGCATCCAGATCCGTCCTCTGAGATACTTTGAGGATGTGACAGCAGCTGTGTCAGAGCTCAGAGATCAACTGCAGGACGTTCTAAGGGAGAAACAGACAAACATCTCACTGACTGTGACTGAAGACGATGTTTTACTGGCACAACCAGAGCCCAAGACCAGAGCTGACTTCCTCAAATATTCACATGAAATCACACTGGATCCAAACACAGCACACACAAAGCTGTTATTATCTGAGGGGAACAGAAAAGCAAGGTTAATGAGTCGACAACAGTCTAATTCTCGTCACCCAGACAGATTCACTGGATGTTTTCAGGTCCTGAGTAGAGAGAGTCTGACTGGACGTTGTTACTGGGAGGTGGAGTGGAGAGGGGGAGGAGTTGTTGTAGCAGTCACATACAAGAATATCAGCAGAGCAGGGAGCTCATGTAGATTCGGATTCAATGACAAATCTTGGTCGTTATATTGTGACAACACTTATCAGTTTTATTACAACAATATCAGCACGCCCGTCTCAGGCCCTCAGTCCTCCAAAGTCGGAGTGTACCTGGATCACAGTGCAGGTATTCTGTCCTTCTATAGCATCTCTGAAACCATGACTCTCCTCCACAGAGTCCAGACCACATTCACTCAGCAGCTCTACGCAGGAGATTTTATTATGAATTTGGAGACACTGCTGAGTTCTGTATACTCAAATAGACAGAGGTTGTTTAAGGGACAGTGGGTTCAGTTCTATGTTTTAACTCTGAAACTTATTTTGTCTTCATGTTTGTTGCTGACAGCTGATTGTTGTGGCATTTCTTCACCTGTCAATCAAACATTATGGGCAGTACTTTGTCATCTCATTGGACGTTCTGTAAATGTTTGGGTTTCTTGAGACGGTGCTCTTTATGTGTCTGTTCAGCCACGGAGGCTCTCGCTGTTCATGATGAGTTTAGTTCAACTGAACTGAGATTTCTCTGCATGAAAACGTCTCTGTGCTCTAAATGTGTGTTGAATATTTGTGGCGATGTGTTTGTATGTTGTTTCTCTACCACTGCATGGGTCTGAAGAGAGAAAACAGCAGAACATCCTTTATCGTAGATGTTCTGTGCTATGGAAGCCCATTTGTGCCAGTTGAAAAAAAATTATAGCTGCTTTGCATAAGTGTGTCAGGACCGAGCATTTTGAGCAGGAAGACGGGAAGGTTGATACAAGAGGATCCATCAGCAGAACTGTCTGGACCAAAATAATCACTAAACCCTGAATTCATGTAGGGAAGTCTAATTCAAACAGCACAATGCCTGATTTTCATTCTGTAACAGTCTTGAACTCACAACCCTTAGATACCAAGGGCAGATTGTGATAATGTTGAGCTACACAGAGAGGTGATCTGAGATGGCAGGAAATGGGAAGGGAAATGCATTTGCAGCTTACCAGGTCCATATATACAACTCCATACATAAGATTATGAGAATGAGAATTACGAGGTGGCTTCACACATGACAAATACATGATGGTCTGTCAACACAAGAGCCATAATAATTTAAAACTTAATAAATGACAAAGTTGTTTGAAATCATGTGTCTCTAATCCAGTGTTTCTCAGTCTTTGTCCTTGGACGCTCTGTCCTGCATGTTTTAGATGTTTCTCTGCTCCAACACACCTGATTCTAATGAATGGCTCATTATCAGTCTTTATGACGAGCTGATCATTTAAATCAGGTGTGTTGGAGCAGGGACAAATCTAAAACATACAGGACAGGAGGTCCCCAGCACAATGAGCAAGATGTTCATACTGCATCACCTGGGTTTTGAACTCACAATCTTAGACACTGAGGGCAAGTCCTGATGTCACTGAGCTACCTGCAGAGTGAGAAACCAGCTGGCTTCACACTGTCACTTAGACAATCAGCACGGCTGCATGTAAAGGAACATTTTAAACTAGTGTAAAAAATTCAGTTATCAAGACAACATTCCGAGAATATGTGTAACAAAGAGATGTCTGTAATTTATTTTTTACAAAGATTGACTGCTCCATATGTGAGAAATTAAAAAATGTTTAATGCTCTAATTGCCATTGACTGCAATTGTTTACATGAGGATAATATTCAAAATTCTTTTGTTGATATATATTCTGAAATTTATCACACTTAATCTACCATGATAGCAAAATGTTTGAATTATTTTTCATGAAGATTGGAGATTTATTTAATGAGAATTTGCGGAATCAGTTTACAGCACTGTTTACAGTCAAACATTTTGATATGTCAAAAATCTGTCTGGACCGTTTGTGGAGGACAGTCTGAAGTACACACCTGTGCACTAGGGCTGTCAACGAATATTCTAAATTCGAATATATATTCGAATAGTAAAAAAAATCAGATATTCGAATGTGAAAATTAATATTCGATTGTGGGGAAAAAAAAAAAAAGTACTACGGAGGCTGTCTGCCCTGCGTGTCCTCGCATGACCCTGGGCTGCTGCACTGCATGTCTGCCTCGCGTGTTCTCGCGTGAGCCTGGGCCGCTGCACTGCATGATGGTCAGAAGTCACTCAACATCACTTTCATTGATGTGTCAAGCTGAAACGAGCGTGGTAGGCTAAAGATGGCAGAGAGTTCACAAGGAGGTTCGGGTACACAACCCAACTCGGCCGCAGAGAGAGAGACTTCAAGTCCGAGCAATCTAAAAAGTCCCATTTGGAAATACTTCGGATTTTGGTCAGTAGATGGGAAAATTGTGGAACCTCGAGAAAAAGTCATATGCAAGCTATGCAAGCTACAGTTAGCCTACCATTCCACCACAGCAACCTGAGGCTACATCTCCAAAACTCTGAGAGCAGTATCGTATTTTACACCGCCTGCCACAAGCTCGCTATCTGAGGTATGTGGACATTTTGATGTCGAAATAAATATACCTATACAAGTTATGTCTCTCATTGTATTGGTTTGCCATCTTATGGTCATAATGCGCAAAAAGAGATATTCGAATATATTCGACCCTATGTGTTTTTTTAGAAGGAATATTCAAATGTCATTTATGGCCAATTTTGACAGCCCTACCGTGCACTGCATGTGCTTGACTCAACCATGTCCCACCTGCACCAAGGACAGCCCTTTTACTGGAGGGAGAGTCTGAGCGGCAGCTGAACTGGCTGCTGAACTGGCCTCCTCCCTGCTCGAGGACAGCCCTCCCCCTCTTCCTCTGGTGCAGAGAGAACCTGGAGGACAAACACAGAGTCTGTTTCAGTTAAATCACATCGAGTATTCTGTTTCACTTTGTGATATCATGATTATATTTTTGTTGTGTTGAATGCCCTGGAAAACAATAAAACTAAAATTCCAGCATATGAACACAGATTAATACTAAACTCACCACTGGGACAGGGTCCTGTGGTTCAGCTCGAAGAGCTGGATATCAGTCCGAGCCATCAGCCTCGGGCTGGCGAGCACTGCCTCTCTGATGGCCATGTAGTCCTGGAGGATGAGGAACCACTGAGTTCTCATGGTCCCTCCAAAGGGACCCCGTGGCTGCGGGGTGAAGATGGCAGAGCTGGCTGCAAATGGCCTCCACCGGGCGGCTGGCGCTGGGCCAGTTTGCAGGGCCCCTCGAGCTAACCCTAACCCTAACCCTGTCCGAAAAGACAGCTGAGGGGCAGTCGTGGAGAGGACAGTGCCAGTTAATATACAGAAGATAATTACAAGAGGAAACTGCAACATTTGAACAGTCTCACCATTGGAGACTCTCCTTCCCAGGACAGGAGGTGTCCTTCCCCTTCGCTGCCTTGAACCGCCCCCTGGGCTGCGTCTCCCGGTGTCTGGGAGGGTAGACGACTCTCTGCTTGTCATGCTCTGGCAGACGATTCCAGAGCGCAATGAGTCGGTCTACCCTCTTATCAGAAAGTTCCTGAAGGCTCCTGGCTTCCAGCAGGGCCTTGGCCAGCTTCAAGATGTGCTGATGTCCTGGCTGGCTATCAGGACCCTGCATCTCCTCCTGAGGAGGAACACAAGAGAGGAAGAGGAGAAAACGAAGGAAAGATGGGCATTATTATTAGTATCATCATCATCATCATCATCATCATCATCATCATTATCAGTAGTTTGTTCGTGAACTTACATCAGACTCTGAGGAGGAGTCTTGGGAAGCAGGAGCCTGAACCTCAGGGGCCTCAGGAGGGGCATCTTGCTTGGAGGCGGCCGGACCGGATGGCTCAGACTGGGGTGCGTCAGCTGGATCACCTGACTGGGCTGCTGCCGCTGTCCTGGTGGAGGGAGAATAGGGCTCAAAGACGGTGGGGTCCTCCATGTCCTCCTCGATCCCCTCATCCACCTCTTCCACCGTCTGGATGGCAGCAGCCTCGTCCGCAGTGTCAGGGTACAAGCACTCTGCCTGTCTGCTGGTACAGGTACTCCACCCCGATGAGCTCCCCTGTCACATAGCAAAGACAGGAAGCAGAGGATCTGTTAAATGCTGTGTTTCTTCACAGTTGTGATGCTGGAATAAATAATAATAATAATAATAATAATTTTATTTGTATAGCACTTTTCAAGCTAGGAGCACAAAGTGCTTCACATAGGCAACATAAAAGCAATCACAGATATAAAAGAGACAGATGTAAAAGAGACGAGAAAAGGCAATACATAAGCACACAATTAGATGCAAAACACAAGCACACAAGTAAAAACCGCACATGAAAGACAGTATTATAGAAATTTCCAAACCAATCAAATGGTAAAACCAGTGCATCAATTTAAATAGGTTTAAAATGGGTTTAAATCAGGTAGTTGCACAACCAAGCTGTACACAAAGTGACTAGCTGTCAGGTGAAAAGGCAAGTCTATAGAAGTGAGTCTTAAGACAAGATTTAAAAGCAGAAACAGTGTCGGCAGATCTA
>JBBPCS010001017.1:0-15917 GCA_037974645.1 Hollardia meadi | reverse complement strand
ATGCCCCGGAATACCCCCAGCAACCCCCAGGCAAAGGCCGCCGCCCCAGACGGAGATGGCCGGAGATGCCAGCCACCGGGCAGAATCACATTCTGTTGTGTGCAAAGACCTCAGTCATTATACCGAAGTTGACCCGGGGGCAACTTCGGGGGGTAAATCCAAATTTACTGCAGTTGGGAATGAATAGGAACATTTTGTTAGCTGCATAAGTGTTGTATAAAAATAAGTGTAACTTTACAACACATGTAGTAAGACTTCTCATCTGAATTACATACAATCCCACATCTATCTATATCACATTGTGTGTTCACACGTCGTGTTTGTTCAGTTCTGATTTGTTTGTCCTCTTTCATTACAATCACATCAGATTAAGTTTCAAACTGGACTGAAGACTGATTGGTGGTCTGAACCTTTGGTTATATGTTATTAGTTATTGTTGCTTTTTCAGACTCAATAAACAGGATTTGTTGTTTAATTTATTAAGCTGCAGTGGGTAATTTTTTACGATTTATGTTGACAGTAATTTGATCAGTTTGGTTAATTGTGCAGCCCTAGTCCAACAGGATTACAGTATACTGTATTTCTAGGTTTTGTATTAAGTTTATTTTTCAGACTTTGCTTTATTTTATTTTACCCTTTCATTTAACAGAAACAGTGTCCAGAGATGTATGTCTTTTGGTCCAAAATGACAGCACAATTGTATTTCAAGAATCTGTAACCACACTATGCTAATGCTAATGTCAGAATGCTAACATTCTGATTCTTAGCAGGTGTAATGTTTATGATGTTGATCATCTTAATTCAGCATGTTAGCATGCTAAATCTGCTAATTAGCACTAAACTCACCAGCTGAGGCTGATTGTACTGTCATTAGCGTCAAAGTACTGAACAACCTGACATTTTCACCATGTGGTTTCAGATGTTTCAGTTCATCCTCTGGTCACCATGAATGTCTGGACCAAATTTCGAGGCAGTTCCTTTCAAGAGTCAAGATATTCCACTGAAAACCAAAAATGTCAGCCTCATGTTGGAGCAGGAGGAAAGGCTATGGGATCATCAGAGTCAGACGAATTCATCCACTGGGGGACATGAATGTTTATACAAAATTTCATGGGAAACCATCGAATAGTTGTTGAAATATTTCAGTCTGGACAGAAGTGGTGGATCGCCATAGAGTTGCAATGCTAGCATGGTTAAAAACATACAGTATCAATATACATGTAAAAAGAAACGGTGATTGTGCAGCTTACTTGTAATTGAGGTCCATTGTATTGATATTGATTGGTATTGATTGGCAGTCTAGCAAAGGATCCGAGGCATTTTGATGATAACAATAAAAATCCTGTATTGAATCATGGATAAACCATTTTTGGTCTATAACCACTGGCCCTGTCCTTGAAGAGCACCTGATTGTTTACTCCTAGATTATTGTTCCTTACCCAGTGCAGCACTCCCCCATATTTTTTTTATTTAGAAACATAAATGTGAGCCACTGAAAGGAAAAACATTCTTCAAACAAACAAACAAAAAAAAAAGAAGACTTTCTCTGCCTCAACAAGCATCTTTTCTTTAAGGGCTAACATACTCTCCCTGCTTATTATTAGCATTGTATACTGGTACAAAAGTAAACAAAACTAGACTTGAAGAAAGAACATTGTCTTTTTCATAATGCAGGTTGTGGAGGTCACCCCTGATGCTTCATATTGCCTCCCGGCAGAATCAAGAAACGCTTCAGCAAGCCCACACGGCTGCATTGCTCATTCACATCATTAAAATAAATTGCTGTGCTGTGGTCTGTAACAAAAAAATTTAAGAAAAAAGCTCTGATTTCTCCCCACGGCTCTGCTCAGGATTTTGTCACTGTGTTGTCCCAGGAGTCCCTCAGCTGCTTCAGAAACACAGGAAGTCACAGTACGTTGTTCCTCTATACAGAACTCGCCCATGGGCAAACACAACGACTTGTCTTATGGTCTATTGTTGTATGGAGTAATCACTTAATAACAAACAGTCATTTGCATCAGGCTACATCCTGCCGCTAGAATAAAAGCACATATCTTGGAAAGGACAAAGGCAATGTAGGCAAGTCTGGAGCTTGGATCAGTTATGAAACAGTGCAGCAGATGAAGACGCCCTTGTGTGTGATGGTTAGATGGCACTAGTGAAACCCGGACAATACACAACTGAAGCTCTGTTCAAGTGGCAATTTCTTCAAGTCAGAATAGAGGAAAGAAAAAGAGATTAAGAGAAGAGTGGTTGATAGAATGCCCACCCAAGGAAGGAGACTTTGGTTTGGTCTCATGAAATGCTCTCTACAGATTGTGTCTGAAGTAACGTGATAAACGGTGGATGTGTGGGAGGGCCTGGCTCTCTCCATGTCAAGCACATACTGCCCTGGCTCAAAAGAACAGAAGGTACAATGCTCCTTAGCACAGTATTAAAAATGTATATTTAGCGCTTTCAAAAACTGGATGTCAAAGTGTCCTGCAATCATAGGAAATCAAGATATTGAATGAGTGAAAATCACTGTACTGCTCCAGAGATTGAATATGGGGTTGAAGGAACAAAGTAAGCATTGTTGTGCTGTTTTGCAATTCAAAAGTTTTTAGAACTAGTTTATTTATTTTAAATCTATGATACATGTAACCATTAACTTATTTCAGCAGAAATCAAAGAAGGGATGAATTAGTAGGAAATTAATTGATTTGATATAATGTGTGAGTGATATGAGAATTCTCATGATAATCTCATGAGAACTCCTGTCAAAGGAGGGTTAAATTAATAAAGATTAATAAGAAGAGTTGCAGAGTTACAGTATACGAGGACTTTTTAACCAAATTTAGCTCAGTTTTAACTCAAATGTCTGACTTGCAAATCACCAAATTAATGCTTAATGGGAAAAATCCTAAATCAGGCTCAATGATGTAAAAACAATTGCATATAGAGCATAAAAGAACACAAACTATGAATGAAGGAACAAATTAGGCTCACTCAACTAATAAAATGAAAAAAGGAGTATTAATTAACTTTTGCCACTTGGGGAAAGTGGAATTAACAGTAAACACAACATTAGCAGCTAATAAATGTTATAACATGATATGGTATGATAAGGTGAAAGTGTTAGTAAACAGTGGCTTATTAACATGTTCATCAGATACAGTGGTTTTACAGAGAGGGTTTTTGTACCAATTAAACAAACAATATACAGTATGTCTAAGTGAACTTTAGAGGTGCTGAAAATGGGTTCTTAATAACATGACCAAAAAACAGACAAAAGATATTTACCAAATACACTTGGTTGGGACAAGATTTCACCACATTTAACACACTGTGTTTATTAGCTTAGCATCACTACTTGCCATTATGAATCCAAATTTATTGTAGTCAGGGTCCTAATTCCACCACACGCTTTGGAGCTTTTACATTTTTAGGGTTGTCTATTACTTTTCTCGTTTCAAAAACCATTTTGTGCCACTGCAACCGAGGGAACGTTAGCTAGCCGTGGCAGACGTTAGCTAGTATTGGTGGAACATGTTTGTCTGGTAATATTCAAACGTAACTAAGCATTTAAATGATGCATTTAAATTTGATGTTTTTATTTATGTGAATTTTAATTAAAAAGAAGCTTTATAAATTACAAAAAAAAAACAAAACATATATATATAACTATTTGGCAGTACCACTGTCTCTGCGGCCCATTAGATGATGCTCTGAGGTCCACCAGTACCACCGGCTGCCACAGCCCACTGGTTGAGAATAGCTGCTGTAGGCAGATTTTCTTGCAGTTGGACAGATGCTAGCTGTTTCCCCCTGTTTCCAGTCTTAACTCTGATGAACTTCTCACAATAGAGTTGAGTTAGATAGTGTTTTTGACAGGTGTCATATCACATTTGTGCAGCCACAGAGGCATTATAAAGCATGTTTCGACAAATCGGTCGTCAGTGCAGATTTTCTCACACACATGGACAGCTCCCCTGCTGTGAATGTCAAGTGTGAGTTATTGAACAGAGTTGGAGGTCTCTCACTGATCCTGGGCAGCTCTCCACCGTTACTTCGCCTCTGGCGCGCGGCAGGTAAAGCACAATAAGCTCCAGCTCAGTCAGACTTGGGGGATTATTTACTTAGACCCAGCTCAGAGTGTCTGACTTTATTTCTCAAACCCCCTTCACTTCCCAGTGCCGGTAGCGCCGCAGTGTCATAGAATGTCAGTCAAAATCACCCCCACCTCACTTGTCTCAGCTTTGGGTAAGGAGAGAGCAAGAAAGAAATATTTAAATGTGCTTTCTCATTTTTGTCTGTTTGTGTCCAAACACAATTTATTAGGTTTCATTTTTCAAGAAGGCCGCGGCAGCGGGGACTAAAAGAGACTCAGCAGCATCAAGCCAGAACTCATGACACCTTTGTTTGCTGTTTTTGAGTAAAAGGGTGTGTTTTTCTGCTTTCACAAAACAAGCAAATTGCATTCTCTCTGTCCTCCGGCTCTAGATGTTATTTGCCAACGCAGCTTCACACCGCACCTTATGTCTCTTTTAAATTGGCCATACAATAAGAGCATTCTTCGTGCAAAGTTATTCCATTACATTGCCACAGGTAAACACATTTCCTGGAGTAGACCTTGAATTCTGTCAGTCGTTCTCTGTGCGTCTCCACTGAGACATCTGCTTTGTAATGATAGTTATCAGGTCAGCAGATCCCACCCCTTTTATTTATTCCAAGCTTTTTTTTTTGCTCCAGGACATTCAGCACTCGACTGGGGATGTGGTCTGTGTGTGTGAATATATGTATGTGTGTGAGAGTCTGCTAGAGTGGCAAATGGCTAATGAATAATGCAGGGTAATAGTGATGTGTTGACAGCTCTGACAGCTGAGAGCTACAGAGCTGTGTATCACTGATAATGTGCTATTTCTCTTCTGTGCTCCTCCTTTGCCTTATTACAACAATTACATTTTTTTTTTTGCCATTTCACTTCACCACAACCCCCAGTGTCTGTGTGTATAAGAGTTTGTTGGGATACTGAAACTAAAAGCCAAACTACAATGTGCACTTGGGGCCGTAAATGTACATTTTACAGTAAGGATGTTTTGACTATAACTGTCAGTTTGAACCTGCCACACACATGGTGACCCGACAAATTACAGCAACTGACCTTAGGAGGTCACTTTAATTGAACATTAAAGTTTTAAAATCAAAGGCCAAATTTTGAGCACTACTTTGTAATGCAAGTCTGTGAGGTTCTTTTTTTATCCCGACCCATCTCAGTGCCATCATTCAGTCCCGCTGTCTCTCTTTCTGTTTTAGTGCAGTCAATGTTAGTAATAATTCGTAATTAGAATTCATTATTGGATGTCATCTGAAAAACTAGCCGCAATGGACATTTGACAAGAGCCAAGAAATTACATTTCCTCTCGATTTGTTTGAGAAATGAACCTCTGGTTTTCATCCAGACCTGCATCTGTCGCATTCCAGCTGCTTTCACAGCACAACAATATAATAGAAGGTGCAGTTCATTATTTCTTATTCACAGCAAAATAAAATGTGTTTACCATACACACTGTGAAATTTGAATATTTCTGTAAATTGCTGAATAATTTTCCCACTAAAAGTGTCTCATTTCCTCTTTGGTTCACAGCAAAATCCCCAGTGTTAAATTAACTCTCACACTGTTAAATGTAACTCTAGAAAAGTGTCTATATGTGTCCACTCTTTTGAGTGTTAAATCAACACCTTTGAAAGTGTTAATAAATAAACTCTCACCCAGAGTTATTCCAACACTGCATGGGGTTGAAAAGTTAACACTGGCCAACACAGAGAAGTGTTGATACTCTACACTAGTGTCAGTGCTAGAAAATAAACACTACAAGACTACACTTGACTCTAATGTATTAACACTAACGGGTGTAACACAATTAACTCAACCAACCAATGCCCCCTGCACCCGCCACAACCACCTACACCACACACCTATCAATTACAACAAATACAAGACAACAACGTGCACAAAACAAATAGTGTATTAAATGGCAGGTACACTACATCATTCATTAACTGAAAACAGTTGGATTCGTACAAAAGTATTGGACAATGTATATTTGGTCATCAGTGTCTTCATATGAAAACTGCCTATCATAAGGTCTGTAGTACACCAAGTTATCTACACAGAGCAGTGTGAAGAGATCCATTTTCTCCTCAATGCTAAATGCATTTAGGTGATCATCAAAATACTTTGTTAAGACTTTATGAGTTAGAAGATAACCATTGTCATCTCGAACAATTATCTTGACAATCATGTGGAACAAAAGAACCTCATTTTCAACACCAGGACATACACCCTAACCTGATACTCTCATAGCTTTTGACCCAGGAAGTTGTGTAAACATTTGACACATCAAGTGACACATCAACACGACAAGTTTCATTCAGCGCCTCACTGCCCTCTAAACTGCTGACCAAGACCTCAGTAATGGGGCCAAATTGTAATCTTTTAAGATAAAAATTCTCAAAATGAAAAGCCAACTGATTTTGATGTTTCTTTACCAATGTTTCCTTGATGTTTTTAAAGTTCTTTACAGACTTTTTGAAGAAGTTGTGCTTTCCTTCAAACCTCATGCACCACATGTGTATGAGTACCCCAAACTGAACCTTTCAAAGGTGTGGCTGAAAATCTTTAGATCATCAACAAGTGGCTTTAGAATACTATCAAACCTATACTTCTGTCCTCTGAGTGAAAGAGAGCTACAAGATGAATGTTCATCAACACAGAATTAAGCTTTGGTGGCAAATCTCTCAAAATAAAATAAATACAACCAAGTTGGTGCACTCCCTTTTTTGAGCCTAATGGATTAGGAGTTTCAAAGTCATCATAGTAGAGCTGGATCTGAAGAGCATGTTCTTGTTGTGAGAATAAACTGTGATTCCTGAAGTATGAGCAGTCATTTATATCTCTGTAATAACCCTCCTGGTGTGCTTTTGCTTTTTGGAAAATACTACAAAGTTCACTGTTCCTAAACATAGATGAAAGAGACCCTGTGATGGGTAGATACATGAACTTATCATTGACAGGAACTTGCCTATATGTGCCCGTTGTTTGATCTTTGCATGTGTCAAAACACACACCAAGAATATGCTCTACAGGTTCAACTATTTTCCTTTTTTCTTCAAAATGCTTCATCCTTTTACATTCTGTGTTAAGACATGAGAATGGATTTCCAAGCTTATAAAAACAATCCTCAACTTTCTTATCAAATCTAAGGTTTCCCTTGATGCATCAGATGACATTCAATAACAGCTTCTTTTGCATGAGAATGTACTGTATGTCGTTAACCAGTTCCTCCATTGCACCAACTAAACATTGCACAGTACTTTCAGGAACTCCTGAGGCTCGAACTTGAGCGATAACAGAACTGCACATGTCTTGTATTTGCCTTTTTTCAATTGGAATGTGTGTAGTGACAGTCACGGAAGGATCCACATTTACAGGCTGTGGAACAGAAGCTCAACCATTAGCTAGAGGCTCAAAGTCAACATTGCTGATGAGATCTGAATCAACACAGCCTGCATGTGCTTGAGATAAGTCATATACTTAGGGTTCCAGTGTGTAGGTTTTAGGGGCATAAATTTAATTTGGCAAAAATGGAATATACCAGTAAATTCATAAGCATGTTTTCATTAGTGTACAATCACCTGGAACTAAGAATCGTCATGTTTTCTTTACCTTAGAATGAGCCTTTTGTCTACAGAGGGAATGGGTCCTCTTCCACCTAGTCCGCCATGTAGCTACAGTAGCTCACAAAGGACAAACCAAACACTGGCTCTACAGAGGACCTTTAGCGTTTTTAGCGGCCACCATAGGGAAAGGTGACACCCAGCTGCAAATCCACTAAATCCTGCACACTGGACCTTGAAGACAATTTTAATAACGTACTGTACCTTCATGAACCTTATGAGGAGGTCAGCAGCATCCGATGCGCTAACCTTTGAAGACTTCTTTCCCTTGGATGTGGGAGGCAACAGGTGAAGAAGCAAAAGGATGGCAGCCAATTCACAGTCCCATACTAGAGAATGAGAATAACACCAAAGCAATTACTTTCACTTAAAGGACTATATCATATTTCATATTTTATCACTTGAAGAACGTCGCTGATTTCCATTTATTTTCCATTTATAGAAAAACAATCAACTTTCAGACGCTTAAAAATATCTTGAGATAGGTAACCCATCAAAATGAATATTAGACGTAATATTCAGTTAAACTTGCTTTATGCAAGTCTCTGGAAGTTGATTTTAATACCATACTAAATGAATGGAAAAAATAGCTGCCTGTCAGGTAGGAAAAATGATCTATCATCAATAATAAATCTAAAAACCCACATGTGATTTGGAAAATGGTCAGCATTAATGTCATGTGTATGTGATTTGTAGTAAACACATTGTGTTGACTAAACTGGGAATACAGTGAAAGGCATGTGAAATCTATCGTCTCCAATTTATACTTATCACCATCATCAGACTCCTGTTGTGGAGACAAAAGTAGCCCATCCACATGCGCACTTTGAGGTAGATTGAGGTAAAAAAAAAACAAAACAACAACAACACATTAGAGAGCAAACAAATAAAGTACCCACAATTCAATGCATGTCTTGTCAGGCCAGACTCATGTCAGTTGAATGCCTCACCACCAAGATAGCTTTCTTACATTCATTACCTGGAAACTGCCTCATACATGAACGCATATCGCGATGAGTCTTAGGGCCATCTTGAAAAGTGGACTTCGATTTCTTGACCACTTGAGCAGACCTCCACGCCAGGTAACCAGAACCACTCTGGTGATCATAGAAATGTTCCTGTTGATTCAAAGAAAAAGGTTAGTCTTTAATTAACTCTTTTTGTAATTAACTCTAATTGTTTAAGAATGCTCCTATACAGTCAATTAATGCATTAAAGCACTTGAGCATTGTTATGGGTCACATAACTTTAAAGTTACTTAAAAAGCACAATATAATAACGTTACCTACAATTTAAGTTTGTAGGGCAGAAGAGTTATCAGGTTAATGTTTACAAATCCAGTTACTAACACAGGCCTGGGAAACTCTGCATCTCAACTCTGCATCTCACCCCAAAATTCAACCACAACATGGCTGCCAGAACTGATCGCGGCCATTCTGGATAATGCTTGTGATTCCACCATATGAACCCTAGTCTATTTAGATCGAATCAGGCAGCAGGTCTTAGACAATCTGGTCAGTTTTACCCATACCCTACTTAACCATGATACAAAAAAATCAAAGAAAAATGACAACAAAATCTGAGCAAATAAACAAAACTGGGCAGGCAAAACGCACCTCTTCTGAAATGCTCCTGGTGGGGTTTGAAGCTGTGCAGAGTAAAGCCGGAACACAATGGAGCTGTGTCTGGTGGAATCAAGGGGTTACAGTCAAGATGCCTTCTGGAGGCCATCTGACGAAGAGACATAACTACCTGAATGACTGACCTGCATTAGCTTCATAATATGATGCCTTCACCTTCACCGTGGGAAAAGACAGCAGCATAAATAACGCTTTCACAAAGTAATGTAAGCATGGATGTATCTTGTCAATACTTACATAACCAGTCTTTGAATCTGGATCCTTCAAGTTTGGGAACAAGGTTGTAATGCCTAATGCTGACATTCACTGCAGGGATCCTCCTGACAAGAGACAGATGCATCATTGAAGTGATACTTCACTCAAAAACAACAACTTTCACATAAATTACTTGCCCCACATAGAAGTGCCTGAAGAAAAAGTTTTTATATAATTCCTTCATGAAAAAAAAATTGTGGTAGCAATTTCTGATACAATAGTGTTCATCTGGCACTCATTACAACAGAACTGGTCTCAAGTATCAAGTCATATGCTTTACACTTCCCAAACATGTATTTTAGCTACAATATTGCTAAGTAGCCCATTCCCAGATTCCTCTAATGATCCACCGTGTTGCATGCCTGGCAGGTCTTCCAATTCATTTCAAGGCAAAGGGCCCATGACATGTTTGTGACATGACATGAGATTATGTTCTTAATATGGTTTATTTAGCAGTATTTTAGCAAAAGACATGAATGGGAAATACTGATAATATAACTGGATACCTAAGACTTGGATTATGCGGCACAAGTACTTTGAGAATTTGCTATGGTCAACTTGCTATTGTTTTGTCGTTGTTAGCTATCCCTAATCAATAGCACTGAAATCAGAAAATTGCAACCACATTTAGAATCAAATTTTGTGAGTGTGTGAGTGAAAACATTTACCCTCGAGGCACTCCATGAAACACTGGCTGTATAATTGATTAAAAACTGCTAGTTGTGGTTGAAGTAACCCTTTAAAGCGACATGCCACACTTTACCATGTTGATGATAACAGCTTACATGATTTCATGATATAGCGAAACATTTATTTAAAGTGAACATTTGAATAATTGGAAACACCTAAAATTTAAGTGCAGATTCATTTACCTGTGACTTTCTACTATGTCTGCCACAAGTATGTTCACCATCTTTCTTCTTGTACCATCAGAAAGGCAATTTGTTTTCTCATATTTTCACACATTACATTTACACAGAGCACCTTAACTAAAACATTCAAGCTGACAAGCCTACTGTATTGGGAAGTAATGGTTAAATCTCTCCTCGAGAAGGGAAACATCTCAAGCCTGCCCTTTTCCACATAGGAGCGCCAGAGTGTGATCTTAGATTTGAAGCCATGCACTTTGTCAGACGATTTTCTTCTTTGCCTTGCATTTTATGGCTTAGTTCATTGAGATGCCTGAAAATGTCGGCTAAGTACGCAAGTTTCGCACACCATCATGCATTTGCAATTTGTTTGGTATATGCAGATTTCTCTCCTGTCAGGAATGTTCTGAGTTCTTCTCGCAACTCGTACAGCCTGCTCAAAACCTTCCCCCGTGAAAGCCAGCGGACGGATGTGTGTAGCAACAAGGTGTGATGTTCCGCTTTCATTTCCTCACACAAAATCGAAAACAGGCGGGTCTTCAATGTCCACCGCTCTGTCCAGTACATCTGAAAGATCTTTCTGGCAAGCAATGATTGGTTTGCACATTTGGATTTTACGCTTTGACCCTGCTATTGAAACCCTTTGCACTACCCGTCATGGCAGCGGCCCCATCAGTGCATATACTGACGCAGTTCTTACAATTCAATCCCCCCCTGTTCAAGATACTCGATTGTGATACTTGTCACACGATAAATCTCCTCTCCAGTTGTTTTGCTAGGCATTGCTTTGCAAAATAAAAGAATTCTCTCTTATATGGTCCCCATCTACGAATTGAACATTTACCAATAGCTGAGCTTGTCCACTGACTAAGGAAAATTTCCCACTGGATGTGATTTTTTCCAAAATCTTCAATATCTGTAGACATGTCATTGATTCGCCTTACGATTGTACTGTCCGACAGCGGAACCTTTGCAATTTCTTTCGCTGCTAGTGGGCCTAGCATTTTACTGACAATTGCTGTGCACGCTGGCAATATGACCGTCTCTGCAATCGTATGTGGTTCTTAGCCTTTGCTACAATCTCTGCGTGACCGTGAAGTGAATGTACATTTGTATGTATTTGTGAGAAAATGATAAATCATCTCCTCATTAGATCTGTGGTGTAATATTACATCAGTCGTCACAACCACATGAAATAAAAGCAGTTTGTCCTTTTTTATTGGAATGTTTAATTTGATCTCTACACTTCTGACTCCCTTCATGAGGCTACACGAGTGAGCATGCATGACTAGTTAAAGGACACGGCTAGCTTGAATGTTTACATAAAGGCAGAACACAGGAGTCACCTAGCTTCCAGAGTGTGCTAAATTAGCTAAAACTAGTTTTGATAAATTGAGTGTTAAATAACTCTGAACTATGTTGATCTCAACTAACACTGAAACATTAACAGTGGCAGCTTTGCTGTGTTTTGGTCACAGCTGGTGCACACATGCATCTTGTGATGAAGGGGAACAAGTAGATGTTCCTTCTATTTTTAAGAAAAATGTTGGAAAATAGTTTAGAAACTTGTGAACCAGAGTTTGTTTTAAGTGCTGTCCAAGGTGCTGATCCTGGAACAGCAGGAGTGCAGGACCTGTCCATGGTACTTCATTAGTAATGGGCAGGATGCATATTGGCTAACAAGGATTTGCTTTTTCCAATGTGTTATAGGAAGTAAGCCAATACATTTTCTTTAGTTTTAGTGTGTCTGGGCATTATTTTCCCCTCTCTTATGGAGGACCACAGAGTTATAGAAGTAGTTATAAAGCATTATACTAACTGATATCTAATGGGACAATAAAAATAGACATTAATATGAGTTTACACAAATAAATTAATCAATTTATAAAAGCAGCATGTAAATGTAAAGCATAAAAGACATTACCTTTTAAATTTCTTAATGAAACGAAATGTAATGTTAATTCAGGTTATGAATAAAGCTATTTATTTTTTTATTTTATTGTTTATTTTAGAGTATTTTCAAATGAATTTAGACATTTTTATTTGGGTCTTAATTATTTTTTAATTGATGTATTTAATGATTTATGTCATTTTCTTGATAAATATCTTTTTATGTGACCTGTTTATTGGTGGATTATACATTAATTCTCTTTTTTTAGTACATTTTAGTATCATATAATAAAATACCTAATTGTTGAATCAATGCATTGGTGGATTATTTCATTTGTATTTTTTTTATTTTTTTTATTTTTATTAATTCCTGTATTGTTGCTGAGTTAGATTCAATGAACAGACTTGCAACTGTGTGTAATCTCTATCCTGATACACTGTGGTGATGTTGCCATCTTTTTTCCTCAGTATCATGCTGTGCACCTTGTATAATTTATTCAAGGTCTAAGGCTTTGTAGTACTTTGCATTACTGAAAGGCCTTCTGGGAGTGCGGGACCACCTGCCCTGCGGGGGCTGTGTTTTATGACCCACTTCTGATGTTGCTTGTCTGCTTTTGACAAAACCTCAAGTGAAGATGCATCTCAAGTGTGTGTTCCGTGTTTGAAAATGATCAAAGGTAAAATTTTTCAAACTTTGATAGGTCATAACTTATACAGCACAGGTCTGATGCTGATGAATTATTGCATGTTGTTATTGATTGGCCCACAAGGATCCTTCATCATTCACAGATGATTACACGTGTACTGCTGCTGGTTGGCTTGTTGTGGTGAGCTGTTAAACAACCCAGTAAAAGTGTGTTTCTTTACACCTTTTTATATACTGATGTGGATTTGACAGCCTGTTTAACTCTTAATGTACACAATAATTAATGAGTCTTTAAAGGGACATTTCACCCCAAAATCAAAAATACATATTTTCCTCTCACCTGTAGTGCTATTTATCAATCTTGATTGTTTCGGTGTGAGTTACTGACACATCGACTAGAAAGATACCTCAAATTGGACAGATTCTCTCATTTTTGGGGATTTTGGGGTGAACTTTCCCTTTAAAGTTATAGATATGAAACTGAAACTTACAGTAAAACAGACATGTGGTTATACACCGTGCTGTCTCACATTTACATTAAATTTTCATTTTTGACCCCGAGCTGAGATTCGTATCCAGAGCAATGTACAATAAGAACAGCTGTTGGAATAATTTGAATTCTCAGATCAACTGCATTACAAGCACACCAGAGTAAAGAGTACAAAGGTCAGAACAATGGCATCCTGATCACATGTTTTTATTTTCAACAGTGAAAAGAGTTGTATTTGTGTGTTTGCAGGATCCAGTCCGGCTCCTACCTCAGCACCGGCTGGTTCACGCTCATCCTCGCCATGGACATGTGCAAAGAGATCCATATCTACGGCATGATAAATGACACCTACTGCAAGTAAGACACCAACCATCACCCTCCACCCCCTCCATACTGGTATGAAAAATGCACACGTTCCGACAAAAACTTCAAAAACTAGATTCACATTCACAGCAGCGCCGGCCAATTGCAGCCTCCCATAACTGCAGAGCGCCCTGTTGGAATTCATTTCCAATGCCTGAGTTTGGATTTAATGGCTGAATTTCTATGCTGAAATCCATATTGGGTTCTCTGTTCCGTGAATACCATTATGTTTTCCTGCCTAGAATACCCAGCAAGCTGCAGAGTCTGCATGGCTGCAGGTGGCTGGGCTGCAGCACCCAATTCCTCCCCTGCTTAATTTTTTTTTTCTCTCCGACTCTTGGGTGAGTGATTACTGTCTGGCTGCGAGGCCATAGGAGGGATGACAAACAAGATGCTGTTGCTCCAGGCGTGGCTGCTCAGTCTCAAGTCATGTCTCTCTCCTTACATCTCCCCCTCCGCTCTCTCAGCTCAACCTGAGCTCTCTCTATCCCCCCAAATCAAACACTTTTACCTAATGTGTGGAGAAAATCCTGCCTTTTATCCTCTCCATGTTCCCCGTGCACAGCGGGAGTTGGACTATAAACAGCCCCAGACACATGGCTGAGAGGAGCGATAAGTCAGCCAGCACAGAGGATTTTATGATTCACTGAGGCATTTTAAGGGTTTGTTCTCTCCCTGCCAGTCTCTCACTTATTTCCTTCCTTCCTGCATGAGACAGGAGGATATTGTGTCTCACTGACTTTCTGAATGGACAATTTAGAGTCAAACAAAGTGTTGTTGGCAGCCAAATACTCCGGTATAACAAGAAGAAGTGATATTTTTTGTTACGAAGTTTTAAGGTTTAGTGAGAATTGACCTCAGCAGTTGAGTGGTAATGGAGCTTCAACAGGTGCTGTGGATTGGACAAAATTGAATTTATGGGTTAACGCTGGTGCACACCACTGTGTTACACAGAGAGAAGAGAGGCAGTGATTGGGGGGTGTTTTACTGTAAGCTGGCAGACGGCCACAGTCACTTTTCTCGCTGTGGGCCAGCTGCCTGGCTCTTATGATGGCTGTTTTCTATTGTGTCTGTGTTCATTCTCCCGATGAAATGGTTACCCAAGTCATCCTCCCATCAAGCCGTCACTCACTATTACAACCCCAATTCCAAAAAAGTTGGGACATTATGTAAAATGTCAATAACAACAGGATGCAATGCTTTGCAAACCCCTTTTAACCTAAATGTAATTGAATACAGTACAAAGACAAGATATTTAATGTTCAACCTGATTAATTTTATCGTTTTTTATAAATATACGCTCATTTTGAATTTGATGCCTGCAACATATGTCAAAAAAAATGGAACAGGAGCATGTTTACCATTGTGTGACATCACCTTTCCTTTTAACAACACTCAGTAAGCGTTTGGGAAGAGAGGACACTCATTGTTGAAGTTTTGAAAGTGGAGTTGTGGAACTGTCCTATTCTTGCTTGATATATGACTTCAGTTGCTCAACAGTCCGAGGTCTCCGCTGTCGTATTTTGCCCTTCATAATGCGCCACACATTTTCAATGGGGGACAGGTCTGGACTGCAGGCAGGCCAGTCTCATACCTGCACTCTTTTACTCTGAAGCCACACTGTTGTAAGTGGTTTTTCCAAAGTGTTCCCGAGCCCATGTAGTAATATTCTTTATAGAATCATGTCGGTTTTTTAATGCAGTGCCGTCTGAGG
Organism: Hollardia meadi; assembly: GCA_037974645.1. Taxonomy (NCBI): domain Eukaryota; kingdom Metazoa; phylum Chordata; class Actinopteri; order Tetraodontiformes; family Triacanthodidae; genus Hollardia; species Hollardia meadi. Next base: position 331 of record JBBPCS010001017.1, on the reverse strand, counting down.
GATCGAAGGTCACGAGCATTCAATGTTGGTTTTCGTCCATCATATTCTCTGAATCTTTTGATGATATTATGGGCTGTAGATGGTGGCACGTTGAGAAACGTTTTTCTTAAACTGTTGGACTGTTTGCCCACACAGTTTTTCACAAAGAGGTGGACCTCTCCTCATCCTTGCTTGTGAAGGACTGAGACTTTTGAGGATGCCTCTTTCATACTCAATCACGATACTATCACCTGTTACCACTGAACGTCTTTATGGGTGGGCGGCCATCTGCCTTGACCGGTTGGGTTGAGAGAGAGAGCGAGACAGAGAGAGAGAGAGAGAGAGAGAGAGA
>JBBPCS010001016.1:0-15919 GCA_037974645.1 Hollardia meadi | reverse complement strand
TGTGTGTGTGTGTGTGTGTGTGTGTGTGTGTGTGTGTGTGTGTGTGTGTGTGTGTGTGTGTGTGTCTGTGAGAGAGAGAGAGACACACACAGAGCAAGAGGGACCCAAACTGTGTTTCCATCCAGCTGTAAACCACATTCGCATGTAAATAAATGTCTGCTGTAATACACCAGTGATTCAGTCTGGTGTCGATCCAGTTTATTAAAGTTTGTCCATGAGCTAAACAATCGCTCTCAGGAGAAAAGCTCTGCTGAAAAGGAAGTGATGTATTTTACAGTTTCTGCTTAGTGTGGAAGTCAGTAAGAAGAATAGTGGAGTATTAGGAGGGTATAAATCCAACATGGCTGAGAAACTCAGTAGTATAAGACATGACCTGGCGTATGAATAACACGGCACTTTTAAGGTCATTTCACACATTTTAATGGGGTTTTTTTTGCGTGTCATTTAACACCGTTTGCATTTTATGAGTTTTAGACATGCAGGAAACGACTTTCGTCATATGACATTTGCTGTCTTAGTCACATGACCTACGTGTCGCAGTTTAGTTAAATTTAGGCGACAAAACTTGACAGCACACAAGATTGACAGCTGAGCCCTGCTCGCGATCGCTCCCACAGTGGGAGGAAGTTGAGAGGAGTCGGCCATCTTTATTAATGCCAATGATTTGTACAAATAAAAAGTAGACAGAAATAGTTGTGGTTCTGAGGGAGTTGTCTCAGCTGCTGTTCGACAAGCTGAAAATCATGTTTGCTTGAAGCTTATTGATGCTTTAAGGTGCTGAACAATACAGTTTTACGGTTTTAGTTTTAAAACACCTCCTGAATGTCTGCAACCATCAAGCTCAGTTTTTGTAATTGGAAATGTAAAATGTAAATATAAGTTAAAGAAATAGTAAACATTTGTCATTCAAATCTATTTCTGTGCTCATTTTTCCTGCCATTTGTCATCTGAAATTTCTTTGTCGAGTAACAAGTATTTTTTCTGGGAATCACAATTTCCCTGTGTGCCTTCTGGGTAAAATAACCCCCACCGTGAGCCTTTTGTATCCTCACAAATCTGCTTGCTTAAGAAGTGAATTTTCAATCAGTATTATAGCACAACACAGATTTAGTGATTTTCACATCACAGGCTGGATTAAATTCGATCTTTTTGGTGACGTATAATCATTGTTTCAACATTTATTTCAACATGTAGTGAAAGACCTGCTTCACTTTTCAAATGCAGTCATATCAACAGTTGTATGTAACCTAGATGTTGAATATAACCATTTTTAACCTGAATGTCTTGATGCTTTTTGACCAGAAAATCACCAACAACCACCACTCAACTCTCCCTCCAGGCTGCTGCAGTGAATAGAAGTGTTAGGTTTTATTCGTCTTGCCTGATTAATTTCCCCGAAATTCTTCTCCGTGTTATGAAACACGTTCAGTTCGAGTTGCGTTCAGCACAGCTAATTGGGTTTGGCAGGTGACCGCTGAGGAAATCCAAGCTGAATCCTAATCTATCATCCTCATTTGGGATAAATTGTTTTGGTGTTTGATGCACCAAAATGCTGTTAAGCTGGCTGGAGTGACTGCGTGCGTGTTTGCCAACCTCGCCTCGTGCCAGGGTATAAAGAGCTGCAGGGTTTACGAGTGATGGACAGCAGAAACCTGTCCACAGGGAACTACTTCAAATGCTGTTCATCCATTTATTGGCAAAATAATGGAGTGAATTAAACAGTAGGGCCAAGCTGCTGATAGTTTCACTCATTCTGCTCTTGAAACGCGATTTTTACAATGTAAGCTTATGGGAAAAGGTTTTTTGGGCCCCTATGCATCATGTGATGTAATAATAATATGTGTATTCAGATGCTGCTTTCATTTTTTAAAAATCTTTTCTGAGTGAACAACGTGTACATTTGCTTTGGTCTGATATGCTGGTGTTGACTGACTTAATATATATTTAACCTTCAAAAACCTAAATTATGTTTGAAAATATTTTTTAATCTTTGTAACATTTTTCCATCAGAGGGCACACAACTTGGTCATAATTCTTTAATAAACAAATTTATCCTCATCAAAAATGGAGTTTTTTCATGCATCATAATTATAATAATATACAAATACTTTTTGGCCACTTGGGGACAGTGGAACAAGATGTGAACCCTTGACATAAATAAAGATGGACGACACGTCTCCACTTCCTCCCACTGTACAAAAGTGAAGCCAAAACATCCCGGATACGAGCGCTGCCATCTTTCGCTGGTGATGTCATTTGGAGCCAGAGTCTGCACAGTAGTGATCGGGGGGTGGAGCCACGGTATCGAGTGCCCGCCGGCCCAAACACGAGCAGGGCTCAGCTGTCAATCATGACGTTTCACCCCCTTTTTATAGCATCAAGTAACTAATTAAAATCAAACTGATCAGAAGAATGAACACTTGAACAAACATCAGCGTGATAAGAACTACCTAAGTTTTTAGTTTGGCCCATGTCCCATCTGCTAACATGAAGGGGGAGGGGTTTATGACCTATACTGCAGCCAGCCACCAGGGGGCCATCCAGATATTTTGGCTTCACTTTAAGGGAGCTCACAGTCAATGATGTAAACATAACATCTTTTAAATGTGTCTTCACATGTAAACATCCAGCAGCAACATTAGCACTCTAACACTCTCACCCTTTTTGCTCTGGTTTGGTCTCCACCAACTGCTGAAAACAGGCTGATGAGAAAATTAAAGTAAAGCCATAAAACCAAAACAATGAGCTGAAAATGCTTAAAAATAGAGCTGGGGTGAACTGTCGAGTCAAGGTCAAGTCATTTGATCCATAATATAAAAGCTACAGTGAAGCTACAAAAAGAAAATAAACTGGGTTTCTACTGGGGTTGGGGTCTACGTCTTTAGTCCCCAGATTCCAATATAACATGAATGATGGTCAAATCTATGAACTTATCACTCAGTTTATGAAAACCAAGTTGACCTCTAAATATGAGAGTTTCTCGTTGTCCCTGAAAACATGTATTTATCCAGAAACTGCTGCAGGGAATTCAGAAGTTACTGTTAAATCGGATGTTTCAGACTTTTAGGAGCATTAATCCTGCTGGAAACAACGAAAACCACACTGGTGCTTACATGTCGTTTCTGTTCTCTGTGCCAGTGACATCAGAATATTCCTCATGTACCAGAAACAGTGATGTAACCAGACTGTAGTACTACCGCATGACAGGCTTAGGCACACGCAGATAGAAACACACACTCCACATATACTAAAGCATCATGGCTGCGGCTTAAACTTGTGCAAACTTACAGAAACACACACGTATGCTTATATTAACATTCAAAAACACGGAGGATGGTTTGATGTTTGTCCAGCGTTGTTTGCCAGGCAGGGTCCCTCTGCATTATGTACACACACACACACACACACACTGAGAGGGGGTGTTGGCTGGTTAAGCAGCTTATCCTGACCCTGTATTCATCCGTCAGTCATAACCTTGACTTACCCCCTGTGTATCAGCTGGAAATACTTCCCTCCAGCAGTAACCTTTAAGAATAATACAGACAAATCATGGAACTATAAAATATGGACAAACAAATTATGGAACATATTAAATAACATATGACTAATTGTTTGAGGGAGTATTGCTGTTTGACATTATTAGCTATTAGCTATCGATCACTTCAGCAAGCAGTATAGTGACGAGAAGATGGTGGTTACTGTGGTGATTTTCTTCCCCTACATGTTTGGACCTACCTATGAATTCTGGCCACATTTTCCATTTTCCTCTATTACAGACAAAACATGTAAAAATAACATGAATAAAATAAAATAAAAAGTTTTTTTTTTCTGCACTTCGATTAGGGGATCATGTCATATTAAGGCTCTTGTAGTACTGTATGATTCTATAGTTTGCAGATTTTGCACTCCACTTCAGCTAAAATATTAAACCTTGAGCTGCCATTTAAGCATGAAACTAATACTTTGATTAAAAAAAAATATTTTAAGTTGGGACGCATCACTTAAAGAGGTTTAATAAAGGCATCTTTGCATACACATGCTAAAATTCCAGGTTCCCACGGGTGTTTTTTCAGGAAAACAGTGTTGACTTTGGCAAAAATTTCTGGGTGTTTAATCGAGAACCATAGCTAGTCATTACAGTGTGTTCATTGAGATATCTTTCAGCACATATTGGGCTGTTTTGAAGTTGAGTGTGAAGCGATTGAGATGAGATCCAGCACCTCCAAGTCCGAGGCCACGGTTCTCTGGCCGCAAACAGTGGATTTCTCCCTCTGGGTCAGGAGTGAAGGTTTGAATTGAGTTTAAGTACCAGACGTAATGTGATGAAGAGGGAGCTGAGCTGGAAGGCAAATCTCTTGATTTTCTAGTCCATCTACATTCTAACCCTGAGCTATGGTCATGAGCTCTGGGTAATAACTGAAAGAGTCACCGGAGGTTTTCTGTGCACATCTCACTTGTCTGAGACCTTGGGGTTGACCCAGAACACGCTGGAGGGATATAATCTGGCTTGGGAATGCCTCAGGATCGCCCAGGAGGAGCTGAGAAACGTTGATGTGGAGAGGGACGTCGGAAAAGGATGATGGATATCTTGAAATAGCTTCAAGGCTGTGTGACACAAATTAGGATGTCATTTACTAATCGAAATGGACAGCAAATATGTAGCAAATGATCAATAAAATGTCACAGTATTTAAGGTTTGTATAGCTTAACAAGCCAACCTTGCTTTCTACAAATTTGATATGTAAATCTGATTCTTTTACTGCTCACTCTACAGGTTGACGGACGACATCCAACCTGTAACTTCCTGTTGGAGGTGGAGAGAGACCAGGCGGAGTGTCTGAGGAGGCTGCGGGAGGAGGAGGAGGAGGCCGTCAGCAGCCATAAAGGTCACAATCACTCACAGAAATTAAACTTCCCCGAGCAACAAAGAAAGAACTCGTAAAACTTTGTGGAGCTGAACTGAATCTTTTTTTCCGACACAAAATAAAAAAAAGCTGAGAATGTCTTCTAACTAAATTATACCTGAGACAAATCTGATTGGAAGTAATCATGTTGAAAGATGAGTTTTTTCTCTACCTGACAGAAGTCATATTAACATTTATATGGTGGTCAAGAGAGCAAAGAGACTAAACACAAAAAAATTAAGAAAACATAAACAAGCTTTTGTGTTGTGATATTTGCAGCATGTTCCATGTTTCCTAAATGCTGCACACGTGTTGTTAATTTGCTTGTGTTTTCTTAAAGGAACAATTCACCCAAAAATGAAAATTCAGCATGGAGTGACGTTTTTTTACATTTTAAAACAAGTCCCCAGCTTCTTCAGTTGTTTGGGAGAATGCTGCAACGCTGTTTGGCTGTGAAGCTCCAGAAATGTTTTGTGAATGAAGGGGTGACATGGGGGTGAGTAGAAAATGACTGAATTTAAATTTTTGGGTGAACTGTTCCTTTAAGTTGCAGAATGTTATGATTGTTAAAATCACAAAGGAGCGGCTGATTCTGTGAATGAATGAAACTACAGAGTGCTCACTGTGTTAAAAATAAAACTCCACACAAAAGAAATCCACACTTAAAACACTTAAAATAAAAAATAATGAGCCCCAAGTATGAAGTGGATTCTCACCAACATAATTATGGAGTCATGATCCTTGTTAACTTTGTGCTTTGGAGCAGTAAAATCTTTTTTAATTAACGTTTTAAATTTGAATGCCAAACTGAGAATATCCTCAGAACTGCAGTGCTGACAGCGTTTATATGCTCGGACCTCAGCTGTACAGAGATAATCAATACAACATTGTGACATACAGTATTGTAATGTTCTATACACTTTCCATACAAACAGCCTCTGATACAATTTTTAAAAAATTCAAATTATTCAGCAGACTGCAGACAAAAAACATCCTTTTCCAAACACCAATTTATAATAATAAATGTAATAATGTTAATAATAATAAAATATTTCACTACATTTTAGATAAATACTCGAAGGACGATTGTTCTGTACAGTTTATGCATCATCAATACTTTATAATAATTTGTTTTATTCTAAAATACAAAATAACCCATTCAGATTCTACATTATTTCTATTTTATTTATATGTAGATTTTCTTTTACCTAAAGAAAAAATATAATGACACATGTTGTACCGCTGCTACGATTTCTCCCTCTTAATGCCACAGTTCTTGTATTTTGGTTTTCACCAGTTCTGACCAATATTCTTCATTTTAACTTCCTTAAAAATGCTTCCGTTTCATACAGATTCACGTACATGATGACAAGTGAGCTGTTGTGGTTGTGCAAATAAACACTCTCGTATCACACCATCAAAAGCTGAAGCAGTAGGACTTCAATGTTATAATTTACGTCCAGTGTCAACGTTCAGTGTCAATGCAGGAATTAGAGTGTTCTTTACGTTGAGCTGGAACAATTAGTCGATTGATCGTTTAGTCGATCAAAAGAAACTTAGTTGATTAACCGTTTCAGCCATTTTTCAAGCAAAAATGTCAAAACATTTGCTGCTTCCAGCTTCTTAAATATCAGGATTTTTCTGCTTCTCTTTGTCATTTCTGACAGCAAATGAAGAGTCTTTGGGTTTTGGACTGTCGGTTGGACAAAGGAAGCGATTAGAAGATGTGACGTTGGGCTTTCCGATGAATTGATAATGAAAATAATCGTTAGTAGCAGCCCTATCGTTATGTGATGGCGTGTAGTTCATCAGACTAATGCAGGACACTGGAATTCTTTTTTATCTTTTCCTAACTTGAAGCATACACAGATATTGTGGGAAGTTTGTATATGAAAAACATTGTTGAGTCATTTTTGGAACAGTTTTATGGTTCCATTTGGCTAAAAGAGGTCAGAGGTGTTAACCAAACTCTTCTGCTTGTTTGAATTTAACAGAGAAATGAGAAAATGGTGTTCACTAGTCTAAATTGTTCTTGGCCCCTTAATTTAAAAATCAAAGCCTTCATTTAACAAGTTTGACTTTTAGAGCTCGAATCAAACAATTATTAACAAGCACAGTTTGATCATGAATTATTCATGCACCCTGTTTGGAACTATAGACCGTAGTTTAATAATAACACTTCACTAAATCAGCATTTTCCTTTGATGCAAAGATTTTCTAAAAAATTATACATTTCTGGATTGAAAACTGGGGCATTTCTGCTCCAAGTCACTTCGTAGAATCCACTAACCGTTGACTTTATCAGCCAATCTGGAGTCTTTAAATATAATGACGAAGTGTGTAAGGAAACTTTTTTGTGATGATTTCTGCTTTTTCCTCAGAAGTCTCATCTCTGATGTCATCCACTTCTTGCATAATTATCCCAGCACTGAATTGACTCGACATTCTCTAAGTCAGACCAACTGCCGGCCCGACTTATAATAAGATACAATTAGTTTGAGAAAATTGACCAAACATTTCCTTTACCCCCTGAATGTTTTGTCTGCATATCCAGCACACGTAACAATGATACTCTTAAGTTCACGTTTAATACACAATGAAGAGACACAGACTGCCACAGACTGAAGCCTGAAAGCACGGTTGTATTTATTCCTGCAGCGTTAACGACCTCGACTCTCCTCTGCAGCGATGTGAGCTCTAAATTCCCCCTCCTGTGTTAATTAAGGATCAATGACATGAAAAAGAGCAAAATAAAAACATGGCTCAAATCCTCCGCGGGGAGACAAACTGCTGGGCAGAGCAGTTTTCTTATGGAGGTGTTCCATTCAAGCAACGAGCCTCTCAGGACTTCGTCTGATGCTGCAGCGACACAAAACAGTTCACACTTAGCTCGCTCAGCCCCAGCTGGAATCAAACCCTTAACCTCAGTTAATACACAAACACTGTGTTCAAGTCTGGAATTGGTTGGTGTCAAAGCTGTCAATGGAACCCTGGTGCGGACCACAACAACCGGAAGAGACCAACCGACAAACAACCAAGACCACTCTTTTCAAGCGCTAGTTTGTTTGTGGTGTGAAAGTAAACGAACCAACCGACCGCAGGATTTTCTGAGAGCAAATGTGTAATTTTAGCACAATTTCAAAAGCTAAACTACTAATAAATGCAAATCACTTCCTAATCACGTATGCACGTCAGGGTGGGTATTTTCCCTGACTAATAGATAACAAGCTGTTAAAACTGCTGTGCTTCTATGGTGCTCTGTGTTATAAAGTGTGAGGCTGCGATCCCACAGTAAGAAACCTGTTACCTGTTAGTCATTATTACCTCCGCCAAGGAGGTTTTGTTTTCACCCGTGTCCGTTTGGTGGTTTGTTTGTTTGTCACCAGGATTAGACAAAAACTATTGAATGGATTTCCATGAAACTTGGTGGAAGGATGGAGCATGGGCCGAGGAAGAACCTATTTAAGTTTGGCACGGATCCGGATAAAGGGGCGGATCCAGGAATTTTTTTAATCTCTTTCTTTAACATTGCGAGATAGGACATTTTTCCACATTTTCATAAATTTTCCAGGGAATAATGCATGGATCTTGATTTTGTAAAATCAGGCATATTTAGAGGGCTGGTGTCTATGAGTGTGTACAGTTTAGTGCGGATCCAAATAAAAATCCAGATCTAGTGGATTTATACGTGTTTTCATAGGGAGGTAGTCTTTTCCTGCTGCTGTATGGTAACAAATAGAAACCTGCAGCTAGCACCAACGTGTAGCTAAGTTAATATGGATTCAGTAACGTGCTAACAGAGTGTCACCAGCTGCTGCAGTTGGTGCTAAGGCTTAAATAAGAGGACTGTTGGGCCTTGGTGGAGGTATGAGCTCTACTGAGTTTTTGTTTAAAATGTTCAAAAAGTGACTAACATTATCAAAAGAACGTGAAGAAACAGCAGTGTTGACGTTATGTCAAAGACGTCTATGTATTGTGTTGCAGAGATATTGACTGAAGTTAGCATGCTAACCAGCTAGCCCCGGCCCTTCTTATCTTGTAACACCACTTTGTGCCTCTAGAGGCGACAGTCCGATAGCCCCCCGTAGTTTCAGCAGGGAGATGTATACGAGCGGAGAGTTCGCAAAGCTTCACAAGCTAAGTTTCTGGCATGGTGGTTTATGTACAGGGAAACTCACTCCAGGATTAGCTAGTAGTTAGTTTGATCAGTGCATTCCTCAGGTCATGTGACTGGAGAGGGGGTTTTCGTCATGAAACAGGCTCCATTATACTAAAACAACAATTAATATAAAATTTTTCCTGGTTTAATAAGTTGTGGTGAGTGTTTTGAATAAAAAATGTATTATTGTTGTTTTATTTAGGGTGAATATGGTTATTGCTGGCCTCCATGCCCCCCTCCAGTGGCTGGGCCCCAGAAAGCTTTCCCCTTTTTCCCCCCTCATAGGCAGCCCTGGTGCTAAAGAGCATCAAGATCATGATCCCTCACTGGGTCCCTCACCACTGATCTCTGCCTGTTGTGTTTGTTGGAAGCCACAGCCGCCACGTGCACCAAAGAAAAAAGAGTCTGCGGTTGAAGAAGGTTAATGGAAAACTCTCCTGCAGTACATATAAAAGAAATCTGTTTGTTTAACTAACTGCATGAAATTGAATTAGGCTGATGCTGAAAAACGGGGCACATTGTTCAGTCAGCCATCACTTTATCGTAAAAAAAATGAATAAATAAAGAATAAAAAGACCATAAACCAGAGAGAGAGAGAGGATTTCCCTCCAGATGTGTTGCTGCTGTGCATTTGGTGCGTCGATGCTTGCAGGCGGCGGTCCTGCCAAGAGTGTTTCTGTGAAAGCGCGCCGAGAAAGGACGGATCACTTAGCGGGTGGATGGAGATTTCCTCATGCTCCGATGAGTTCGGATTTTGGTTGGAGACAGTTTTACCCCAAAGACATCTGTTCTCTCGCTGTTCTCCCCTCTCCTCCTCTCTTCCACCCTCTTTCTTTACCTCTGCACGTTCATCTTTCATTCTCCATTTCTTTGGTTTTCCCTCTTCTGCTCACTTGCTTTACCTCTCTATCTGGTGTAATCAGCTAACAACTGTGAGGAGGTGTTAGGTGTTGGAGCAACTTCACCCAGACAGCAGATCAGAACAAATTATCCTCTTACATTTCCGACACTCAGGAACAACACAGGAAGGAACGTTGGCATGAAAGCCAGTTTTCAAAGAAAGGAAGGATAAAAGAAAGGAAGAGAGGAAGATATAATGATATAAATAATAAAAAGGAAAGAAGAGGAAAGTATAATGAAGAACGAAGTTGGCGTAGGCAACAGAATGGAGGTTTTATAGAGTAACCACAGTGTGTTTGTTGTTTGAAGGAAGGTTTAGATGAGATGTTTTTCATGTTTGAGTGTTTCACTGTGAAACGAGACGAATGCTGACGACTTGTTTTTACAGGTGAGATTTCCGCATCTGTCGCACCTCAAAGATACAAGTTTGAGCACAGAGTGTAATCTGTCAGCAGTCGCGTTATCTCGACAAAACAACAAGTTCCTTCAGTTTTACAAGTCGGTCTGGATAATGAAGTCGTCAGCTTAAAAACATTTCAAATGCTATCGGAGCCAAAATGGAAACAGGAGAAGAAGTTGCGGGTTTGTTCAGCTTCCTTCCTCCTCTGGCTTTGTTTTTGTTTTTTAGCAAGCTGACACTAATAGGTTTCTTTCTATTGCAGTATTTATTTCTTCTCTGTGGTCTCAAGCCTCGGTCGCTGGCTGGCTGTGTTTCTTTAGCGGGGATGTCGGAGATGAAGGCTACATTTATACCAAGCACACTGTCTCCGCTTATCTGTCGCTAAAAAGCCTCGTCGACTGTTCAGTTTGCCATCAGCACTTTTGCACCCATTAAGGCTCATAGTGAGGAGCTGGGAGAGCTATTTTGGGATGCAGTTTGTTTGATTTATTTCTGGAGGACAAGAGTTTTACATTCAGGTCCACTCTTCACTTATATTCTCTCCTGATCGTATCTAAAAGGTTGTGGTCAAAAATCTACAATTGCTTCAAACAGGATATAGTTTCTTTCAGGTCCTAATTTAATGTGCTGGATGCAATTGTCAAAAAAAGAGCAGTTTTTGCTGCAGTTTAAAGGGATGTAACTGAGTACAGATAGAACAGATAATGAGAAGAGCAAGAAGTAATGTTTAAGGTTTTCCTTGCAACAGTCATAACACAGTCAAATCTGAGCATATCTGACACTGTCTCCTAGAAATGTTGTTTATATATAAAAGTAATTTGCAAAACCACATTAAGTTTTACTTTGCTGGGACAGAAGGCTGCAGTGTTTTCTGTAGTTTCTGTAACAAGACATTGCTTCCTGGAACAAATGTTCACACTGTTTCGTTTCTACATTTGATGTTTATGTTGAAACATTTCAATTTTCTGTTGTGACAACGCTGTGTTTAAGATCTGGTTAGGTTTAGGCACAAAAAAAACACTTGGTCAGGGTTAGAAAAAAAGATCATGTTTTGCCTTAAAAAACTTGGTTTCGTCGCCACAAACACAGCAGGAAACTCTCAGAGGGTATTGGCCAAAATATCCACTTATAGTGCTACAAAATGTTGGTTGGTTGAAGTGGTCTTGAACAGTGGTCTCTTGTTTATCAGCCATCACACTAAAGTGTCACATCCCTTCCAACCCCTCAACCTCCCAACAAGGAGATTATGTCATATACGTGTAATCTGAAACGTGTTATCCATCCCCAGCTTGTCAGTTATCTAAGTTTTGTCACAGCCCCTCACGTCTCGTCCAGACGCACAAGAGTTTAATGTACCTGCAATGTGAAGCTGTCCGTGTCAGTTTCAGATGACTTGAACAGATGACGTAGCGCAATGTACTTTCCAAAGCAAGAAAGTGCCAAGAGGGGTGGAGGTTGGGGTTGAGTGGAGGGTCACACACACGACTTTAACCCAGGCGACCGGGGTTCTCGTCCCGTTTTAAACCAAAAAAGGGGAGGCTTAGCTCTTCGGCCAGTGACGTCAAAGGGTACCTTGCGCGTAACGTACAGTACCTTCCAACGTACAGTGCCAACATTTTATTGTGACGACTGGACTTGCTATTAGCCCCATCCCACCCCCAATGTGGAGGATCAGGGGCTGCTTTTCATCTGACTTCTCTCCTGTAAACTGCCCAGCTTGGTTAAACCTGCCAGAGGCGGTAAAGCCCTAACCGGTATAACTCAGGTCCTGGAAGCCCACTCACCACATCAAGGTAGCAGCACATGGGGAGGACGTTTAGAAGGAAACTTAATGCTAATATCAATACTGATCATGTCACTAAAATGTTCATTGATATGTATTTAAACCTTTACCTTAACCAAAGTGCTTCTGTTGCCTTAATCCAAACACAGACAGGATGCCAGTCTCTGCAGTTAAAGTGCTGCGCTGTGTATGCCCACCTCCCTCCCCAACCAGCTCCTTCTGATCACATAAAAGTGCTGCTTCGTTTAAGCAAAACGTCGCCTCTGAACATAATCCAGCCAGCGATTACATTCGTCACAGTAATTGCAGAAAACAATTTAGTAAAGTAGAAATGTAATTTTCGACGAGACAAACATCAGCTGCAGCTGCAGACATCATACAAGTAAACACACTCATGAAAACAGTGCAACTCACTGTTTCTGGTGATCGCGTCCTCGAACGATGAATGATGTGGACGCCCCGTGGACGTCTGTGGTGATGTTCGAGGTCCATCCACCTTGACTTCTATCTATCTTCTATCTAACGCATGTATGTGATGCTGCGATTGAAACATTCTGTATCCCTGTGTACACATGAGAGCGATTAATCTGTGCATGGACGTGAGCCCCCCGTCCTACACGTTCAGCATGCGCCTGTGAATATCGCTGTTGTTTTTTCTGGAGATGACTCTTTAGTTTATGTTTCGTGTGTGAACATGTACTCAATGAAGCCACGTCTGGTTTTGACAGAGCTGGGATGCAAAGGAGTCTGGGACAGCATAGCATGCTGGGAGCGAGCTGAGATCGGAGAGATCGTCACCATCCCCTGTCCGAGAGTCCTCAAGACTGTATTCGGCAGAAATGGTAGGTTATTTATTTATTTATTCAAAAATATGAATTAGTTGAAGAAGAAAATAATTTTTTTTTTTATCCAAAACGACTTACAGTAAGTGCATTCCACCTTTTGGATACAACTGCAAAAAAGTACATTGAACTTCATCAAATAAGCTGAGAGAATATGAAATAGTGTCGAGTTCCTGTTGTGCTGATGTCATTGGGAAGCTCAGGATGAGAATGCATGACTTGTCATAATATCAGATATAGATTAAAAACTCACGTTCAAAAGAAAGACGAGTCATTGTGTAATATTCGTAATCAAAAGGGGAAAAAAGTCAAACATGAGGCACAAAGTTTGTTTCTGAAACGTGAGGTCCATTCTGTAGCTGCCCTGGAGCTTTCACTCATATCACATGGTCTTCATTCATTGTTTTTCTCACCTGCTGATGAAAGGTCAAGAATGAACTTTTAGTTTCATGTAACAGTGAGTTGATGGTTAGGTTTGGTATTAAGCTTCTATTCAGCGTGTCCGTGTGAATGTGTGCAGTGGATTTCCTTGCTGAATCCAGCCAGAAGGCCGTTTGGAGTTCCACTCTGATTTAGATTAATGACTAAACACTATGGAAGCACCCGGCGGTTTGTTCACGGCCAAAGGTCAGGCTGAGGCTTCCCTCTCCGGGATGGATCCAAACCCCTTAAAGTTGCTACATTTTTACAGAAATGGTAAAGTCTCATTGTGTAAGATGAACACATAGCATCAGCAGGACGCTGAACACCAGGCATCCTGAAGTTATTGAAAATCTTTATTTTGTTTGAAAGTGCTGAGAAAACAACAAATTAACTTGGATTTTTCTCCAACATTTGGCATAAATTTGACTTTGATTTTAGTTTATTTAGCTGCACTCTGCAATATTTTCTCCTCATTAACATCCAATGCCATTAAAATGTGATAGGAATGGTAGAATTTTCAGTCCCACTAAGAATTAAGCCTGCACTTCTTTATTTCCATGCCTAAATAACCAAATAGGTTATATCTCGTCCAACACGACCTGTATGACTCTTACGACCATTTTGTTATGTGCCACCAATATGATTATTGTCTGGTTAAGTTCAGGAAACTAAAACTGTTTGTTTAAGGTTTGTGGTAAAGATTGTGGTAATGGTTCAAAGAAACCAAAGTTGATTTTTGGTCGTCTGAGCAATGACCAGTGTTGTCGTTTTTTTCTGATAAGGACAACTCAAGAAAGTCGTAAGCTCAAGTCTTTTTGTGCCCGTGTGTCAGGTGACATTGAAATTACACAGTTTGGCCACTATGTCAAATTGGCGCTCTTCCTGCAACACAACACTTCCTGTTAGGAAGCTTCACGGCGGTTTTTAATACTTTTTCTGTATCAAGTTGACGGCCATCTTGCCTTTGGTAACGTATATTGTGAGAGTGGTTCCATACAAAACTAAATGGTTCTTTACTATTATACTACTATAGATTTCTTAACAAAACTATCTTTTAAACCGACAAACATCATATGTGTAATTCAAACGGGATCAAAAACTAATTTTTTCTTGCCATTAACTGCCATATTTCTTCAGAAATAAGGTTCCACGAGGGATACCAGCCTCTCCGTGAAATTCTTCCTTTGTCTTCCACTCTGAATGCCATTTTAACAATGAAACACAAAGTAAAAACAAATCTAAAATACCAAAATATAAATAAATGAGATATCATGAGATATAAAGACAAAGAAATAATACAGTATAAACTAAATCAATATAAACATTTTAAAAAAAACAATATACATTTGCCACACTGTAGAAGGGTTTTAGAAATTAAGAATGAACTGCAAGAATACTGAATACATAAATAAAGCTGCAATAGTGTAGATTTCTAAATGAAGTCAGACATCTTGCATGTTTTTCTGCACTGCTGCCAATGGGACTTTCCACTGACATCACAGCAGGGTGAACGCAGCTCATAGCTATTATTAGCTATTAATATCAGTACTTGTTAATAAATCACTGTTACCCATTAAAAGGTTCTCTTAGCTTCAGCTGTGTTTACCCTGCTGCGAGAGGGTTTGGGAAGAGGGTAGCGAGGCAGAAGTGTGGTGACGTTACTTCCAGTCAGTGAGCAAGAGATGCTTTTTACAGTGCATTCTGAGAAATTCCGAGGGAGATGAACTTCCAGTACAATGCAGCGATTCAGGCATTGGGACACCCAGAAAATGTCCCTCTGGAGCTCACTGCCCCCTGGACATGGTGCTCATTTGAAACTCACTTAATGCACCACGCAGGGCTTCAAGTAGCACTGCAGGCTCATGTAGTATTTACTTATTACATAATCTAATAAACATTTTCTCATTGTAATTTGTCATTTCTGTGATTTTGACGGTCTGTTCTGACATCTATTGCACATCTGTCCTGGGAGATGCATCCCTCCTCTGTGGCTCTTCCTGACGTCCCTTCCATTTTTTCCCTGTTAAAAGGTTGTTGTTTTTTTGGTAGCTTTTCCTCACTCAAATTGAGGGTCTAAGTATAGATCCTAAAGCCCACTGAGGCATTGTGACGTGATTCTGGGCTTCATAAATAAAACTGACTTGACTTGTTCATGTTCATGTCGTACTTAGACCACAATGTTTTCTGTCACGGGGTCAGAACACATCATATTTCAACAGACACACTCACCTACTTTGTAAAAAAAAAAGACACAACCGTGTCAACTGCTTTAAATATGTTATTTTCTTGATTGCATTCAGAAAAGTATGTGGTTTTGAAGTTACAGCCTCAGGTGTGTGTTATTGACAAAATATTTTTAGTCCCAGCCATTGGCTGGATAAAGATGGCCGACATGAGAGCTCTCCAAAAGTGAAGCCAAAACATCTGGATGGCCCCCTGGTGGCTGGCTGCACTATAGGTCATAAACCCCTCCCCCTCCATGTTAGCAGATGGGACATGGGCCAAACT
>JBBPCS010001015.1:0-15922 GCA_037974645.1 Hollardia meadi | reverse complement strand
TGTGTGTGTGTGTGTGTGTGTGTGTGTGTGTGTGTGTGTGTGTGTGTGTGTGTGTGTGTGTGTGTGTGTGTCAAAAGTCACCTATTGTCCAACTAACCTGATGCAACCAGATGGAGAGGGGAGGTTAAATATCTGCTTCTGGGTTAATTTGAGAATTAGTTGTAGATTAAGTGTAGCACTTGGTTTGAGGTCGGGAAATGAATGTAGTCAACTGTGCACGGGTGTCTACCCACATCAGAGCCATTAAACTGAAGTTTATCACAGGAAAGCAGCCACAAACAGCAACACTAGAATTTTTATGAAAGACTGATTTAAATAAAGAAAACTATGACAGATTTTACAGACTGTGTTCTTGATGTGTCACACAATAAAGATAATTTTATTAGTCTATAAAGCAGTGCTGAATCACTGCCTGAGGGGCCTGTAAAAAGAGGCCTTTCTTGCTCAAAGCTCAAGTTTTTTTCTGCTACATTTTTGCAGTAATATTTGCACTACCCGGACCTGTCGGAACTGGAGTTCACTCCTTACAGTACTGTCATGACATCAGATGCCTATGAATCTGCTTAAAAGTTCATGTTAAAGAGGTGCTCCTTAATCTTAAAAACTTGATCAGATATTCATCAAGACGCGATCTGAGAGCTCGCCAAGAGCTTCTTGATGCCTTGAAGATAAGATAAAGATATCAAGCTGGTTTGCCCTAATCAGGAGTTTCCAAGGATGTAAGCTCTCAGGGAAGCATCTTCCCTTGGATGGCAATAGGTAAAGACAGAGAAGGGTCAAAGAAACTATTCACTGTGGCTATAGAACACTACATTTAAGGGGATTCTCTAAAGGTGTCATTCTGGATGTTAAAGTGGTAATAGACAACTTTCCTCCCTCTAGTGTTTCGGGTTTGAATGCCCGTCTGTTCGCTCTTGTTTTACCTGTTTCTATCACTCTCCTTCTTCACCTTCTTTGCCTTCTCCATCAGTGGGGTTCTTTTACTTTTGCAGAGTTTCCACAGTTATTCCATTTGTTCCACTGTTACCTACAGTTGCTCACACAATTCCTTGGTGCCGTAAATCGAGCCTTAATTTTTCCGCGAGAAAACCAGCCTGGTCACAGCAGATAAGATAAATAGATAAACAGATAAATATGCTTGTGAAAACAACTAGCAAGAGCTCAGTACCATAGAAGTTGCAGTGAAAACCTGCAAAAATAAATGGACACAAGTCAGAGACGGCTAGGTCCGTGCACAGCGGAGAATGCTTGAAAAACCCATGCTTGATTTAGGGGCCTATACCATTTACGACGCCGCTGTCGCTTTTTCTTCCATGATCTTAGCATTAACCATATCCTGAGCTCTTCAAGTGTCATCATATTTATTGTTTACTTCATGCATACTGTCTGAGTTCTGTGGTGTGCCCTCTACTGGAATCCCCCAGTAACACGTGTAGTACACAGGCGAGTATGTGAACAATTACATTCACGATGCAGCCGGTTGTCTATGCAAATGCATGGTTGGTATATCTCCGGCCTAAGATGGCGTCTAAAAAATGTTGGAGGAGCAGACCTCCATTGCTCCTAATGATATTGTGAAATGCAAGATCACTGAAGCAAAATGTTGAAACCCCGGGTCATGTTTTGAATACCACACTTCAAGCATTATGGTGTTCACAAAAACCTGGGATGACCAAGACCACACCAGAAATGGCTTGTCAGGGACAACAGGAGGGTCAGTAAGTAACAACTGGTGCAAAAAGTACACGTACAAAATCAGAGAGAGATCTGTAGCCCTGATGTTGAAGTTTTATGTATTAGCTTGAAACTGGTTAATCTACCCAGTGATTTGGCATTATTGTGCATTGTTCTCCCTAAAAGGAATGCATCAAGAGCAGCAGTTCACGTCAAAGACTGGGTTAACCATCAACTGTAGGGAACACTGGGTGCTCCTGTTTTTTTCTGGCCGATCATTGCAAACATAATCACTCCAAGACTTTCAAGAATTTCAGGTAAATGCAATGAATTTGTTAAAAGTGCCTTCACTGCCAGAACAAAACCTCATCTGGGAAAGTCTGACCACAAAACATTTCATTTAATTACAAACTATAAAACTTTGCTTGAACATAGCAAGCCTCACTGAGTGTATGGTTAGAAGAAACACAGAAACACTGAAAGTAAATGGATTGCATTCATACAGCGCTTTTTCTAGTCTGACCGAATACTCAAACTTTACAAAGCTTACAAATCAGCATTCATCCATTCATGGCAGAGGCCACCACAGTCAGTTTTAGGATTTATATGAAATGAAATGTGCATCGATCAAAAAAACATAAAAAATAAATACAGTTTTAAGGCAGTTAAATGTAAAACATTCATGTATATACAACTGATCAGCCATAACATTATAACCACCTGCGTAATATTGTGTAGGTCCCCCTTTTGCCGCCAAAACAGCTCTGACCTGTCGAGGCATGGACTCCACAACACCTCTGAAGGTGTGCTGTGGTATCTGGCACCAAGACATCAGCAGCAGATCCTTTAAGTCCTGTAAGTTGTGAGGTGGGGCCTCTAAGAATCAGACTTGTTTGTCCAGCATATCCCACAGATGCTCGATTGTATTGAGATCTGGGGAATTTGGAGGCCAAGTCAACATCTTGAACTCATTGTTGTGTTCCTCAAACCATTCCTGAACCATTTCTGCAGTGTGGCAGGGCGCATTATCCTGCTGAAAGAGGTCACTGCTATTAGGGAATACTGTTTCCATGAAGGGGTGTACTTGGTTTGCAACAATGTTTAGGTAAGTGGTACGTGTCAAAGTAACATCCACATGAATGGCAGGACCCAAGGTTTCCCAGCATTGCGTCAAAGCGTCACACTGCCTCCGCCAGCTTGCATCCTGGTGCCATCTCTTCCCCAGGTAAGCAAAGCAGATACACCTGGCCGTCCACATGATGTAAAAGAAAACATGATTCATCAGACCAGGCCACCTTCTTCCATTGCTCCGTGGTCCAGTTCTGATGCTCACTTGCCCATTGTAGGCGCTTTCGGCGGTAGACAGAAGTTAGCATGGGTACTTTGACCGGTCTGCGGCTACGCAGCCCCATACGCAGCAAGCTGCGATGCACTGTGTGTTCTGACACCTTTATTCTTAAGCTGAAAAGTCTTTTAAAGAAAATATTGTGTATATCATTCAGTTTTGAGTGATGGTTCAATAAAAAATTAAATTGAAAAAAATGACCTCAGTGTAATCTAAATATATTACTTTGCGAGTGTTAAGTAGTAGTTATATGTTTCCCTGTACATTTAGTAAAACTGAACAATATTTACATAGATTATACCAATTGCAAGGACTCCTATCTGTATCCCTCCTCTATGTTACACAGTACATATTGAATAAAGAGTGAAGTTGTGCTGCCCCCCAGTGGACAACAGGACACACTGCTCTACTGTACATGCTATATCAGTGGTTCCCAACCTGGAATTGGCATTGTTTAATTGTTTTATTTTTGGCAATATTGATTATAATGTGTAATATTAGTTTCCCACTGGGACTGGTGTGTTGTGTGCAACATGAGTGCCCTCTACTGGGCCCCTGCAGACTTGAGGGGTGCGCCCCACACGCATTTATTAGATGATTAGATGATTTTCTAATAAGCTCTGCTAAAACACTTTTGTTGGTAAAAGTATTATTTCTGATGACGCTAAAGTTTTTTAAAGGGAGTTAAGGGGAAAGTTAAGGGAAATGTAACTTACAATGCTGAGTGACAGATCCTTGGTTTGTTGTACCTCTTACTGTTGTGAAAGTGTTGTTGGACATTAGGTAAGGGTCGTCTATTTCTGCAGGTTGTATTGTTAAGAGAGCTTTCACATTTAAAATCAAATGCTTTTCGAATAATATTGGTATTTTGTAGCGTTAGTTTGTCAAGTTCATCACGTTTTTGTGATTTTGCTAGATTGATTGTGCTTCATAAGAATGATTTCTGTCTGTGTTTTAGCATTTTCTGGAGCTTCTTACTACCAAGTTGGCTTTGAGAGAGCTAATGTGAATCTTTTCTTATCAGCATAAAAGGCTGGCTGGAGCCAAAGAGAGACCGTTTGAGCCTGGTTTATCACACAATGCAAGAGAGAGTACACAACTGCTACACTTGGTACAAAGCTCCAATATACCCTGAAATGAACAATCCAGTTCCTTTGTTTTTCTATTGTTCATGGTGAGAGTTTGGGAACCAAGATCCAAAAGGTACTCAACATTTATCTAAAATCTTTTTTTATTTACTCTTTTCTTTTTGTCAATTTTTTTGTGAGGTTATATTGCTATGTTATCATATTATCTTGTGTGTTATGTGTACTATTTGCCTTTATTAAAGAATAAAATCAATACAGTTCCTTTTCAACAACACACACACACACACACACACACACACACACACACACACACACACACACACACACACACACATACTGACGTGTATAGAGGCCATTTACGACAGAGACTGCACAGTCTCTCAGATAGCAGCAAATGCTGTTTAAAAAATGGAATCACAATGTAACTGACTAACAAAGACACAAGTAAGGAGGACACTTCACTCCACTCTGCCAACAGATTATAAGATGTTCAACAACATCAGTAGGCCTATGTGCTGTGTCACACTACTCCAGCAGGGCCATAGCCACTACTCTAATATACTCCTAAACGTATGAGTACCATTTGCAAAAGTAAAATAAGAAAGTAGACCTATTAAAGAATCATCAGCAAAAGATACTTCAAGTATCAAAAGTAAACTTTTGTTGTTATTCTATATCACATTATTAGATTGTTAATATTGATTCAAGTAGCATATTACTGCTGTAGCTGGTTGAGGTGGAGCTAGTTTTAACTACCCTATATTTGAGGGGTCTTGAGATGATCACTGGGTAAAGTTCTGATCAACAAATCTATATTCATATATTGTCTTATTGTTGCTGTTATTTGTGAAATATAGGTTCATTTGAACCTTTTTGGGGTTCAAAAGTTATTTAAATCAAAATATTACAGAAGTTTAGAGGGGAAATGGCTCTCATCTGATAGTCATATTTAACCAGGCAAGTCATTAAGAACAAATTCTTATTTACAATGGCAACCTGGAATACCTGCTTTTTGGTCTTTGGATTCATTGCCTTCTATTTGGATATTGTTTGACTATTTGGACTATTCATCTGGTTTTGACCCTTGCCTGCTTCACCATAGTAAGCCTTTTGTTTTTAAATATCATTAAATTTAAAAAAAAATTAAAGTCAGCTTCCAGTGTCTGCATTTGGGTTCCACCCTTTGGTTCTCGTCACAAAACGTGACAAAGGGCTGACAGGCAGAAAAGATTTGAGAACCACTGGTTCCATCGTTAACCGCTCATTGTATTTTATGAGTATAAGCTCATAAGTTTCTCCTTTGTTTGACGTCAGTGTGCAACATTATCTATTTTGTTCATGGGAAGGTTTTGTGCAATGGCGGACGTAGCCAAACTAGTGCTGGTGTTAAAGTTGCTAACTGGACATTTTACATGTTTACATACAGTACATACAGTTATTCTCCCACTATGTTGATGAACAGATGAGTCCTGATTGGATAGTCAAATGATATGTTAATTAGAACATCCCTATTGACTACTCACCAGAGAATTTTCCCCCCTCCCTCACTGCACCATTGTTATTAGCCTACCGGAACCAGAACCGATAATGACTTTTTTCCAGGCTTCTGACTGGCCAACATGGCTTTACAGTTAGGGTTATATCGCCGCCTGTTGGTTTGACATGACAGCACTTCATGTGGACAAAGATTTTTTTGAGAACAGTGCTTGTGTGGACAGGATTTTTTTAAAAATAAGATACCCGCGGACGTGTGGACAAGGCTTCAATGTCTTACAGTACTGAGGTGATTGTACTTGTCAGAAATGCTGTAGTGCCGCCTTGTGGTTGAACTGTCACACTACACCGGAATATGAATCAGTTTTGAGAGTAGTCGAGCCTGTTAACCGTTTGATGTTTGTGCCTTGATGTTATCTCAATAAAATGTTTACATAAACATCTTTTCTTAGTATTTCTGTGTAGAGGTTACGTTCCATCCATATTTGATTTAATAAGTTAATAAGTTTAGCCAATGTTTAGACTAGTTGACGCAGTTTTTAATTGCTAGTAAATTCAGGTTATTTCTGTTTTTACTTTTATTGAACTTGAAGTGCCTTGATTTTATTCAAATCTGGGGGTAATATTTGAGTTTTCATGGATTTAGTTGCTTATGTCCCCTAACCTAGGCTATAGCATTAGATAACAAGGTTAGCCAAACAGCTATAGCCTAAAGCTGAAGAGGTGTCCATCCTAAAATTTTCCGATGTTTTATATTTGCCATTTTGGCTGCATTATTTACTAGTCTTGTAGCCAAATTGTAACTAATTTACTTTCTTTACTTTCTTTCTATAGCCTACACAACATGGGCGTCACACTCAGTTTCATCCACATTTTTTTGTTGCCCTCAAAGTGCCAGTTGTAAATGAATGGCAACATAAATGTGTCTACTTGTTATCATAGTGGGCTACCTAATTTACTCCAAGCCAATAATAACAGAAATCTAGCAAAAATGGCAAGCACACATTCAAGTGTACAACTATTAACATACCTTCACTGCTTCACAGATGCACTTTCCAAAAAACACTTAGACTACTGGGTGATTTCTTCAGCTACAACGAAGCTGGCTTTTACTGCTGCCTTATATGAACATATATTGTTGAGAACGCAGGCTGCCTTTTAATTCTCTGACTTTTTGTTGCTTTGCTTGGTGGCTAAGGTTAACATACTTCGCTCTGTGTTTGGTGCCAAAGTGGGACCGCAAATGATATTCCTTTGGCACTGCCACTGACTCAATACAAAGAAGACATACCGGCTTGTCTCCATTAAGCACAATTTTTCTTTTCTTTTTTTTGGACATTTTGCTAGGCTGCTACGATTAACATTACTAGCTACAACCAATTGGTTAAGGAGACACTGCTGGAGACAGCTACAGTATATTGAGACTCTGTCTAGGGCATACTGACATCTAGCAGCTAGATGCCTTCAGTGTGCAGATGACAAAATCAGGATGCATTTCATCGACATGCATTTTTTGGACACAGTACTTCTGTAATGCAGCATAGATTGTATTGCACAAATTACATTTTTTGCGAGCTTCCATGGGCCACTGTGTAGCAGCCCCTACCTGGACCCTGATGTTCAATAAACCCACAGCACTATCGCAGTCGGAGGTAACACACATTATACATCTGACAGCCAAGACAGGATTGTTTACTTTGCACTTTTTCAAACTTATGCAATAAACTGCTGGCTTTTGTACAAGAAAACTAGTAATTGTTCATTTTATTGAAACTTGGCCCTCTGAACACATCTCCACATATTGTGCATGTGCAGAACACGGTCGGGCAGCTGGGACTGATCTGGTACTGACAGGGACTGCTAACTGAGTTAGCGGATACAGCAGTAAGTGCAAGTTATGTAATCTGCCCATTGAGAAACTCTGTAAACCACAAGTACTGGATTTCACATCGTCAAACTGGCCTCAGTTTGTCTCAGAGGCTGTGTTCCGTCTCCATCCGGCCATGTTCATTGGCTCCTGAGCCCGGTACAGTTAGCATCAGTTAGCAGTTACTTCAGCAACAAGTAAAGACATCTGTTCATCAGGAAACTCTGTAAATCACCAAGAGTTTAGACAGAGCAGCCGGAGGACATCAGAGGGACAACAAGAGAATATTTTCTCCATAAAATTTGATCCAGTTTCACCAAAATCACTGATTAAAGTTGTGTTTTTGTGCAGTAATCAGTGAGGTCCCGCCCCCAGAAACACTCTGCTCCAGATGCACCCTTCTGGCATGAAATATTAAGCTAGCTCTGCGGCTATAGGTTGAAGACTGATGGGTGGATGTCATGATGTTAGGCTATGGTTGGTTCTAGCTAAAAACTAAAACGGAAGAAAACTTGATCAGATTTTTATATAGAAATACAAAAAATTGATTTTTATGCCTCAGCACCGGCGACAGCCATGAGGCATTATGTTTTCGGGTTGTCCGTCCGTACTGCATACGTCTGTCCCATTTTTGTGAACGCAGTCTCAAGCACCCTGACGGCAATTTTTCAATTTTAGCACACACATTCATTTGGACTCAAGAATGAACTGATTCGATTTTGGTGGTGAGAGGTCAAAGGTCAAAGTTAAACACATTTTTAGTCATAACATGAGAATTCAAGCACTAATTATGACAAAATTTGACATAAACTGTGCTGATTGTATAGATCTTCTGTGCTGCAGGGTTGAACATGTGTGCGAAGAATCCATGTTTCAGAATTTAGAACTTCTTTGCAGCAACATCCATATTTGAAGCATTGTAGTCCACCACAAGTTCTTTGATTCTGCTGATATCGAGCTTCAGGTGATTGTTGTTGCAGCATGTGACCAAGCTGTCTATCAGTCACTACATATACTATATGAGTCTGAACAAACATGGATGGAACAACTCTACAACTTCACTGGTGCATGAAGGCAAACAACTGCGAGGCGGCAATTCTAGTTTGTCATATGCAGTAGGACTCTGATATGCAACATTAGCAGAGTTCCTCTTTAAGAAACAAATCATACTGTAGCAGGTCTTTATCTTTGAAGATAAATAGTGTGACCGTACATCAGAAAAAATTGAGTGACTATCAACAATAGACGTGACTGAAAGCACTTGAAATGAAACAATGATAGCTGCTAGCCTAATCCTAAAGTGCAAAGTCCAAAGTGATTCACAGCTAACTCATGTTGACAAAGTCTTTATGGTGATTACTCTTTCATAATTGTACACTGTGGATGTAAAAGCCCGCTTATCTAAGTAAAGGTAAATAGTATTTGCTCAGGGTTACACATTAACACCTACTGTTTTATTGAAGTAAATAAACATAGACAATCAGCTTGATCCTATTTCAGATAAACAGTTTATATGTGCTATTTTATTTTGTCTAAACAAAATCCTGAATGTCCCAATGGGAAAACAAAGCTTGTGTTTCCACTGTTGTTGCCATAATAGTTTCAGGCAAATGGTACCTAATAGCACATCCAGCCCACTTATAATTTAAATACAGTAACTGAAAATACTCTTTTAACCCTCATTTGCTTGTAGTCAAATGTGTTTGTTCTCAGACTTGCTTGCATGTTAAAGCATGATAAATGGAGAAAAGGAAATAGAATTATTTTTCACTGCACTGTCAAAATCTCTGTAAAAACTCACCAGGGTTTACAAACAGTTTGCACTTTATTTCATAATTACAGCATGTATACAAATAATGTATCATTTCTGTTGCTTTTTTACAAGCTACGTCAAGGCCACAACATTTGCACAAGCCTTTCCTGTGTCCAAAATAGCAGCCTTTGTTTCAGTATCACAATGTCATCATGTAATTCCTTATTAACTGGCCATGTGTTACAGGTAGTAGCCCTGCTTGACATTTAAAATCATCTCTGGTGAAGTAGACAGTGTGTGTAGCATGTTGTAACAAGTGTAGCGTTCTTAAGAAATAGATCATGTACATTCATATATGGCATCTGTTAGACAGATTTAAATGTAGTAAAAATAGATTTGTTATGTCATTCAGTAATTCTGATGCACAAGGTCTGACAGGAACTGTTCTAAAGGATGAGGCATAGCCCTTTACTCCTTTTGGAGGCAAATAAGAAACAGAAAGGCTCCAGTGATTAAAATGATCCTTTTAGAGCTTTTGTTGTTTGTCGTTAGGCGCTCCTGGATTTTATTCTGCAGAAAAGGATCATGGCGACAGCCATGGCACATATCTGTGGAAAGTATGCATATTAATAAAACATTAAATTAAAAAAAATGTATGTAATGATATATAAAATTCAAGATATATTTTTCATGGCTAATCAAGTGTTGATTTTATTTAGAAATCTATTAAAGGGACAGTTTATCCAAAATGAAAAATACATATTTTCCCCTCTTCCTTGTAGTGTTATTTATCCATCTAGATAGTTTTGGTGTTAGTTGCTCAGTTATCGGAGATATCAGCTATAGAGATATCTGACTTCTCTCTAATATAATGGAACTAGATGGCACTTCACTTGTGGTGCTCAAAGCGCCAAAAAATGTGAAAAACTCAACAGCAATGTGTCTTTCCAGAAATCATGACCCGGTTAATCAAGATAATCCACAGACCTTGTTGTGAGCAGTTTCATGGAGGAACAATTTTCTTTCTGTATCACTGCACACAAAGGGACTTTGTAAATGGACTTGTGTTTGCAGTATAAAGCGCCTTTCAGTCTACTGACTCCTCAAACAACACTTGTCACATTCAACAATTCACACACACATTCACACACTGGAGGCAGAGACTACCATCTAAGGTGCCACCTGCTCATTAGGAGAGGTAACCATTCACACATGCACTCACACACCGATGGCTATGCCTTCAGGGGCAATTTGGGGTTCAGTATCCTGCCCAAGGGCACTTCGACACGCTGACTGCAGGAGTCGAACCACCGATCCTACGACCAGAGGAGCTGGGGAGGTTGCCATTAATGTTTACATCCCGCCCTGTCATGAGCCTCTCATGCTGAATATATGTTTTTCCTTTCTGTGCGGTGATACGCTGTAGTTTGGTAGAAAGAAAATAGTTCCTCAATGAAACTGCTCACAAAAAGGTCTGTGAATTAACTTGAGTGACCGGGTCAGGATTTCTGGAAAGAGACATTGCTGTTGATTTACTTAAATGTACTTAAATTGGAGAGAAGTTAGACATCTCTACAGCCAATGTCTCCAAAACTCAGCAACTCACACCAAAACTATCTAAATGGATAAATAGCACAACAGGTAAGAAGAAAAATATGTGTTTTTCATTTTGGGGTGAACTGTCCTTTTAACTGCTGATAATAGCTACACTTTTATTATCTCACAATCATGCATGACACAAGATATTTATCATCAGAAGCTGAAGTCTTCATTTACAATCACTTATCTTCTCTCTGTTGCACTTAAGTCTAATCTAAAGTCAGTCGTAGAAATGTAGAGGATGAGAGACAAACTCATACCTCCAGAGCTGCAATTCCCAGGGCCACTCCCACAATAACCACTGTGTTGTCATCAATCAGCTCCTTGATCTTTGGGAAGCAACCAGTGATTGTCTGAGGAAAACAAACAGTAGCAGAAGTAGAAAAGAGGTAGCATAAAGGTACTTATTCAAAATGGTTTGGCATTATGCAAGTAAATGTTTTTGTTGTTTCTACTACTTCCGAAGCCCATACCATGTCAGCCACAGTTTGATTGCATGGGTTATCAATGCCTGGACAGCACTGTGGGGGGTATTGCTGGCTGTGGTCCACATAATATGGAGAGCCCACGAAGTCTGAGGAGTTGTAGAATCCACAACAGTTTAACTAATGTGGACACAAAGACAGTATATGTTACACAAAGCATCAGTTAAACAGTGTAAAAATGATCATGTTTTGTAATTTGCTCAGCAGAATTACATACTGTGCTCATGGTAGTATTCCACAGTCCTGTGATGTCAGGATTACTTCCATAGTCCTTCCTGATGTTCTGGACTGCAGCCGTGCCTATCTTAGTAAGCAACTCATCTACCTAAAATGAAAGCACACAGCAGCTTTTGCACCCAAATGCCAAAAGACAGCGCCTGTCATGATAATCCAGTATTGTCTGTGTGAAAAAATCCTTAGTTTACTTACCAAGGGTCTGAAAACCAAGATCACCACTGCTCCTGCAACCTCTGCTATGAAGACCAGCAGGATGATGATAAAAAACTAGGAAAAAAGATCAGAATTTTAAACACTTAATTGTAATAGGATTTTGAAAACCATTTCAATAGGTAAACTTGTTTAAATGTATTCCACTACATGAATTCATCAGTTTAAAGCCATATTAAGTGGGGTTTCTTCCACCTGTGCATAAAGAAATAGAGTAGGAAGGCCAGAATAAAAAAAAGAAGAGACAACATCAAGTCTGTGTGGCCAATGAGGAGACTGTGACCTTCTTCAAATTAATATGTGAAAACCCCCCCAGAAATGCTATATTTCCATTATGTTTTTCCATTGTTTGATTTTTGACTACAATTTTAATTCCATTATCTTGTTGCGCCCTCTTCTTCTAGTTTAATGGCACAACCACTGGAAAATGAACTCGCTAACTTATTTCTCAATGCACCCAACTCCTAATATGCATATAAGAGTAGTGGATGGAAACACATATTAATTCATGTTTTCTTTTACAGATTTTCTGGATGCTCAGTTAACATTTACACCAAATTTAGATAGAAACTATTGAAACTATGCTCATGGACAACAAGTTTGCATGCACCAACGACTGGTGCTTAAAACTGCAGGACTTTTACAGATAAATAAACATCTATTACATTCAAGCCGCTGCCAAACTTTACATTTGAATGAAAATTTTGCTTTTGAAAAGTACACTTGTTCTCTTTTCCTGCCAAGAGCTTGATAAAGAGGTTAATACCAGTTTCATGTCTGTATGGTAAATATAAAGATACCACCAGCTGACAATTAGCTTAGCACTAAGCTTGAACAGCCCATTATTCTGAAACCACAATTTTCTAAATAATGTTCCTTTGGACCGAAAGCCTGTTATCCCCAAAACAAAAGCCCTCTGCTCCAAAGACCCGTTGTTCCAAAAGTAAACACTTTCCCTTGACTTTTTTGCTCTTCATACCATTTTGTTAGGGTTATGGTATGTCTGTTGGTGTAAGATCAGGAAGAAAGCCTATTAAGGGCCAACCCCCCGCCGATTCAATGCCATTGACAAGGCCAGCAGTCACTGAACTAACAACTGAGGGAGAGAGTACACTTTTGGAGCAATGGGCCTTTGGAGCAGTGCGCTTCGGAGCAATGGGCTTTCAGTCCAATAGGACATTTTTTGGACTCATGGGGTTTCAGAATAATGGGCCATTGGAACAATATCACAGCACCAACCGGGCCAAAGGTAACAAAATTGATCTCCTAGAACCTTTAAATCTCATTAATTAAGACAATGTGTCTAACCAGCTGCTGAAAGTAGCTTTATATTTAGCGTACAGATATGAGAGTGGTATCAATCTTTTTATCAAACTCTCTAGAAGAAATAGCATAAAGTCGAACTATTCCTTTTACCCTCTATAAAGTAGAAGACAACAACCTACCAGCAGGAGCATGCACCTGCTTTCTCTAACGGCTCCACAGCAGCCTAGAAAGCCGATGACGAGCAGGAGTGCTCCTAGTGCAATCAGCAGGTAGCCCACATTGAGCACCTGACTGAGCTCTGCTGGTGCATTTTCGATTTTCCCAAGAAAGCTGAGGATGGAGCCGCTGTCCACCTTCACCCAGATCCCAACACCCAGGATGGCAGCACCCGCCAACTGAGGAAGATTGATGGGGAGAGGAAGAGACAGGGAGAGAGGAGAAGTGGGGGAAATGTTAAGCATTAAAGGGAATCTCAACCAATTTTACACATTGTCATGGGTACTATTGACTCTGCGAAAATAGATGTGGACATTTACTAAATGGGAGTGGGGTCTAATGAAAAATGATTTGCATATGGGATTTGTAGGATCCAGCATTTTTTAAAGCTTGATGCATAGGGACTAAAAGTCAGGTTATAATGCCCTCTGCAGCTTCAAATTTGGCCATTCTTTCATCAACTTCAACTTCATGGAAGTGCAATACTGATTTAAAACATTAAAATTAATATTTCTGCCAAATAAAAAAAACTGTTGGACAGCTGTATTAAGCAGAGATGATGTTTTACTTTTTGTACATTTTGATACTTAAAATCTAATTCAGTCTTACAGGTGTTGTAAATATCCTCATTGATTCATTTCTGTGTCACAAAGCCATTTTTCTTGGCACTTGGCTTCATATGAAGATATTCCTACATCTCTCACAATGCAACCTACTGTTGATGTATATAGAAACGTAAAATGTAAAAGGGGCAGAGTTTTCTCTGGAAAATAAAATCATAGTTTGAAATGTTTTTAATTGAACATTAAAACTTACAAAGATAATGCCATTGAAAACAAACATCATAACTTTGAGGAATCCAAAACATCCCATTTTTGCTGCTGATTGTTCTGCCTACAGCGGATAAAAAGAGAAAAAAGACATTGTTCAACATTAGTCAACCAACACTGTTCACTATTAATGCTATTTATTTTTACTCTCATGATTTTCACACAGTGTGTCTCAAGAAGATTTTATGTTCTTATCCTTTGTATCTTTAAATAACTTTATTCACCCTATACCAATACCAACAATTTATACACACGTCACAGCCATTTTTTGCACAGCATTAGTCATTTTGATGATGTCTTTTCACTATGTCATTATGCCAGTTAGGTGACAAATTAACAGTGTAAATGTTCTGTTTCCTCTGTGAGGTGGAAGGGGGGAGAGCAGGGGAGGTGAAAACACCTGCCACCTTACCTAACTCCTAATCCTCTATCCTTTGTAAGCTTAATAACTTATCTTTCTCAAACACACAGAGTGCCCTGTGCCTTTCATTTCCACTATGACATTTTCTGAAACACGTATAACCTTACATGGAACTTTGGTGAGGGCTTTGTTTATTTTCAAATTAATGAGAGTCGAGAAGCGACGAATGAGGAAGTATGCCTCTGTGTTTCTGCTTTCAAAAAGCCAGTGGTATGCAAATGAGGAAAAGAACTAAACAAATTACACACCTCCAATAATCGACATGAAAATGTTCCCTCCCTTCATCCTATTGTGTATAGCAACAGGTTGCTTTCTGAGAATTGAGATATCCCTTGCTGCCTCCTCTCACTATCATTTTATACCTACTTTTCTACCACAGCCTTTACAATTATTTTATTTCCCTAGCACCTTTCAAAATCGAAATATCTGCTCAGGCAAAATGTGTCAAATAAACCCCAAACAGGAGGTGGCTTGTCAGTTCATTTAGCCTGCCTGTACTGTTAGAGTAAAGCTGGTTGTCATCAAGTTAATCATACATTCGGGGGCCAGGATGCTCTCAGAAACATAACGAGTGGTTGCCTTGACTCCCCAAACTCCCCCGATCTTTTCACTCCTCCAAGCTTTTCTCACTTCCTTGTGGTCAGAGATTGCACTTAAGACTCAGACTTGGTGATGTATTAACAAGCTAGGGTAACATGTAAGTCTTAAAATGCCCCAGCAATGAAAAAAAGATGTAGTGTGCACTCCCATTATGTCTTATACAAAAAATAAAAGCCCTTGTTTGGAGGTGACATATTTAACACTGTATTGTATTTTTTAAATATGTCAGCAGATGCAGTACATTGGCTGCATTTGTTGGTTGATCAACAAAAACCATCAAAAACACAGACAGACACATCTCAACGGATGCCATTGAGCGGAATAATTGCAGGCAGGTCTCAGGAGACAAAGGATCATTGTTAGATGGATCCCTTTCTATGGTGGTACGGCGTTTGAAAAATAACCAAAGCAACTTACAACTCACATGGACAATCTACCATATAACTTGAAATCAGTCTCGTTAAGTCATTCTTTGGCTTACCTTTCACAGGAAATATCCGAGGGCGAGTCCTTCACCTTGGTGATGGAGGCTGCTGTGGGTGCAGAGTGACTGTGAGCTAGCAGAAGTACAGGAGTGTACTATTCTTCTGTCCTCTGAAAATGGCCCACAATATACTCTTTCTCTCCCACTTCCTGTGGCTCTGTCACTCCGTCAGAGATGAAGAGCCTCCGGGTGACTTTTTCAGCTTTCTGCTTTTATTTTAAGGCTGCTGCTGGTTATAAGTAGTGGAAAGGGAGGGGGAGCAGGTGGGCGTGATCAAAGCAGCTGAGTAACAGCGCACATCACCATGGAGTCAGGCTGGTCACCCCTGAGGGAGGGAGGGGCGGGGCGGAGAG
>JBBPCS010001014.1:0-15927 GCA_037974645.1 Hollardia meadi | reverse complement strand
AACATTGTACTGTAGCCATGATCAATGTCATTCACTTCATCTGTCAGTGGTTTTAATGTTGTGGCTGATCGTTGTATGATACCTATTAATATCTTTAGAACTCACCACTTTGCTTTTGAAATTACTTTTTGTTCAGATAATGACTACATAATTGGCCAGTAGTACTTGTTAAACTTAGCATAGACTAAAACAATGAAATGAAAAGTTAAAGAAGTTAATCCCATAAAAGATAAAATCACTCTGACTGGCATCAGGACATAGAGATCGTAATTCATAGGACTAGACAAAATACTGTAAACACTTCATGTAAAAAAAACGTAAATTTTGCAGTAAATAAATTACTGCTAATAAGGTGGGTCATATTTTCTACCATGCTTTCAGTGGTTTTTCTTTCTCAAAACCATTTGTATGGCATGTTCTAATTTTTTACTTTTTAAACTGATCAACCTGAATTTCACAAAAAAATGAATATGCTAATTTGAAATAGTCTAATTCAGAAACTTACTCAATAAAGTGATAATTGATCAATTTGTTTCAGAACTAAACAATATCTGCAGCAGTTTACTTTCTGTTACAGCAAGATTTGCAGTTGGTCTACTCCCAGGAGTGTAAAACATGTCAAGTGTCACTCAAAATACATTTTAAAATGTGTGACTCAAAAACAACTCAGCAGACCTTTTAAATCATCCATTTCAGCCATGATTCAGTAGTCCAGTTTGTCATAAATCACAGACTTGATGTGACTTATTACCACTGTGTTGCCGACTTTGGCTGCAAGCTTGCAACCTGTTTTTTGTTTTTTTTTAGACCTTTAGTCCAGACTTTTTATGTTTGTCAACCCCAATCAGGAGTTTGAGTGGACAATGGATCACAAAATGAACAGAAGAAAAATATCAAAGAAAATAGCACATCAGTGTGAATTTACAGGGAACATTGTAGTACTACACCTGATTTGGAAAAGCATATAAGCAGGACTCCATGATGGATCCAATACTGCATACAACATTATTACGGAGGTAAACACATTGTTTCTCATGCACATATAATCAAAAAAACTCAGATGCCGGTTATGTTCTAATGAAAAGATAAGAGCCTTTAATGCATCTTCACATCCTAATTACATTTATCTCTGTTTACAGTTGCACATCGTTAAAAAAAACAAAAACAATACTACAAAAATATTACAAATATTATGATGAAAGATCAATCGATAACATAAAGTATCACTCCAACAGAGACAGTTATCAGATATTTGAGCAACATAGTATATTTAAACTTGATTTTTTTTTTTAATTTATCAACCAAATCAAGAATATAATGCACTATAAGCCAAGCATTACATAATGCGTTTGGAATGGAAATGGTATGTTATGGTAAATGTTCCATGTTTTATAACCCAACTCAAACACATAATACACGCTATGCAGAGTATCAGCATGATGTTATCATGTCTGAAAATGCTTGTGTGGCCGAAGCAGTCGTTATTGTCTTTCAGCTGTCAGTAACCATCAAAAGTTCACTGTAGGGCACAAAAGGTCTACCCATTTAATGAAGCAGAACACATTCAACAAACTGTGAGCCATGATAGGGGCCCTGAACCTGCCGTCGCGTGGTCAGGATGTCTGCACAGAAATATTTCCCAGGGTATACTGTGGGAATAAGGCCTTTCTCTCTGAGCAATATTATTGGTGCTCACTGCAGAAGGTTTATACTGTGGCTCCAGGGTAGGCTTATTGAGGGTAGACTTAGCACGAAATTCCAGGATGATAAGGGGTATTAGGGTTTCAAGGGGTCAATTTGGTCTCATGTCTTATGAGGGGAAAGGTGTTTGCATGGCAGGGGTGCAGCTCTGTGATGTAAAATATATTCTCTGATTTACAACAAAATAACTAATGTATTGTATAGAAACAAAAAAACAACAACAACAAAAAGTTAAGTACGATTTCCATTATTTTCATAAATTCTGTCACCTCAAGTTTTGGTTATACAAAAAGACATCTCCACAAGAAAATTATGTTGATTATAAAGAAAAAACAACTTTGTTATATCAAAATAACAAGATAATTAATTTCTGATTAGGAATTATGACTTAGGAAAATCATTACAACCACGGCCACTCTATAATCTATACTCTGTAGTTTCTATAAATATTTGTTGAATGATTTTGTACAGAGTTATGCCAGCCTCTGGCAACTGCTTTTTGTATTCCTCACCAAAAAACATCTTGATCATCATAACCAGCAAATTATTTAGCCATGAAAAAATATGCAGGTACTATTGCTTTTATTTCATACAATTTACAGTATGACATTCAAAATGTATTAGATACTGTACAATGGACTGGCCCACTTAAAGAGATCAAAATATAGACATAACACCAGAGGTAGCCCTGAGAATTGAAAGCAAGCTTATGATTGGATATGGTGCAAGTTCATAGCTCAGTCGGGGGACATAGGCTAGGTCTGGAATGTTAACAATCAAAAATTCAACTTATTAAAATTAAACACACATGAATAAGATGGCCATGAGCTCGCAATCAAGGCAAAACAAGAGGCTAAACATGGGTTAAAGCACTGCAGTTGACCTTGGATACACAACACACAATAAAACCCTAGGCTACACAGCTGTGCACCTCCCCACATTAAACAACACTTTCCCTCCAGACTAAGAGAAGCTCAAGCATTCCCATAAAAGAATTTCACTGGGTTTGAGTTTTCACTGTAGTCTGGCTTATACTTATACATCGCAGGGCTGTATATTGTAGGCAAATATGTTCCACACAAAAGGAAAGAATAAATATTTCCGTGTTATCTATGTAAAGAGCAAAGTACAAATACAAAGAGTGACAACTAACAATAAAAAAAAGGATTTACTTTATAGTTAAAATAACAGAAAAATAACCACATTAGTGAATTTGTTTGTGACTATGGTGCGTTAATGTCGCAGTGCTAATTTGAGTACAGCTAATGTAAAATGATCTGTATTTACATGTTGACAATGTAGACTGGTTGATGCTCTCCAGCAAAGGTCAATATAATCAGTTTGAGTGAGAAGTAGCCGACATAAGAATGAAATTAGTCACTCATAATAACAAAAGAGTAGCAGTACACATTAAATTACAAGTTGTGTGGAAAAATGATGCATACCAACAGTGAAACCACTATTAATATTAGCTGGTAACTGGCAAATTACTAGCAGTTTATTGTGAACAAAGATCTTCTCAAGATCTTTTGCCCTGTATCCTCCAATTCCCTTTATATTATCCCATTATATTTGCTGATGTATTAAAATATAAAAATATGAGATATATAAATGTACATAAAGTCATACATAAATACATACTGTACATTATGTACAAAGTAAGGAGACAACCATTTGTTCAAAGGATATTTGTAATTTGCAACCACATTTTTTCCCATTTTTCCTACAGACCAGTTCAGCACCACCGCTCAGGTTCAGGCAAAGTCGCAAATACTTAGACTATACTGACTATTAGACACATCAATATAACAAAGGTTTGCTTAATAGAAAATTAATCCATACAAATGTGTCAAAATTGTAATCCAAACATTAAGTACCAATACTGTATGTGCTGGTCTGGTCGACATGTCAGATCATCATCGTAATCTCAAAGAGTTTCACCACTTGGTGGCTTTAACAAAACTAGGCGACGCATAATGTAATTATTCATTGAATGAGAAACTCTTCCATGTTTGTCATATAAAAGCAATCTTACATTCATGTTCGACATGCTATAAAGTTGCTCTTTAATGTTCACTCTCTTTAATGTCCATTTCTCTATCTCTCTCTGTCACATACACACACACCAATTATGGCAACTGTACTACGTTCACCATCAACACTAAAACCTAGGCCTACGCCATTACTATTTTGTACTGGTAGTGTTTTACAATACTTTTCATGTAATGTAAATCCTCTTCATGTTATATGAAATAATAATTCCATTCCATTATGAACAAGAATAATTAAACTAATACATATCTTGTACACGACCCACTATACATTTTTGGAAAGTCACCGTTGATTTGTAATGTTGATCCATTTACCATCTACTGACCAGCAGAGGAATCAGTCACAGGTAAGTTTGCTTGGACCAGAACATTGACATATTTAAAGATGGATGACATGCCTCCACTTCCTTCCACCTTGCAAAAATGAAGCCAAAATATCACGGTACAAGCACTGCTATTTTCATCATGTTTCACAACCTCGTTATAGCATCAAATAACTAATTAAAACCAAACTTATCAGAAAAATTAACACTTGAACATATATCAGCATGATAAGAATGAACCAATGACAGAAATCATCTTTGGGAAAATGTTATTTGGTGTATGTCAGTGTGCGTTAACGAAAACTATGAAAACATTGTTCGTCAATGACGAACAATGACAAAGCTGAGACATCGACGACCTACAAATCGATTTTTGATAATAAACACTATGAACTTGTACTCGATCTGTTTTCACTTTCTTGTCCTTACCAGAAAGAACTTAATGGCAATGACAAAATGTATGCCTTGTTTTTTGATGACAAGACGGGACTAAAATGTTAGTTGTGGGCTATCGTACATTGAAAAAAAGCATATTTTCCCACCGTTGTCTGTCTAGTCTGAGTGTCAAAAAATAAACAATGCATCCCATTGATTCATTGATTGACATGGGCAGATTAATGTGACGAGTACAGAATCCCATGCCGTCCCAAACCATTAACGAGTTAATGACAACATGATGGCTTCAACGCAAAAAGGGCTGGATAAAGGAAAAGATTTATCGACACACTTTATAATTCGGTAGAAAGGAAAATGCAGTGCACTGCAGTAAAGAGAGACAGAGAGACGTCCTGTGGAAGAATATAACTAATCTGAAGTGACACTTGAAGAGGACCATCCTGCTAATAATGCCTTGGTAAGTTAGCTAATAAGTCCTAATGTTAACTAAGCACATACATTTGCTAACGTTAAGTCAATGTTACTGGGCAATCAGCTATCTTGTGGCAAAATTAGCTGGCAAGCCACATTGGCTTAGCCTTTTGTCTCAAAAAAAGATTTCAATTGTCAGCAGCAAAAAAAATGAAGGAATGAGCTTGGCTTCCAAGCTAAGGTTGACAGGGTTAATGTGTTAGCTAATGTCAGTTCGCTTGCTTCAGAGCTTTTCCAAGTGAGTAAAACAGAGTCCGGGAGGCCCTATACGCTCACTACACAAGATGCGTAGGGCCAAGTTAAGCAAGTTAAGCACGGCCCCACCTACTCCTTGTGTCAAAGCGAGTGTAATGTTGATAACTTAGATGACAGGATGAAGCGGAACTGTCATTTTGGGCACGAGAAGAGAAAAAAAAAACATGAGAGTGAATTGCGGTAACAGCAGTCAGGTAAACTTGTTCTTTCCTCACCAAGTTTGATGTCGGTAAATAACAGTAGTGTTAAGTTGATGTGCTAGCGGGCGGTGAATCTCTCTCTAGTCTGACTGTCTTGCTAATCTAGCTGGGCAGTGCAGTGAATCTCGCTCTGTCTGTGTCTTTGCTTGGTTGCCAGACTTCATGCCTGGCAAAAGTTAGAGGGAAATACAACTATTTATTACGTTTGATAAACGCAGACGCGGGCAACAGTGTTTATAAACTGCATCGGAATCGAAAAGAGAGCTACCTTCCAGCAGCAACCTCTGTGAGGACCAGAGACAATATGTGGACATGATGGCACTCCTCATAGGCACAGATAGTTTTAAAACAAGACAATGATTACCTAATCTCACAGTCAACGTTTTAATCACCTCTGGCAAGATGGAATGCAATTCATTGACATTCATTATTGATTAAATAGCCTATTAAATTCAACATGTTAATTAGCTGGGCATATATTGGAAATATAAATGCGAATCTCTGAGTAAAAGTATTCAGACAGGCCATAGTATAGTATTTTACATTTGAAAATGCATTAAATTAAATCTGGTAGAGCCTTTTTAATGAGCCTGAGGGAGCTGATATAATTAATAACAATATTGTTATAATTTTTAGGCCCAGGCTGTAAAGGGAACTTAAGTTCATCCCAACGTTAAACTGAAGGGTCTATAGAAAATATTCTGTTCAATAAATATTGTTTATTTATACCTCATTCTGTTCTGTATAGGTCTACTTATTCTTAGACTGACAGATGGAGCGAACTGTTTAAATGGAGGGAGGATTGTAGTGGGTGCACTGAGGTGTCAGGTGTGACTGTGAGGCAATACCAAGTGGTTTACATTGCTCTCAGGTCAGGTAGTTGGGCCCCTTCACAGAATTTTGCTTAGGGCCACAGAGAGGTCAGGGCCAGCTCTGGAGTGAAACATGGGGAGATTTTTCAGACTTGTTCCACAATGTCTTCCATTAAGTGTTGCTGCTGTAATGTTAAAAGCCTGCAAGTTGTTGTTTGTTTGTTTTTTTTGTTCTTTTGGACAAGCAACTTGTAATCGTGCTCAATCTGTTTTAACTTTCTTGTCCTTACCAGGAAGAGCTTAATGGCAATTCCTGAACATGGCATGCATTGCAATTACTATCCAGTCAAACCGTTTCTAAGATTACACAGTATTTGGATGATATTTGTGCTAAGGCCAGGCATCTGATTGTTTCAGCACTAGTGTGATTGTAATGGTAATATTTGTAAGTATGAGCCTCTACATTGCTTAAAGGAAAATCCTGCATATTATACCTTTAAATATGGAGCCACATAATAACACTGAATTTGTCAGAATGGAAATACGTATCGAATGTTTACCTTTTGATCCAGGCTGCAGCATGCACAGAAAAGCAACAATAGCAGCTTGAATTCTCTTTGTGGTACTTTTATTAAACTGCTTAGCAAAATGTAATGCTTTTAAAATTGGGCAGATTATATTTATATAAAATTATAAATATTGAAAAGAAAACTGTTATCCCATTGTAAGCTCCAGGGCACACTGGAAAGGCTGTGCCAAACGTGTGTTGTCTTGAAATGCCTGCTCATATTAAAGTTGATTTTCATGGAAAGGCATTCAGTGTAATGTAACCACATGGACCACAAAACAACAGAAACTAACAAATACTTGCCCACTTACTACTTTCACTGACCCTTTTTGTTTTCTAGAGTACATCATTTGGTAAACTGTTTGGTTTTGTGAGACACAATGCAGCCTGACAACAACAAAGCAGTTTTTGTGAGGGGAGAATTATTTATGCTTGAAAATTATACAAGGTGCAAACATTTTAGTAGGAAAAATAAGTTAATATTGTCGGCAGGGACAGAGTTTAGTGAAGGCACAGGAGATAGAAACCGGAAGGATCCAATTATCGGTCAGTGGGAGAGCACATGTGGCCCCAGAATCAAGGAACATGATCACTCAACGGTGGTAGAGCACTGCATGTTATTTTATCACTTTTAGGATTATTAGTAGTGTAGCTCCATGGAATTTTTTGACACACTTAAACCACAGACTCTTAAGTCCTCGGGGAACATGGTGTTTTTTTTTCTTCCCTCGAAGATTTGCTGAATAAAAAGAACACAAGTCCATATTGACTGGAGAGTTGTGATTTGCTAAAGCTCTCAGTCAAAACCATTTTACCTGAAAGGATACAGCTGGTATATTTCTGTGTTTTTCTTTTTGAGTGTAAGTCCCATTACAAAACCTAAACCGACACTGAGCCTGTCTCATTACTTTCTATCTTGCCTACCCTCAGCCCGTGCACGCCCATTTATTAATCAAAAAAAATATGTAGCTTTATCTTTTACAAAAGCTGATTACTTTCCTAGAACAGCTGTGCACTACAGTTTTTAGCAAATAGTGCATATAGGGGACTATTTTCAGTACATTCGGTGCACTAGTGAGTATTTGTGCCAGCAGCACGGTATATGTGGGATTCACTTAAAATACACTACAGTGCCCATGTTTATTGTGATGAGGGAACATGTTATCCAGTGCAACTGTGTGGTTGATTAATGTGTTTTTAATAGTTTGAGGAAAACAATGGAGGTCTCAGCAACAGAGGAATAACATCAGGTTTTGACAAAACAGAATGAACAGAAAGAGTAAATTCAATGGAGCAATGTAAAATGGAACTATCCGAGTTTTGGGAATAAATTGTGGCTAGATTCACCTGGTTCAATAAGATCATTCCAGCCTAAATCTGCCATACAGTTTCTAAAGACTCAAAAAACAAAGCACAACAAATATGACTGATAGCTTGGTGATGGATATATTTTTGCCCAAAGAAGTGGTATGAACAGAATATGAAAACTCACAGGGTGTGAATACTTTCCAGAGTGACTGTGAATAGTCAGAAATCAAATCTCAATAAAATGCCCCATAACACAAGCAGTCAAAAGGTATCCCCTATTTTTGTTCGCATGTTTCAATATTTTTAAAGGTGTGATAACACAATATCACGCCTTGCTCCAACTTTGGCTCCTTGTGAAACTGTGTTATTTATGTCTTTGTTGTCCCTGAAAGATTGATACAAGCTAGTCCCTTTTTTTTTGAAAGACAGACTCAAATGTAGGCCAAAACACTCTGTTTCTCAGTGTGAAATAATGATCAAGCTTGACAGAAGCAAGGACATTGTCTATTATATTGTGGTGAAAATAATCCTCATGCTGCTCTTAAGGGGGAACAAAAAGGGATAGCCTCCAGGGATCTGTATCAAATTTGCTAAAGAGTTCTTGAAACCTTGGCCTGATGGAACTTGCTCCAAGAGTTATGATGCTGAGGAATGTCGGCATTGTCAAACTCCAAAGTTCTTTTCTTGAATATGAGTGTACCTGTGGAGGCAAGAGTGCCAAACGGAGAGTAAAAGGGCCAAAGCAGAGGGAAGGGTCCATTT
The DNA here is from genome assembly GCA_037974645.1 of Hollardia meadi. NCBI lineage: Eukaryota > Metazoa > Chordata > Actinopteri > Tetraodontiformes > Triacanthodidae > Hollardia > Hollardia meadi. Next base: position 7,080 of record JBBPCS010001014.1, on the reverse strand, counting down.
CCCCGAGGAGAAGAGCAGAAGCTGGAGAGGCGTTAAAGTGGTCATCCAGGGCCAGGGTCTCTGTGGAGACTCCTGACTGGCACTGTCTGCAGGGGGCTTTAAAGAGAACATTTCACATTAAATCAATATTATTTGAGGGCCAGTCCAGTGGGATTTCATAAAGATAGGGGAATCACAAGAGGAAGATGAAACATATTCCCAAAAAAGCACATATTTCTCAATAGCTGGAATTCAGTTGACTAGGAAGCATTTTTACTGACTGAAAGAAAAGAGTATATGTTTCAAGTATAGCATCAACTATCAATGCTCTAACACTTGACATAACTTTATTTCTAAAGGATCCATCATGAAGGCCAGAGACTGATGAAAAAAATACCTTTATTCACAGAAACGGATCAAAAAATCAAAGATTTATGGTTTGCCCTGTCTTGTCAACCCAATGTCTGGACCAGCCTTTCTCAACAGGGGTGCCGCACCACCCCGGGGTGCCATCTGGCTTTGTCAGGGGTGCTGTCAAAAATATTATTCTATCGTTGCAGAATAAAATGCATTACAAATCCCCCCAAAATGTATAGCTACAACTTATCAACTTATGGAAATGGTTCCCATTTACCTCCCTCTATATCTCAATATATATCTTTTCATTTTAGACTAGGGTGACTTGATATTTTGAACATTTTTAAAGGGTGCCGTGACTAAAAAAAAAGGTTGAGAAACGCTGGTCTAGACGTCTATGATAAGAAGTCATAGGCCATGGGAGAATAACTTTGACTCATTTGTTAATTAGTCAATTCCTCTGAGAGATGTGCCTTTTTTAAAAGCATATTTACGTGCCAGAAAAATAAAAAATGAGCTCCAACACAATAACAATAGCACTGTTTCTCGCTTAGATTTTCTGGTCTTTCTGCGACTACTCTTCTACTTCATTGGTATTCTGTATTGCATATCTAAGTCAATAAAACAAACAGTCTATGACAGGTCAGTAATAGTATGCAGACAATTGATTCAGACCCCAAACTGGCCATGTTTGGCATCTTTTTTTTTACTAGTAGAAGCATTTTTCATCTCCAGTCAAGACACTCAGTTAATTCCCTCACTAATAATTAGCTTTATGTATTGGTGTCAAATATACACAATAAGAAGGATCCAGTCATTGTCACTTTTACAGAAAGAATCAGACTGACCTTGACTGACAAAAATCATGGCATCCGGGGTCTGTCACAGCACAAATACAGCGCTGAGTCTTTGCCTCCTCATGGTCACTTGCTATTCCACCAACAGCACGTCTGATTCGCTGAGGTCCTCTGTAGCTTGACATTCCATAGGGCACAGTGCGCCTGAGAAGTTAAAACACACAGAGATAATTCACATGGTGAGGACTTTTTATTATAGATTATCACAATAATCTAAAATAAATCATATTAATATATACCATTTATATATATTAATGATAAAAAAAATGTGCACACATTTTTACTTTTTTTTTACATGAGCTTAAAATAAGATTTCTGCAAAAGTTACAAATTCAAAGCCAATTTAATAATATTTGTATGATATGAATGATTTTCAGAAAAATTTGAGTTGACTGTATCTGGCTCATATTTCACATTCTTGGGAACTGGTAATGAAAAAACAAATGTGGCCTGAAAGGTCTATGATAAACTTATAATATAACTCCTACACATCAAATAACCAAGTCCACGTCCATCTTTCACTGCATACTTAAGCCATCTGGATACTACTGTCGATGTAATGTCAGGTCAGCATGACTTATCTTCTCTGCATTTTCTCCCTGTTTTCACTCATCTGTTTTTGACCATCTGTGATTTGACCATATGTTTTGTAAAAAAAAAAAAATGCATGGGTGGCTTTAGGAGCTATGAAGTCTTAAAGAGGAAGAAAGAAGGAGAAGCTGTTCTCAACACCAATTTGAGTATCAATTAGAGTGGGATTTGTACACAGCTGAGAGGAAAGACTGGCAATGTACTGCAGGTATGACATATTTTTGTAGGCCAGTCCAGAAGTTAGCATCGCCGTCGTTCGCTCAACAAAAAGTCAATGGAATTTTTTTTTCTTTTTTCAGCAACATAATCTTCACAAATGACCACTTTTATGATATACAATGGCCAGAAGTTAAAAGCTAACCTTAGGTTATAAACAAACATAGTTACATCATGGCATGACTTCGACGTCACCACCTTATAGGATAGTGCAGTAGAAGTAGTGCAAAGTGTGTATACACACTTTGTGAACTGATAAGTTTACAAGCTGGAAAGTTTGAGTTAGAATAGTTTGCAAGAGCGCAAGTATATTAGCACAACAAAGCTATAAAGACGGATTAGATGAGTTTCCAGGTTTGATGATGACTTTTAAGGTCCCTGAATACCCCTGTAGTCTACATGAGAGGTTTATTATCCTTTTTTAAGACACACGTATGCTTCACAATTCACAATTTATTTTTCAAACATGAAAAACTTGACTTTGAGACAAGGGAACCAGAAGTGCAAAAATGCTAAGTCATTTTAGGACTCATTCCTGTTGCACTTTATGAGGCAAAAAGACTCCTAGTCTGCTTTCATTTGAAATAAAATATTAATGAACCATATATTTTCTAATTGACTTTACCCCTGTAGATTGTATCTGACTGCCGCTGCCTATACCTGCCTGATACATGCAATTTCCACTGCGTTTACCTGGTCCTGCAGCCTGTCTGTTTACAAATGTAAACCTGCATGACCTCAGGATAAAAGGCCTTTCAACCTTTTACCTTTTAAATCTGAAGTGGCTTCTGTGGGTCAGAGTTCCCTCCTAAAAGGTCTGGAAAGTGCTGACATCAACTAACGGCTACCTGACAGTAGAAGAGGAGGTTTGAGGAAATACCTTCTAAACATTTTGTTAAGCTGAGTCAAAGCCCTTTTGTTTAAATTGTGAGGTAGGGAGAAGCTGCCTATATAGATATACAGTATATAGAGTATAGCAGTGAGCCAATAACGAGTAGATATGGGAGAGAGGTGATGCCCTCTTGTTTACTTTCAATACTGAGACAAAGAAATTATTTGAGAGTTTATCTTCTATCACAGCCAGGGTTGTAAATGCTGTTTATGTACCTTTTTAATTACAAAATAGCGTTTACACGCCTTTTTTAGATGGTTTACTCACTTTTCATTGCACAATTTTCAAAGGTTTTCAATTGCAAATTCAGCACCATTATTTACTGAGCATTATATGTTCAGAACAGAACCTCTTTGTCCTCTCCTTCAAAGTGTTGCCTGGCACACACACCCTCCTCTCGCCCTCTCCTCAGCATGCACGCACACTGATCAACATGGACATCCATCAGTTTTTCAGTGTATGAGATGCATAGGAGGCACAGCACCTTAACTTCATTGATTATTTAAATCTCCTGACCCGCTGATGACAGTAGCTGGGATCTAATGTTAGTCTGGGTTTATACAGTGAAATTGTTTGGAATAAACACTTGTAACTCAATTTTAAAAGATGCTGGATGGATATTAACCTTCCCATTTTAACAATAACAGGCTACACTGTGTACAGAGAGAGAAGCAGGCAGTGATGAACAGTGATCGGGGTCTGTGGACTCTAAAGAGTTTTGTAAAAAGTTTGACAGCTGATATTTGAAACCCAATAAATTAAATAATGTGCAAGACGATAATCGTGTAAATTTTATAATAATCATTCAGTATATGATTTTCAATGCATGATTAATGATGATTAATCATTAATGATGATACATTAGTCAGTGCAGGGTGTGTCTCATGAAATCCTGATACTTAACAATGATCAAGTTACTATGACTTTGTGATTAGTTCACACTTAATAGATCCTCAGTTAAGGAATGTTCATTCATTCATTCATTAATATGCATCAAGACAGCTGGATTTCAGTTAGCCTTTCATAAAAGCTAATTTATGTAACTGTATTTATGTAGGCCTATTTATGTAAGACAAGTCATCAATTACAACTCGGGCGGGCCTCTCTATTGGCTGTAGTTTTACACATGACTTTTGCTACACTTCACAAATGTGTGCAGCAAAAAAAACAAAAAAAACAAAACAATACATGCCTCCAGAGCAGAGTATCTCTGGGAGCTGGACCTTAATGATTACTGAACAAAAACACAACTTTATAACTGTATTTGATTTGGTGAAACTGGATCATATTTAATGGAGAAAATAGTTTCTGGTTTTCCCTGTGATGTTCCCTGGCTACACTGCCTCAACTCAACTCTGAACTAGACTTGTTGCTTTTGCAACATGTCCACTAACTGCTGCTAGCTGTAGCTGTCTGTGGAGAGCCTGGTGAACACAGCTGGACTGGGACCGAACACAGTCTCCAAGGCCGATGGAGGTCCTTTTGACAACAAGGAATATAGTACTGAGTTAGTTTTCTTGCTGGGTCTGACTTGTAACACCCTGGGGCCGACCCCGCTCCGCCCTAACACCTGCTCAGGCCTCCAGAGGTGGGCACTGGCTGATGCTCGACCCGATCTCCCTCTAGCTCCTCTCCTGCTTCACGTCTTTCCTGTCCCCGCCTGAACCTGCAGTGTTGTCATCGTCCCTTGTCAGACTCCTGGTGGGAGCTGCACCCTGGTAACACCTCAGTAACGTTACTCTGCTCCCTGTCCTCAAACCGGCCTTCGTCTGTCTTGGAGGATCTGTTTGGTCCTGTGCCAGCCATGTTCCCCTCAGCACAGCACCCAGCCCAGCAATGCCACGCTGGGTGTTACCTCCGACTAGTGTTATGAAAACTGTATAGGTAATGAGGTACAAAGACAAATCTGCCACGGCAGAAGTGTAGCAAAAGTTGTAACTGAGTTGTAATAGTTTTGCTACAATAATATACCCGTACTACTGTCTCTAGAGGTATGAAGTGGTATTACGACACGCTGTTTAGCATGCTAACTTCAGTAGATATCTCTGCAACACAATAGATGTCTTTGACACTGTTGTTTCTTCACATTCTGCTGATAATACTTGTTAATCTTTTTTTTTTTGATTGATTGATTCAAACTAAAATGCTGGACATGTCTTACAAATTAAGATATGCCAATTTGTCCCAACTTGCTAAGCAGTAATAAAGTGTACTGTTTACCTGAAACAGCCCACAGCAGTCTTGGCACAAGAAGAGAAAGGAAGAAAGAATGCTTTCCTACAGTCTTGCCAAGAATTTTAATATGCGGTTAGGAGACGGAAAAACAAAGAAAAAAACAAGAAAATGTTGGACAATATATTCTGAGGCATCGCTACTAATCTGCGGTATGCTTAGCCACATGTTGAACACAGTGCGTAAGCACAAACTGAAAATTTGCCACTTACTCCCTTGCAATTACATTAGCTTACTGTAAATATGCTATATTCACTTTCATGGTTCCTCGTCACCTGTAGAGCCAACATAACGGCAGGAAAGGCCCCAGCCCTTTGGTGATTGGAATATGGCTGTGTTGATGCTCAGGACCAATCCACCAAATTATTTTGCCTTCCGCAGTGTTTGTTATTATACAACAGCATAAGATGCCACCAGCCAGTTATACCTCTATAAAGAAAAGGGAATCAGTCATTTGGGTTTTTTTTGAATGGGCTACAAAACAATAACTAATTAACTAACAAAATTTTATAGTAACCAAATAAACTCCCTTTGAACAAATCCAGCACTAATGTGTAATGACTCGAGCATTTTAATTTAATCAAATCCACCGTGAAGAAAGTGAAGCACTGGGTCTATCCCTGTAGACTATTAGCTTTGCATTTCTCTCTGATCTCTGTATATTCAGCCAAACTCCACACTGCAGATTAATAGTTGTTCAGCTTGGGATCCCTGAGATTTTGTTAGCTCCTGACAGGAGACTTATAAAGTATCTGTTATCCCATCATCGCAGATGAAGCTCATGATTAAAGGTGGGAATAAGACTCAACTATTTGAGTTGACCCAAACCGTCGGTAGGCCTATATCACTACCTGGGAATGAAAATCAACTATCTTTCTCCAGAACTGCCAACTGCACCTTTAATAAGGCTAGACCAGTGATTTCTGGCTTATTTTGCCTCAAAGTTATGAGTGCACAGAGAGAGGACTTGCATTCAGTATATGAATGCACCAATAACAATACCAGTATAGGGTGCTGATCCAATACTGTGTTCATGATACCACTTCACGACAACATGACATTAACCTCAAGTAGCCTAGGTATCTGGAGGAAGATCAATGTCAGCAGTTTGGAGACATTTAAGAATAAGCAATGATGACAAAAGTCGAGCAGGGAATATGAGCTCCCCCACAATCTCACCACTCACCAGTGGAACTGTATTTAACTTTTACAAAATCAGTTAGTGATAGTGAGAGTACTGATATCTGTAGGCCTACTTCCTATCGGCAATTACCCAAATGTAAGTAGGCCTACTTGTACTTGTTCAGAAAAAAAGTGATATGCATCCAGTAAATATTGGATTTTGGATTTAGGTGCATTTGATACACATGCATGCAAATTAATATATGCAGCCCTATTAATAATCTCCTAATCATGGTGCAGAAAGAATTTTGATAAAAACATCAAGCTGTCACTCATACATGATCCTCTACATTATATAGGGTACATTCCTCTTATCTTATAGAATCACCGTTGAAATACAGTAACGTGGACTTTAACCATCACTAAAATGTTAGATGATATGGGCACAATTATGCTGCAGCTCATGATTGAAGGGTTGAGCCGATGAGAGGACGAAAAGGTGAGATGGCGGACAATAAAAGTGAGCGCGCATAACGTTTTGCAATAAAAAACCTCCACCTCTCTGATGTCAAACTGGAATGAAGCGCCAAACCGGACAAAAGCCGGCGGAAATTGCAAGAAGTGTTGAAGGTGCGCGAAAGAGACTGAGTTACTATTGTGCGCGAGAGAGGATGAGTTCCACCACGCGAGAGGGATTCAGTCCCACACCAGCATTCGTCTGGCCGGCGTGACATCATATCCTGCAAAACTCGGTGAAAAACCGCTGTATAGCCTGGCAACCGATCGTGGAGATGTCTGATGCGTGTATTTATCTATTTTTCGACAGAATATTAT
>JBBPCS010001013.1:0-15928 GCA_037974645.1 Hollardia meadi | reverse complement strand
ACACACACACACACACACACACACACACACACACACACACACACACACACACACACACACACACACACAGAAAAATGACCCTCCCTTCACCTGTCCAAGGATCTCATAGAGTCAACAACAGGAGAAAAAAAATGACCCTGAATTCACTAGTATTTGCAAAACTCATCCGCATTTAATAATCAAATCCTGTGATAAATTAAAATGTGGGAATATTTCTCTCTTTTTCAAGTAACTTTGCCTCTCAATACATAGTTTACTTAAATTACTTAACAGTGTTTCTTTTTTTTGGTTTGTTTGTTTTTTGTGCCACCATCATTTCAAGTGGAAAATTAGAAATCTGTTATGTCGCAACTTTAAACAGGTCTTTCCCTGTGAAGAAAAGAAATCCTGGAACATTCCTACAACAGACTAAAATTAGCATTTTTGTTCTTTCGACACACACAGTGGTCCATATGAAGCAATGCCTCTTACATGAAGCGTTCCTCTTTCCAGAAATGTCATCTGACCTCCACAGCTATGAGCAACGTTTTAGGTTTAGAGCTGATTAAATGTTGCAACAAAGATGGAGGGAATTCTCGGGAAATGAGAAGTGATTTGTGGAAAGTCAACCCGGTGTTGGTGGGGGCTGCATGTCTGTCTCATAACCAGCAGGTGCCAGCGTTTCCACTGGATCTTGAACACGGCTGCTGCAGCTGCTCTCACTTGTAAACTGACACCAGTGTGTCCTCACATGACCTTGCCTTTCTTTGCCTGGTTCAGACTTGAACAGGCTGGGGGTGGGGGGGCAGAGGCTGTTAGAAGATAAGACCTCCCACTGGTGCCTCCTGACTCACATGAATGTCCCGCCCACTGGCAGGCCATGCAAGGCCTCATGCTGTAATGTCACTCTGCTGCTGTGTGGATTCATTTACGGTAAATGCTTATCTCCTCCTTTCCCAGTAAGAAAGAGTATTTGACACATGTGTAGGTCCAAAAATGAAAATCCCAGCAAATTCAAGAGTGTCCCTGTTGTAAATGTGAATTTTGATGTGGTACACCTTTAGAAATGAGCAACTTCCGAATGATTTTTGATATATCAAAATATCCTTCTTAGGATTTCACAAGAAATCCCAGCATTACGAAAACTTACAGTATTTATTGCCATGCAGTCATAGTATTCAGTTACTGAATGAAGTGCATATATGATGTATTAAAAATGCCTCAAATATACATATAAACGTTTTAAACCGTGTACCACTTGGCGTTAGCATCGTTTAGCATGACATGTTTCATTGACAGCACCTAGTTCGAACTGGTAAAGCTCAACAGCGTCAGTGACATACTGTGTTACCTGGGGCCAACAGCCAGAGAGCAAAGGGCAGGTGACTGGGGTTGCAGCCAACCCACGTTTTTTTGTTTTTGTTTTTTTTAATCAGTGAATAACTCGATTTGTGACCCAGCTTGGATCAACAGTGCTCTTAATTTTTTTTAAAAAAAGAAAAAGAAAAAAGAATGCATGTAGGGCATATGACCATAACAGTTGTTATATCACCACTTTGGCCTGGAAAGGAATCTGGTTGAAAATGTTATGACTGGAACAGGTGTGTCATCAGCAGCCTGTCCCGTCCAACCTGTTAACTATCTACTGCGAAACATTTTTTGGCTCAGACAGCTCTTTCTGTGAAAGGAGCCAATTCCTGGAATTTGCTACCTGATAATTAGAAATTTGCCACAAACTTCACCATTATTAAGAGAGCTACCAAATCCTGGTTAATTTGGCAACAAATCTGTATGTGTGCCTAGTTTTTTAAATGCAGTTATTTAAAATGCATGCTTTATTGCATCTTGCTGTATGCAGTTAGCTGTTTGTTTGTTTTTTATCTCACTGATTTCATCTCCTGTCTCATAAAAAGCCCTTCTAAGGAGGGGTGTCGCAAATTAGCACCTGCTATAAACATTATGATACTGGCATCACACGGATTTTTCAATTTGATCATATATATTGTATCTATCCCTATCAAATAACTGCCTGACCTCTGCAGCTGATTCACAAAATGTTGGATGACTCTCTTTGAGAACTTGTAAACCCATAAACGACAGGGAGAACAAAGAGTGTATTTGATAACGAGTCAGAAAGTCCATTACTGTTGGACTAGAATTTAAGAGGTGAGGTCAGTGAAGTTACGCCTTTATATTGTAGCCGGTAATAGGTTAAAAACATTGTTTGGACGGACATCCGTGAGGGAAACCTTATTGAAGTGGTTGGCTAATTATATTGGGGCCTACTGTATGTGTTCCTTGGCTTGGCATGGTGCAGTAAGGGAAGGATTTTGCATGGAGATGCACACATATTATCACAGAGAAGGAGTTAAACAGAAGCAAATACTTAGACTTATCTTCTCTTACTCTAAAACTCTCTCTCTCTAAAATGAAACTCTGCTCTTAAAAGGATGAAAAATAACAACAGGACTTTAACAGGAATGAAGAGACACGGATGACATTTTTAGCTGCAACCCTCCCATGTTTCTGACACATGTGTGTTCACTAATAACGCCCGATATTCCCACAGTTATTACCTGTGGTTCCACTGGTGAAACACACAATGGAAAGGTCATCTGGTTCTGGCGGCTGTGGAGAAATAATGGTATCGGTCAGAGCTTGAGATTGACACGTCATTATCATGACCTGCACCATCGCACGTCACAATAGACTTTTACATAAGCAGAGCTGTGTTTAAAGTCAGTGGCATTGTGTCAGCAGCAGAACGTACGGTCTCCAGGCGTCAGCTGCCAAAAAGCTGTCACCTAGACTGTTTAAAGGGATTCTCGGATATTCAACCCAGTAAATACTAGCTTTGCTCGCTAATACCCAGTATTATCCAGAGTGTTGGGACTGAATTGTCGTAAGTCAGTGCTTTATCATTTAACTCCAGTACAGTGCAATTAATTTATAAGGGAATGTCACTGATTGCCACATTAATCACCAGACAGGCTCTAAACAAGTTCAATTACATGTGCTGTTAAATTGAGTTCATATTTTGACCAAATACAATGAACTAATCGTCATTTACAGTCAAAGATATGCCAGCAGCTCAGTGAGGCTGTACTTGCTTTGAGCTAAATCAGTGGTTTCCAACCTTTTTTCTAAGACGTGCCCCCACAGTCCAGTCGGATAACCTCGAAAACCTTTTGCATACTTACTATAGGGTTTCTGTAGTGCTCTCTGCCCATAGCCTGTAAGAAAAAACAACAACATGAAAATAGCTTTTACTCATGGAAATGACACTTGATATAAAATTATATTAAAATCATACTATTAGACATAGCTTTAGTATTATTTCCCATGATTAGTGACTTAAAAATAGTGGTTGTCAGTAGATTTTTGAAACCAGGGAGATCAATCTTGATCAGTGCATGTGTGATTCATCATTATCTAGGTACCAAAGGCCAAACGTCTGTGGTTCTATGTTGGTGGAAAGCAAACATCCATAGAAATATAAATAGATTTGTGTACACTTTGTTGCTGAATTTGCAATTGTGGGTCACAGCACGTGCAATAAGTCCTCTCCCTTCTTTCAAGCCACATGGTAAACCAGAAGATCTGGACGTCCACAGTGGCACACTGTGAATCATCACAGAAAAATGCCAGCAACTTTCCTGTGATTGCCTTGGCTTTACTACAACTCACTGGAATGTCCTCGGTGTGCTATAAAACCTGTATTTGTTTCACTCAAGCATGCAAAAATGTGTTGTTGTTTTTTACCCTTTACCCTTCCACAAGAAAGATAAGTAGAGTAATCTGCATCTATCTTAAATTAGCCTTTTGTGGTAGATCTGCTGGACCAGTTTTACATATCTGTGTTGCGAAGAGTAGACAAAAATCTCACCTAACATGCCAACAAACATCTTACTTTTTGGATTGGGTTGCTGATTAAAATAGCTTTGTTTTGACTGGCTGCTCTTTGAATTGCAGCTTGTTCACAGTGCCAACTCACAACTTTTAACAGATTATTAAAACAAACAGAGGATGGCACCACTGCTACCATTACTCTGGTTGCATAGTTAAATCAAATGCAGTTAGGTTATGTAGAGTAATTATGACATTTAATTTATGAGAAAAAAATAGCATAATTATTGTCCGAGATCCACAAGATGGATTTTGAAATTCATGCGAATATGCAGCTGAAAATAGTCCAACAAATGCACAATGTGAATATGACATGAATTAAAATATAAAACAACCGTCCTTATCCTTCAATGTGTAGCTTACATGTTCAATGGGGGTTGGATGACTATATCTTAACATTTGTACAGTTGTACCTGATCTCCTGCTGCAGAAACACAAATAATCAAATCATCTTCACATACACAACAGTGTAATTATGCTGATTTACAATAAAATACACTATTCCTCCTTTTGCTGGGGACCCTCAGACCCCTGTTGGTCTCTGGACCCCAATTTCAAAACCACTGGTCTATGGAGTGCTTTCCGGTGACATACAGCAGGGGTTCCCCACCTTTTATTTCACTGCATACAACACCATGAGCTTTTGGCTCAGTATTACTGCCTGGCATTATATTCACATTTAATATATTCAGGGTCATATTTATAGTCGCTGGGTTGTCTCCCACATCACTTCTTTTGCTCCAAAAACAAACCCATTTTGTGGCACTGCGTCCGAGGGAACGTTAGCTCGCTAACAGTGGTCAAACGCATTTAGTCATTAAAATAACTAGTTTTGCTGCACCACTACCTCTGCAGCCCACTAGATGGCACTCTGAAGCCCACCTAATTGCTGACATACAGTAATGTGTCATCTCGCAGCCATGCTGGAGGTAATCAATAATGGTGAAAACCTGATTGCATTTGTATAAAAACAACATTTTAGAATATAAAAAAAATTGTTTTTCTAGATTTGATGCATTGTGTTTGTGTTTAGATGGAGCTCGATTGCATGCACACTTTGAAAATATATCTGATTAGTATAAAAGCTGACAGGGATGGAATTACAGCAAATATATGTTAAGTGTAGGTATACTTATACTGATGTTGAAAACCACAGAGGAGAACATTTCAATAAAGGCTCCGAGAATTTGGATAAAGGAATTGAGAGCACTTTTCTGGAGACACTACTTTCTATGGCCACCTACTCTGAATAACTTGCACTGAGCCAAGGCCAAACCCTATATGGCAATCAGTAATTTTATTTCCCTCATGTCATACCTCGACTTCCTGCATGGCTTGCACGTGGACGCCGCAGCCCTTGCCGTGCTCCACGAGGGCGGAGTCAAAGGCATCCATCAGGATGATTCTTCGCAGGCCCGGAGTCTCCTTGCGCTCCACGTTATCCAGGAGCACCTGAGCTTTGTCTACTTTGTCGCAGATGACTGTGGAGATGTCAGCTGAAGTGACACAAGCACACAAGAGCACACACACCCTTGTGTGAATATCAGCGAAATAAGAAAACACAAAACATATTTAAATTAGATCAAATTTCTAGCTTCATAAAGGCTTTTGAGAGATATTTTTAGATCTCCATTTATCTAGTTAATCTTTTCTTTTTCAACCTTCAAAATCTTGATTGACCTATTCTATTCATGTTTATGTTCAGTTCAGTTCCATTCAAAGATTTGTAGTCCCTGATTATTATTTCTAAAGTCCAAGGAACAGCCAATCATGAAGAAAACAGCCAATCATACTGCTGCGGCACTCTGAGTAGGGAGTTCAGTCCATTCCTGGTTCAAACTCATTCCGAGGTTGGCTACAGTCTGGGTGGCTCTGTCTGTGTACCAACTCAAAGCATTGATATTTGATGACCCGGGGATGACTGTCTTTTACGGAGCTGTCTATTTCACCTTTAAATAAGCTTTTATCCAGGAAGTAACACGACTGAGCTGACAACGGCGCTCTCAGACACCACTGAGGGGAGCTTTTCTGCTAAATGCTGCTGCTTCAGTCACACTGATATGAGTTGCTGTTTCACAATGTACCTTTTGTGTACGTGTTAGTGTGGCTGCCAGTTCGGCATTTGTTGGTCTGTGTGTGATGTGTGTGTTCTTACCAGTGTTAATGATGAACCGTATGGCATCTGGGCCCAGTGTGTCATAAAGGGGAACCACAACCATGGAGTAGGTGTAGCAAGCCAGCTCTGAGATGATCCACTAAAATCACACACAAGCCAGAGGTCAAAGGTCAAACACATACTTTTACTCCTATATAATGTTCGTCTGTAAAAACATTCAGGATCTCCATGTGTAGTTGTGAACAACGTGTTTGCGCTTACATCAGTGAGAAACCATGAGAAACAAAGAGACGGCAAAGAATGAGAATCACCTCTGGTCTGTTCTGGGCGAACACGCCTATGAACTGGTTTGGGTTTGGCTCGCAGCCCTGGTGCAGGAGGCCTGAACCCAGATGCTCAGCTCGGGCTGTCACCTATGGAGTGGGACAGCAGCTGATTAGACCAGGTGGAACAAAGCCAACAATACTCCATGTAATGTTACAAACTCTATATGAACAATGCATATATATCAGCTTTTTAAATTCGTCGGTAACAATAGGAGGCAGGGATGCTCCTTAGTGTTCATGTGTTGGCTCGGTGAGTTTGGTACTACTCAGCTACATAAAGACTTCTGCTAATAGTCTAATATATATATTGCTATGATTCAGCTAAGAAACACAATAACAAATTTAAGCCAATTTTGAAAACATCCATGGTTTTCATTTCTGGACAAATGCAGGACCTTCTACTGTGTAAATGATCATTTCTCAAGTTACCGTGATTGTGAAAGACATCAGAGACAACGGAGATTATGTTAGTGTGCCGACAGCAAACACAGGCATGTTTTAGCGGAAGTCTTGCGCATTATTTTCCAACCTGGAGATATGTGTGCTTTATCACTGGTATACATGAAATTCCCCTCTAACTGCCACCGCCACCAGTGCAACAACTTCCCAAACCGTGTCAGACTATCCTTTGTTCAGGAATTTGTTGAAACCTGAACGTGCCAGAGATTGTTCCACTGTATTTCTCAATTGTTCTTATGGCAAGGCTTTCAAGGAATACATTTTGCAATACACAACTTATAAAAAAACCAATGCCTGTTCCAGTTCCCGATATGTCCCACATATAACTGAATCACACCTGGGGCTATAGCTGAAATCCACCACTTGACTATATTACACATAAACAAGGCTGTGCAGTTAGTTAACATGTGATGTCACAGTAAAGGCAAAATATTCAGATTTATAAGGACACAACTGATTGATTTTACATTTAAATCTGAAACCAGTATTCTACTAATTGTTTAGTCACTTTTTTTTTGCCATTTTAAGCAAAAGCCTGTATAAATTCCTTTGTTTTAGCCTATCATTTGTGAGCATTCGCTTCTTTTTTTGACTTATTTGATAGTAAACTCAACATTTTTGGTCTGTTTATTGGGGACAACCAGCAGTCTGATGACATCGCCTTGGGCTTTAGGAAATTCGGTGGTTTTTTTTAACTAAATAATGAATCAGTTATTCAGTAAAATAATTGCCAGAGTAATAAATAATGAAAATAATCATTTGTTGCAGCCCTACTTACATTTAGACAATATCAGATTATTTCTGAGCACAATTATCACATGCATCACTGTTTTTACAGCATAGAGAGGCAATAATTCATGACAATCCTGTAAAGCCAGTGTATTAGGATGGTGATCTACAACCAGACAGGTTGTAGACCAGTCCAGTACACCCACTCTGCCACTTGTTTTTGGCTGGTTGTTATTGCTGTGATGTCGCTTGGCGGATGTGCCACAAAGCCTCTGTGGTTCACAGGTTGCAAACTAAACCTGAATGCTGAGTTTCACAAAACTGAATGGGTAGATTATCATTCGCCATATGTGATTAAAAAGCTGACGATGATACTGATGATTTCTACAATGCGGGGAATTTGTACCATGGTAAAGATATACAGTACGATAATGTCTGTATAAATACAATTATGTGAAGAAAGATGATTTGCAAATGTACAAGCAGAGTAAATTCTGCTTTATTACTTAGAGGACTGCACCTTTTGTTGTTACAAGAAGATGAGGTGTCCCCTGAGTGGCACTAACCTCTTTGTAGGACATCCATTTGTAAGGCTGGTTAGGGAGGCGTGAGCCTAGGCAAGGTCCATCACCTGTTGAACACACAGCGAGACGTCAAACTGGTGTCTGAACAAACCATTATATTATATATATATTCTCAGGTTGAAACAGCATTATAAAACATATGACCAAAACACTATGAGCCCTGATTGTGATTGTAAAGTCGAATGTTTAGCAGCTCTCCTCGGCTTTATGGGGCTAGCTTTATAGTCAGTTTCAGCTCATGGTTTAGCTGTCCGGCCTGAAACTTTACTGGTTTGGATCACTCTTACTCCTCTTAATAGCAGAGCTTTCTGCAGCCAGCAGGCAGCTGTTTTCAACAAAAATACTTTTGAAAAAACTACTGTGCACTACCTGCTCAGCACCAAACTGCAGGCAGACACAGTTAGTGACTAGATGGTGAACATGGTGGAACTTCTAGACGCTAAAGAGCCACATATTTCCATCATGACTTGGTGGAGAACAAAGACAGAGCTAAATGAGAGTAAATACTAGACACATGCCAGGTGGCCCAAAAAAAATGACTACAATAAATGAGTCCCTTCTGAAGATGCAGGTGTGCTTGAGTGCTATATTAGGAATGTCTCTGCATCGTGAGTCAGTCACTTAGTGAGCCCAGTTACTGTTACAGTTGGCAATGACGACCATTACCTTGGCAACCAGAGGATTCATTATATCCAGCCTTTGAGACATGATTTGACGTTTTATGGTCAGATGGCAGCTTTGTCAGAGTGTGCACACACTCTGTGTTTAATATAAGAAAAAATGTACAGTATCACAGTGTGTGTGTGTGTGTGTGTGTGTAAATGTAGTCTGAAAATGACATGTAATGACAGAAGAGGTTTGATCAAATTTTTGTGTAAACTAACGGACTTTCAGAATTTTTTTATTCTCTATTTTTATAACATAAAAATATAACATGGACAGAAAACCCAAATATGTATTTGTTAGTATCAAAGAATGAAAGAATGAAAGAAAGTCTATGGGAAATGAGAAAGTCTAGCGTAACAGAGGCTAGCTTGATGAGTCAGCAGGCTTCAGCTCTCTATATGCACGAGTAAGAGAGTGTACATCTGTCTGTATGTAGCCTATGCGTAACACTAAAAAGGTGCTTACTATCCCACCTCACATCATACCCACCAGATATGTGGAGGCCTCTCTGGAAGACCTCGTACATGGTCTTGGCGTCGTCATGGTAATGAGTCAGCAGCTTGGAGCTGTCGCCCATCATGGACCTGCGACCTCCATCTTCATGCTGACGCAAAGAGAGAGAGAGAGAGAGAGAGAGAGAGAGAGACAATAAACACCATAAATCATTTTCACATTTTTTTCCCCTCTTAACTCTGGTGGTGTTGGTGTGAAAATTAAAAACAAAATGTGCAGAAACAAATAAAAAAACAAAACAGAAAAAATCAAATTCTTCTCCATCATAAAGAGAAAAAGTGCTTAATAAATAACAAAGGCTGAGGGAGGGTAAGAATAAAATTGTTTTTCATGTTCTCCAAATGATAATCCATGTCTTTGGCTCAGAAATGCATACAAAAATATCAAATATTCAACAGGTGCTGAGTAGAACTGAGCTCTGTTTTGTTCCCCACTGTGAACACCGCTGATGCATTCTGGGTGATTGGAGTGCAGAATGGCGAAAACAAATTGGTTTTTGCAGATGAGTCATTTGGCATGTTATTAAACCCATGCATGAGTGTATTTGTGTGCCTCAATCTCCTAGACCGCCATATCACGAGTTCAAACACCTTCTCAGGTTACCACAAAGGTCTCATAGCTGCATAAAGCCTTTCATAGGAGTTTCACTATAACTACAAATGCTGCCAGCCTCACCTGTCAGTGAGAAGGCCCGGGCTGGTGTGTTTGTTTGACAAACGGAGCGTGTGTTTGGTTTGGTGGGGATCGTGGTTAAGGTAAACCAGGACAGGTGTAATAGGTGTAATCAAGGACATGTTAAATGAAGTCAAAACAAACTCTTTGACACGCAGCGCATGGCTTAATATTGTCCTTTGTTTACATATTTATTGATTAATTTTGATATAAATATTTGTGATGCTGTTAAGGGAAAGAAAATGTTTAAAACAACATTATAATATTATCAGCGAGTAAAGATATATATATTGAAGTTAAAGATTGGGGGTAAATTGAAGGAGCCTGAGTTTAATACTGCATTCGTGTGACTTTCTCACACATGAATACGTGTGTATGTGTGTTTGGGTAGGGTCACTCTAGTAAAAAACAAAACAAAACCTAGATTCTCATTTGCAGTTGCATTTGCCCTTCCATGTGCCTACATGGAAGGGCTAAGGCAGGGAGAGCAGCATCTATGAATCTATTTGTGTGTATGACTGTGTGCTCCATCTTACCGGCACCTCCTCGGACTGGTGCTGCAGGCTGCAGGGTGGCTTGATGGGGCGGGGTCTGGTGGCCAACCAATACGCCAGCATGGCGGTCAGAGCGCCGATGCCCACCAGTGTGGAGGTCGGCAGGGAGCGAAAGAAATGGCAGAGCTCGTCCATCTCCGGTATCCTCAGGCCACTCATCATCTCCTGGGCCTGCATCTTCTCCATCAGGGTTGAACTCAGCTCTGCAGGATAGAGGACACACATATGTTTCATTGTACGTACATCTGAAATATAAAAAAGTACAAAGCTTTTTTTTTTATTTTACGTGTATGTGTGCCTGCAGGCTTGATAAACAGTTTTCAAATTCCTATTGTCATTCAGAACGTATACATGCTTAGAAGAAAAAAACAGCAACAATATTTGGTGGAATAATTGTGATGTCCAGTCTCAGTTTTTCTATGTCTTGGCATGGACAGTCATTACCCACTTAGTACCTTATTAAGCTAAACGAGGTGTGCAGGGGCCGCTATTTGAAAAATGGCTTAAGGGAGCAATGCTGTTGTAAAATAAAAATAATCTCTAAATACATGATGATATACTAAATGTATTAAATTCTGTGAGCTGATAACCTACACACCTGTAAAATGCAACTATGTCTAGGTATTAGTTTTACAATGTGTCTGACCTGCATATTTCTGTGATGCAGGAAACCTGCAAACGCAATCTCCACGCAGTATTTTCCAAGCAAGTTTATTTGGGGGTTTCAAAGAGGAGATGTGGACTTGCCCAGATGCAGACATGTCATTACCACACACAGACACTTTTAAATAAGACACTTTTAAAATCATTTTAAATAAATTTGACCTTACAGCTCCTCCACCCAGATCCAGTGACCTTAAACACATCATTTACGCTTCAGAAAAAAAAAGGTTAAATCAAGGGTCTTCCCCCGCATTCTTACTGTAAAATCAGCTCAGAATAGATCATCTACACCACAAAACAGAGAAGTGGTGGGACTGAAAAGTAGATTTATCTGAAGGGGAGGCTAACTGGAGAGCTGACTGAAGGGTTCCCTCCCCTCCCCCTGGGAAATGAATCAGAGACAGCATCACCTGACCAATCGAATGGTGTCGGGGCACCGCTGCAGCTCACGCTCAATCAGAATCACTTCCTGTCTGCTCACTCTGTCTCTCTCCCACGCATGGAGCACACAGACACCAACAGACGGCTGATATGTTAAAATACAGTATGAGGCCGTGGGAACATTGACTTCCTCATTCACCTATTATTTTCAGGTGAATGAACTAATGATGAACCAAAGGGAACCTGCACTTGGGTGAAAGAAGGTTTCAGGAATCCAGATGCATGCCAATAAAATACAAATACAGGACCAAATCAAGAAACAAGACAAGACAAAGTGTCCTTAGACTCTTGAGATCTAATCAAGGTGATCACAAAAGGTGATGCAAACAGGCTGCTAGAGTAGATTTTTTTTTAATCATTGTTTGAAAATATTAACATTTTATTTATTTATGGTCACATCTTAAACTTAAACCTCTTCGCATTAACCCAACATCGTTTCTACACACACACACACACACATGCTGTCAGCTGGCACCAGTCATTTGTAAAGCAGCACTGACATATGACACCACATTTACATACACATTTTTACTACAGCTACCAGCTTTGATTCAAGCCAGAAGCATGGTACCTTCCTCTTCTTGGGCTCGAATCCTCTTATTCAACTTAACTGCAGTTTCTGTTCAGACAGAAACCATCACCTGTAAATGACAACCCACAGCATGACGGATCTCTCTGATGTGTCTGAAAACAATACCGCCTCTTTAATACCGCAGGATTCTCTGCTTCTCTTTTTTTGCTGCGTTGATCAGATATTTCCTCTTTTCCTGCTGTTCATTTTTTCTGCCGTTCCAGTCATCTTGACGGGGGATTCGAGCTGCTCAAGTGCTGGGAAAAGTTAAGCATGACGGTAGATACAAGAAACCACTTGATGATGGATCTGAGCTCAGAAACAATCAAACAACAACGACACACCGGTCGTTGGCATGTGCATGGATGTTAAAGCAGTTACACAATGTCAACGTTAATTTTGCAAATGTTCATGAAATGTTCTGCCCTGTTGAGTATACACAGTCACCGACTGTGCACGACTGGAGTCTGTCTGATAGTTAGACTTAATTACTGCAAAGATCTGACAAAATTGAAAACACAACTTGGCACAGGGTAAGGTATTTGGAATAGACTAAAACTTTCTTGACAGCAGAACCATCTAAAAAGTTAAACATGGGGAAGGAGTTGGGAACAGAAAGAGAACATTCTTAGAGAGATACAGTATATCTGACCTTTACTGCATCCAGTCTTCTATAATCTGCATTATATTACAGATCCCATTGTGCAACTTAATCTTAAGGTGCAATTTGTAATTGTTGAGGCTCTTTCCCAGGTTGTCAAATACTGACGCTTTGGGTTGGTAGATTGGGCTGGACATCCAGGAAACCCAAAGAGTCGGTATTTGATGACCTTGACGGAATTAGACTCAACAATCAACTATCTTACACATTACATTCCATCAAAAAAAACTATAATAACAAGTTTTATTTGCTTTTTGAGTTCAAATTAGGTGTTTGATATCAGTCTGCTAAATATGAAGCTGGAGCTGAGACAGGGTTAGCCTAGCTTAGCATTGAAACTGTAAACACGGGGTAAGAGCTACCCTGGCTCTATACAAAGTTAAAAATGTGCCCACCATAACTCTGAAGCTCACTAATAGATACTAACACATAGCTTCTTCTTCTTTGCAGTGTTTCCCCCTTTTTTTACGTCTCTTCATGTGGGTAAAATCAAACATATAACACATTAATTAGTCAGCTTTAGATTTGTTGGCGATATTTCTTTCTATATATATATATATACTATGAACAGAGCCAGGCTAGCTATTTCACCCTCTTTTATGCTAAGCTAGGCTAACCATGTCATGCCGACATGCGATTGATATGGATCTGATGAACTAACTCTTGGAAATAAAGTCAAGTTAAATTTGATGTATATATAGCGCCAATTCACAACAAACGTTATCTCATGACACTTGTAGAGCAGGTCTAGACCATACTCTTTTATTATTTATTAATTTAATTATTAGTTATTCATTTACAGAGACCCAACATTTCCCCCATGAGCAAGCACTTGGTGACAGTGGCGAGGAAAAACTGCCTTAAGGCAGAAACCTTGGATCAGACTCCGGCTCGAGGCGGGCGGCCATCTGCCTTGACCGGTTAGGTTGAGAGAGAGAGCGAGAGAGACAGACAGACAATTCATTTTCCACATTACAGTGCGTTTCCTACATCATTATACCGTTCCATATTACCGTCCAGCTGATGTATCAAAACAGGCCTGATGGGAAGATCAATGGCGAAGCACCAGCCAGGCAGCACAACTCACACAGCCAAGATCATTTCCATGTCGGTGTCGTGCCAACGGGACATGAGCAGCTGAGCCGTGCTATGTAAAATTCTTGTTATCAAACACGACATCAACAAAATCCACACCTTTATGATGATTCACTTTTTCATTTTTATGTTTAACAAAAATATGTTGAGACTACAGACCTGAACTAAGCTAATTATGGAAATGATTTGATGAAATGATGCAAGACCACAACTGCCGCAGCGCTGGTGAGAATTGTGATGAAAGTTGAAGGGATTGATCTTGCAACTGACTGACGACGACATATTTATTTGCTTGCTCTATCCGCTCAATGTCCTGACCACTTGATTGATTTTGTAATCAAAGGAAGGTTCAAACATTACCGATAAACGTCGATGCATCGTTGCGGGAATACTTTGATCAGAGGTGGGCTGTACAGAAGAAATAAATATAACATGGCTCACTGCATGTGCTTTTGTGTTGTGTTCAGTGGCTAATGTGGCCTGGCTGCAGGGATGACAGAGCCACAGTGAATAAGTTGGTGTTTGAAAAGGGAGGCAGAGGAGGGGAAAAGGCACTCTACCAGCTCTAAATATAGGCATACTTCATAACCTACTGACACCACTGTGTGGATAGCTGGAATAGAGGAGGCTGTGTTTGCCTTGACTCAACCTTACCGGAGTAAAAAAGATTATTTTTTTTTGACATATCAATACTTACACAAACACATGAAGAATCTGGGTTGCAGAGCCAATAAAACTTGGTTTTATGTTGAATTTTGCTGATATTTTTTTTCTTTTAGTCTCTTCTATGAAGACGTGTAAGAGTATCATATCAATGTACACATGTATATAATCTGTAAAATGAGGTGCCATCACACATCTCATCATTTCTCATCTCTGCAAAGGAATGCTAAATGCAGCATTCATGTGGGAGCAAAGCACATATTTTGGAAACTTTCAAAGCTCACGGGCTGAAGTGGGACAACATCTGGAAATAATTAACATCGTCTGATTCATAATTTCACACCCACTCCTGGAACCTGTTTACAAAGGAACAGGTTCTCATGTGGAGCCTGCAGGGTTAAACGGATCAGGGACTGCTACGGTACAGGCGTGCTAGTGCGCCACGTCTCTGCCATGAAATAACTCGGCAGCAGCGGGAGACTCCACAGCCTGCCAGACACCTAATTGGCCTCCAGGAGAGATGTAAACATCTAACTTCCCGTCCTGTTTCTCGGCCTCTTTGTTCCGCTCTCATCTGCATTTCCTGTTTGACTAAAGAACAAAAAAAAAAACCAAACTGTAGGCTGCTCAGAACAGAATCTGATCTACACTGATTGCTGTAAACTTAATGCCAACCTCTGATGACTCACCTCAACCTCAACTGTACGCTTCACTGAAAACATTTCCCTTTTAAAAAGTGATGTCAGACTGTAGTGAGACAGACGGTGCTGGGTGGGAGGCAGTGAAAGGTCTTAAGAATCAATTAGCCCTCCACTATATACAGTGGCTGTGTCCCATTTCGAGGGAGGATGACGAAGCGCAAGAAACGCAGCCTTCCTTTTCTCTGACTTGGATGAAAATCATCCTTCGCGTCTCATTGAGGGAGGAGGTTCAAAGCTGTCCACATCTGTGTATGCAGCCCCTGGAGCTCTATTCTTTCTCAGCACTCTCAGAATGAATCTTCAGTTGTTCAAGTAAGATTGAAAGCGAGATTTGATCATGTGTGTTTCTGATACAGCTAATACAGTCTCACAAATGGGAGACTAGTAAATGGATCGTACAGTAATATTTCAGATCAGGCTGCATGTTTAAATTTGAATGACTATTTTGGGTAAACGCGGTCATTTGCTCAGCTGTTTCAACCTTCTCTCTACTAGGCTATGGCCCTGTTTGGTGTCCAAATCTCTATCCTGTTGTAACATAAATAACACATCCCTGGGAGACACACACACACACACACACACACACACACACACACACACACACACACACACACACACACACACACACA
>JBBPCS010001012.1:0-15932 GCA_037974645.1 Hollardia meadi | reverse complement strand
GTGTGTGTGTGTGTGTGTGTGTGTGTGTGTGTGTGTGTGTGTGTGTGTGTGTGTGTGTGTGTGTGCGTGTGTGAGGGTGTGTGTGTGTGTGAGGGTGTGCGTGTGCGTGTATGTCACACCTCCGTGGTGGTCAAGGGTTGACCTTTAATTTGTGCAGAACGTAGTAGGAAGATCAGAAAGCGTTACTATGGCTGCACCGCTGCACGCCCACACAGACACAGAGTGAGAAAGGGGAGAGGGGGAACATATGGAGAGACTACAAACCTTCAAACTCATGAAGCTGCACACCAGTGTTGCGTGATTTATCCTTCACAATCTTTCACAGTTTCAACCGCTGAAAAGCTCTCACCCAAAAAATACAAACAAACATACAAACAAACTGGAAGGACTTTTTGAAACTTACCTTCCAGTAAACTCTCAGGGATTTAAAGTCAGAGGCGGCTTCAGCGTACCACACATCCAGCACTTTGGCAGGAGCTAAAACAACAGTTTCCAGTGAATGAGTGAAAGACACGTTTATAGATTTGACATCTCTTATTCCTAAATGATTGTATTAGTCTGCGATGTAATGCTGTAAAAATCCAGTTAAAGTGACAAACATCCAGCCTGCAGCTCTGTTACATTTTCCTATGAGACCTCAAGTGTGACAGCAATGAGTAACACTTCCAAAAAACCTTGTGCTGTCTGAATCGATGTAAACATCCACATCTAATTTAAAATAAATAAGAGATAGGGACATCAAAATACAAATACTTAAAGGTTGCTTAAGATAACTTGAGGTTGCTTTTATGTTGTCAAAAGTAAAGTCACACCGTATGACATGGCAAGAACACTTCCCTGTTGGTGTGTTCAAGTGCTTTAGGGAAACTGAGACTTTAGAAACCGCTAATTTCACTTCACTATATTGTAACGATGCCCATATATAATTATTGTTTGTCTTTTGGGTGTGGCCCATAAATACTGGCTATCACAGCTCCACCCTAATCTTCTTTTTGGGTTACTGGAGGACCTGGGAGCTCTTTAGCAGCTCAAAAATATACTTAATATAGTTTAATCAGATTCATGAGTTTAACTAATTTTAATGGAATTGCTAATAAATACAAATTTGAACTGATGACATGTCTCTGTAAAAGCTGGTTAAATACCAAAGGATGTTCACATCTTCTATATCTGTGATTGGTGTTGACTGTAAATCTCAAATAAGTCTATTAGGATTTCTGTTTTTGGAACTGTTCATAAAAGGCCGATTTTAAATCCACACCTATACTCACAACTGTACTTCTATTTAAGGATGTTATTGCTTTCACATGGAAAGGCAGCTAATTGTTTGTTGTGGTAACGTAGCTTCCCCAAGCATGTTTCAAATCTCTCTAAGTTGACTTTCATACTGTCCTGGACGAGACAAGTGGCTGGCTGAAACGTCAGAAATCAATCCAGCTGCGGTCGATGCAATAATCACGTTTAATGACGTGTGAGACGGTCCAGGTAAGTGAGGAAGATAGATGTAAGTGTAATTTACTGTGTGCTTCAACCAAGAAAACAAAAGGGTTAACCAAAAAAAAGTCTCTCCGGCGATTTCTTGTCTGACCTCTGCTGCTGCTGGAAAGCTGATGATGTCACGGCTGCACATTCAGACCGGGGCTCATACAGTATATCTGTACATCTGTGACCTGCATATCTTCACACCATCAGTATTACAAATATGCAGCGACATTTCTCATGCAGCATCACTATCTTCTTTGCCACTTCACTTTTCTTCTCTCTTAACTTTTAACGTTTAACTGATGTATAAGAAGACTAAACTGCAGTTTTATTATAAGCTCAGTGTAAGCCACTGTGTATACTGTGTCTCATCACAAATTCTTGTTTTTGCTCTCAACACACAACCCAATAAGGTCTGTTTCAGTGGCTTATAGGTATCCTGAAGGCTGTCAGTGGTGAGCTGATAATGGCATAAAAAAAACCAAATGAAAGGAACCAATTCTGCATTATCTGATAGCTTGCATAGATAAAGGTGCCACAGAGATATTGTAAATAATCCACTCAGAAAGTGTATATTTGAATCAGAGGTACTTTCATTCAGGAAGTCCAAAAATACTCAAAGGTAGGCTCTTCGAACAGAGCAGCAGGTTAATGCAGCTGCTTTGCTTACCCTCCTCTTGAGTCTGGCTGGAAACGTTTGCGCTCCACTGACTCCACAGGCCCGTGCTGAATTTGGATCTGGCTCTGAAATGGTACAACCTGTACGGCTCCAGAGAGGAGATGGACCGAGCCTGTACCAAACTCATCTGCACACCCTGTAGATCAAAAATACATTTTTTTCATCTTAGTTTCATTGATTCAGAATCACTCATCCATGCTCCCAACTCATAATTCCGCAAGGATTTCTGCCATTTATGATCAGGCTGGAAGAACACCTGATAAAAGGGTCACATTTCTGCTTGTTTTTGGGACTTGATGTGCAACAGTCACCTCTATGCACATCAACCCATTGTGCACATTCATATCTGCCTTTGCCTGTGCAGTGACTTCAAAGGCTTTGAGCAACCTTCAGTATCTCTTGCAACATCTCACTGGAAGTCCCTAAATTTCCTGGACCAATCTGAACGGTCGTGACTTCTTACTGAGTCTGGATATGAGGTCCACGTCTGTGCTTCTGCTCTGTATTGGATCTCCAGGTTTTGAGTCCTCACAGACTGCTTCACTTGGATGATGCACTCTCGGGAAGAGCAGTCGGGTTGGCCAAGATCAGGAGTCGGTGGCATCGCTGTTAAGATGAATGAAAATAAAAAATTTTTAAAAACTTGCAGCGTTTAAACAGATAGGATTCCATGGCATCATTGTTGGCCATCAGACTTTGTCATCACTTATCATAAACTTCAAGCTTAGAGCATAGAAGAAGGACACCTTTCACTGCAAAGCTGGTTTCAGGTTCCATTCACAACATCATTGTGATTTCATGGCTTACAAACAACTGTGTAGTGTCATTACACATGAAACATAACACACTCTCTGAGCAGAAGTTGCCACGCACCTCACAAACTCACCAAACACCCACTACCGCTGTCTTACCAATGTCACTGAGGGTGTAGTTGATGGGGAAGGACACTGCAGAGCCCAGTAAATTTTGGGCATGGACCCACACAGAGATCAGCTGGACAGGGCTGGACACAGTGAAACTGGCTGACGGTAAGTCAGTTCCCTTACTGGAGACAATGTATGTCACCTGTCCAACGGTGTGGTTTCCAGATAGAGTTCTCACCCTGAAACACACAAAGCCAAGTTTCATTTGACAGCTGATAGAAGCAGTATGATATTATTGAGAAGAACGTCCAGTAAACAAGATGTTTTGTGGACTTCTCAACCCCTCACGTTCCCTTTCAGACTCACCACAGCACTGAACTTTTCCTCAGATAGGTGTCTCGTCCTCCGTTCCAAGTGCAGAACACAACTCCGCTTTCATCACTGACGACCTTGTTGATGCATGAAATGTTTTTAGGGCGATCTGGTGGGTCTGAAGGACAAAGAAGACGATTTGAATGAAACCAAAACAGAGAACATGAACCTGACAATTGGCCTCAACAAGGCTTTTGAAAATAATTTGAGTATCTAAATAGAAAGCAATATTATCAGTCAATATTGACAATTATTTGTTTAGATCCTCAAAAAACATATATTCTGTTGGGAAAGGTGAGTGATAATAATGTATAAAATGCATGATGCACTATTCCCTAATGTTATCAATTACATTGCATAAACAGAATTGATCTATTTCAATATTGGATGTGTCATTTCAAGTACAAGTGTTTGTACTGATAACATTGCGTGCATGTATGTCCCATGTTAGAGAAACTAACTTGTGTCTAATCTTCAAATAGCCACAGCTCTGTGGTCAGAATGAGCAACTTATCGCAGTTAGCTTTGACACTTACATTCAGTCCACAACATGTGGACATACTGTGTATATACTCCTCAGTATAGAAGAGGAAGCAGAACGAGCAGTAGATAATGGAAAGTTACAGGCAACACCCTGCACTGTAAAACATCCTGCAGGATTTTTGTGTATTTTAATTTGAGTTTTGAAAGAGAATAACTAATGAATTTGCGGTGCATAAATCTGCGCATAAAGAAACCTTCCAGCAGGATAAATGTTTCAGTAAGAGATGCTTCCCTGCTCCTTGGTGTCACACTCACATCCAGCTGAGATGTCCAGTCCACAGGGGTCCAGAGCAGAAGGACAGGTACAGTGGCAGCTGTATGTTCTGTTCTTGGTTATGTTGACCACATTCAAATATATAGTTGTAGAATTATATTTTTTATGGCTCTGTAGTGTGGGCGGATGGTCACTGTACATGGACCCCTTGCACTTGCACTTAAAGGTGCAGTACACCTGAAAACTGGAGCCTCGCTGCACCACAGGTCCAGCGGTGGACCAGACGGCACAGGATTTCTCACCTGAAAGAAGAAATGATGACTGCATGTTCATATTATTTGTTGATGTGAATGTGACAACGGATCATGAGTTTTTGTGGAAGATGAGACACATCATCCTTGTGCGGATTTTACAAACACAGTTTATAAAATATAATCACCACAATTACTGTTAGATCAGACTACAAGAAAGAAAATGGTCACAAATTAAAACCAATCAGTGTGACTCTTCATGTACATCCACTATCTAACTTTCCTAAAGAATACACAGAAAAAATATTAAAATGTACAGTATGTGTGTCCATATTGGAGTCTGAGCTTACCTGCGCAGATCTGCACGACCAGCACAGTAACAGCAGTGAAGATGGACCATGTTTGGGACATTGGCGCCATGAGTCATCAGTACATGTCTCTTATATTGCCGCAGGAACTGCTAGTTTACCTTAAAACAAGGTGAATTGCACAAATACAATGAGGTCAATCCTGTTTTGGGGATAAATCGATTTTTTAAAAGGCATTTATCGAGGAATAACGATAATAGTGAAAAGGTTATTTTTTGGGAAATCACTCGGTAGACGACTTTATGATTCTCCCTCCTGGTTGATATGATTCAATGATTCAATTTATAGGATATTAATTAGAAATCAAGTGTACAGTTTAAGCAGAGCTGACTGTAGCGCTGTAGGCTATATGGTTTTTCCTGCTGTTGCGCAACAGGAAAAACGTAAATAATCAATAATGACGGTAATAAAAAGAAGGAAAAAGCAAACATACTCACCAAGACATCACATCCCACCGTTATATTAACCTTTATACCCTTGCGAGGCTATTAGAGCTCTATCCGTCGTCACAAGTCATCTTTGTTCAGAGCAGTGTGTCCACAGTGTGGTGACAGCGACGCTGGCGCACGCTGACTGCCGCCTCTGGTGTGATGTGACAAACTTTATTCACAAACTCAGTCACACTTCATCACTGAAGCCACACACAGACACACACACACACACACACACACACACACACACACACACACACACACACACACACACACACACACACAGAGAGAGAGACTTCACAGACACTGTTGTGCAGATGCAGGCTATTGACCATTACACTTCACAGCTAATATGATTCATTCAGTCACAGTGTAATATTCCTGGTAATGTCTGGAAAGTAGAGTTTATTTTTTGACACTTTCATAGCTTCCTTATAAAACATATCCTGCTATAGGCCTACTTGTTTTTGTTCAGTATTCTAGCTTTAGAGTTACCACAGTGAGAGACAATGTGGGTGCAGATATTTTCAATGACCATATAAAGAAGATGAGAGGACTGCTTCTGACATGTCTGCAGATTTATGAATTCACATCATCACATTTTCCACATATAACCTACTGTAGCCCAAAGCCTCTTACTCCATTCAAATCCCCATGTGGTGCAGCGGGGGACTTTCCTCTATAGCTGCACCACATTACAGCTTTGGATGCACAGACACAATACAGGGCTCAAGATTAATGAAATAACTGCAGTGCTACACATTAACACTGGAAAGAGTGATGATTTTGAAGGCAATGAGCGCCCCCCCCCTGTAAGTGACGAAGAAGACCTCCTGAAATTTTGATTATAACTTGAGGAAGTGAGAGAGCTCTCAGGAAGTCCTAAAAAAAAAGGTATTTAACTGCAGGGGGTGCCTGTCTGAGTAAAACTTTATGTTCAGGTGCAGTTTACTACGCCACACACTGAGCCATTATCTGTTAAAGGGAAACCCCAACTGACTTTTTTTCTGGGTGTGTTTTGGAATAATTTCACTCATCACTTCACCCTCTCACACAACACGATGGCTAACATTAGAAACATACACAATGTTATTAAAACAACACAGAACAGCTTTTTTGACTTGTAAACAATTGCATGTGCATGATAATGAGCTATTTATCTTAAAACTCCCAATTGTGTAGGACTTACAACAAGCTGTACCAGTGGCTTAATTAAATAGCTTATAAATGATATAAATCATTAGCAAGCTCGCTGAAAGAAGCACATTTTAGTTGCCAGGTTGTGAAAAGTGTTTATCCTCCCCTGGCATCATAGCTAGTCTATGTTGAACTTTCACCACCTGGAAAATGACTGCAGGTCAACCAGACCGCAATTAATTTATTAATATCTTGAGTTAACATTTATAGCTGTTTGATTAATGATAGTTAAAAAAAAAAAAACCTTAGTAATGACTTTATTTATAATTACAGACTTGGGGGCATATTATAAATCAAGAAACTCACAATGCTTTATTAATGATGTTCTCACTGTATCATGTTGATGTTTAACGGGTATAATGTTTACCATGTTCACCATCTTCTGCTATCATTTGCACACATTAATAAGTTCCATGGCAATCCATCCAATGGTTGTCGAGACATTTTATTTAAAACCACTACTGTCTGTAAAATAAAGATGGACGACATGAGAGCCCCCCAAGAGTGAAGCCAAGATATCTGGATCGCCCCCTGATGCATGGCTGATCAACCAACATCATCATCTGAAGCATGATTTTCTCTGTTTACACAAAGTCACTGAGGTCAAGTGGTGTTTGAATAATGCTTTTTCTAGAAAAATCAGTTTAGTGCTGCAGGTTGTTGTGCTGTTTAAATTCATTCCTACCGTCCTTCTACCTCTGTGTGTCACAGAGTGTAGTGCTGCTGACAGCAGCTACCTGAGGGAAATAACCACCAGTCAACGTCGTCTCAACCGTATACTGAGAGAAACAAGTGTCTGCTGCGTCACGAGTCATCATTTCACCCTGTTGTGAATCCAGTGAGGGAGAGTCCGCTTCCACGTCTGCCTCGGTCAGCCTCCTCCCCAGCAAGAAGCCTCCACTCAACACACTGGTTGTTTCAGGAGTTTTAGGCCACAAAGGGCAACTAACAGAGCTGAGAGTCAGCCCCAAAGGTGAATCAGATAAGTCCACCTTCACACTGGAAAGAAAGCCTCCCGGTAATCCTCCAAATACACTTGAACATCTGTTTTCCTCCCCACATGTTGGCATGCCCCTCTGCTCTTCTTCAGTCTCCATCACATCCTCTCCGTGTGGAGCCAACACAGCAATCTGGGGCTTGTAGCTGACATGCTCCAGCTGGCTGTCAGCAGGCATTGTCTCAGGATCTGACAGTAGCAAAGGTGTCTCCGCTGTGGGTTGTCCTGATCCAGCCTGGGATATTTCGACGTGGACGTTGGGGTACACGTCGTCCCCCTCCTCCTGGGAGATCAAACTGATGGGGGACAGCGGAGGGTCACTGTAGGTGGACGAGAAGGTCGGTTCACTTGCATTGTGCTGGAAAAAAACAAACAAATAAAAACAAAACCATAGTTATATGATGATGACTATATAGCAAATATGCTTAAAACACATGTCGTCAAATCTCTGACCTTCACTTTCACAGCTGAACATTGTCAAAATGAAAGCAGGAAGTAACAACTGACATCACTTCCCACTGTAGTCCTGACTAATAAACCTTTGTTAACTATATTGTTTTTAGCATATTTCAAAATTGTATTAAAATAGTAAGAATCATCCTTGATAGCGCATAATTAGACTTATATTATTGGTGCAGGTGCAGTTGTTTTTGTTGGTACTGCTGTTCTCCGCACAAAAAGAGGGAAGCGTGAATGTCAACACACTTAGCTTCATTAGCTTACTTTGATTACCTTCAGTAGTCTGATGGCAACACTGTTGCCTGGTTTTGGTAAGTGTTGATCAAACCAGGCAGGTCTCCAGGATATACATTTCTGTTTGACCCTGAGGTAGAAAAAAAACACAATTAGGGTTTCCAATATTGATAATGATAGTTTATTATCAGATGCAGTAAGTGATGCAAAATGTACAGAATTTAGAAAAATAAAACAAAAATATTGTTATTCTACTAGTGTTTTTACTATTACAAAGCCATATTGCATGAAGCACACAATTAGCTACATGTATTTTGACCACATAAAGTATGAGTTCTACTGGAGGCTTTAGGTTTCTGTTCATGTCAATCGTGTGGTCTCTTGTTCATGTGCTCATGTTGTGGTGTGACATTTCATGAAATCAGCCACAGAGACACCCATCCAGATTACGAGTAAAACAAAACCCATGTATTCAAAATGTAGGAGATTGAGGAAAAAAGTGATGTGCATCGTCAGAATACTTGACGATGTCTGGTGTCTGTTATGGTGACAGAGATCTCTAAGCACAAATAATGCTTAATAATACCTTTCCCTCACACAACTCCAGCACATCAGGTTGATTATGATCGCTACGAAGACGGTAATGATGAAAACAATCACAATCACCAGGCCAACTAGAGGAGACAAGAAGAGAGTAAGAGAGTAAGTTTTACAGACAAACACTTTCACAGCTTAATAGGCTGATGAGCGTGTTTTTGATAGGGGCATGGGGAGGCAGCAGGAGACTGACCTGCAGGGGCTGCAGGCTGAGAGGAGATCCGGTTCCCCCGAGGCCCCTCTCCTGCTGAGGTGGATGCGGTCACCACCAGAGCCAGAGCTCCTTCAGGACAGTCCAGCCACTTCTGCCTGGGGTCGGAGCCAGACACGCTTACTGGAGAGAAGAGGTCATGTTTGTCTTGAAATAGATATCCAGAGTGTTCTTCTGCTCTCAGTTATTTGTGCTTTAAAATATGCAATTACGCCAGGTTAAGTGCCTTAACTAAATCAGGTAGAATTCAATAATTGGAATACTGTGAATAATTTTAGCCTCATAGATCAATATGAATGCTGACATCAGAAGTAAATTCTCTAAACAAACCCTGTGGTGAGGTTGTTTGGTCAATTACTGTTCCCAAGGACAAGGTCAAGAATGGACGTTCACTCACGGACGGGAAGTTCTTAAAGTGCTCAGAAAAAAATCTACAATTATGTCAACTGGGCAAATGATCAATTCCCCAAGATCGCGTTCTAAAAGGCAGGTTTTCCTCGCCACTGTCGCCAAGTGCTTGCTCATGGGGGAATGTTGGGTCTCTGTAATTTAATAAATTAATAATAAAAGAGTGTGGTCTAGACCTACTCTACATGTAAAGTGTCATGAGATAACTTTTGTTGTGAATTGGTGCTATATAAATAAAATTTGACTTGGCTTGACTTAAAGGAACAGAGCAGCTTCTAAATGGACTTTGGATGTCAAATACTCTTGACCCGAGTTTAACTTTTCAGTTCCCTCAACTTGCAGGAGAGACAAAGAGTTGTATGTTTGTCAGTGTGGTTCAGCCATAATTGCTATTTTCAAACTTTCGCATTCTGGCAATCAATCATGTTTTGGGATATAAGTAACTGCAAAAAAGTATTTAGAGTAATTAAAGGAAAGTAATTTTAAGTGAAACTTGCCTTAAAATGCCTTAAAGAAAACATCCAGTGTACACACAACATGGCACATAAAGGTAAAAGTAAGCTCTCAGGTGCCTTAATGCTCCAGAAACCTTACAGTTAGTGTATGAAGCCTTACAGGTTGCATGTGTGCATGTAGCCACATGGCTTCCTGTTCGTGGTCAAAGCCAGTTCTAGAAAATTATGATTCACTGTCGACGAAATGATGACAACCAGGGTTTGAAACATCAATTTGCACGCTAGTGAACATCTGCCATACTACTGAGGCAAAACTAGCAAATGTTAACATATAGTGATGATGAATTTTCTGAATCAGTAACATCTGTTATGATCCATTGGCTTTATTGTTGGGATATTTTGGCTGTTTCAGTAGCAGGTTAAGTTATAAATTACAAAACAATAGCAACCATCGACAATCTTCAGCTTTACGTTTGAATCTCACCACATTACTGGAAGGGTGAGGTGAAAAACCCTGCTGATGCACTGAAGCTTTGTGGGAGGGGAGTATCAATGAAAGGCTGGCTGTACAATTTCCATTATGTAACAGTGACTCATGCGAAAACACAATATAAGCATACCATAGCATGTAGTGTATATGCATATTTCCCACACGTAACTGTGCTAGAAAGCCTGAGCCTGACCAAGGTAAAGTACACACACAGCATATGACAACATATGCTTAAATGAGCATCCTGAAGAGAAATCCTCTTGATGTATAGCTACAAGAACAGGAAACTGCTCACCTCAAAGTTGTGTTTCCTCTGAAAGTTCAGATTGAACCAAAGTGTAATTCTATTTTGTGAATTAATTCGAATTACAAAAACAGATTTTCTAATCTTACCCCAGTGGTGTCCAGGCAAGCAAAGAGTTTTGGGGAATGGGATTTTGTTTATGGTGCTCACAGCATGGAAAAAGTGGATTAAGAAATTTAGAAAAAGCAGAAAATATCCTATATTATGCATTCAGAAAGGCCTTTCCATGTTTACTGGGCTGCAACTGCTCATTACTTTCACCATCTATTAAGAGTGAGATTGCTTTGGTTTGTCTAGTCTGAAACCCCAAAAAATTCCAACTTGAAAACCTTGAACCAGTGAATGTCGGCCATTAGGTCATTTTTGCTACAAAAAAATGACTTCCGTCGACTAATTGACATATGAGAGGAACACACACAAAAGGAGAACAGCGCAACTGCTCACCGTTGAGTTCAGTATTGCTGGAATCCAGCGTCTGGAGATAGATGGTGTAGTTTGTGATGAAGCCTTTCTGCTGGTTCACAGGCAGCTCGTCCCACTGGATCTGGATCCGTCTGGCCTCATGGACCAGTACTGACAAGTTGGGAGCAGACACTGGCTCTGATACACATACAATGAGACGGAGAGAGGATTGTGGGTGTAGACTGTCCACTAAAAGTTTTATATAAAGTTTTGATCTTTACATTTGAACTGGTGGGAAGAAGCTCGTTTAGGCTTTGACTATGAATCTTACTCTCTTCTTTGGAGTAGACCAGACTGGACGATGGAGCACTGACACCTGAGGTGGTCACAGCATACAGAGAGATGTTGTACCTCACACCTGCAGTCAGACCTGAAACGACACAGAAGAACTAAACACCATCACATCACCAACGCCACTATATTTACCAAACATTCAACTTTCCTTATAACTGCTTTAGATGTATTCAGAGTATCATATTCATTTTTTCTTAATCCTCAACACTTATTAAAATTAAGAAAGCAAAAACTAGTGTAATTCACAAACTGCCCACCAGAGGCCACTGCTTGACTCTCAGTTGAAACCATTGTGTCTTCTGTCTTATAAATGTTTTGTGCCATGTTTTGGATGTACATCCAACAATCACGTAATATGATGCAATGCCAACTTTTGTCTTTTTTTTTTACCATGTGTGTGTGTGTGTGTGTGTGTGTCTGTGTGTGTGTGTGCAGACAGGGTCTCTGTGTCTGAATGACAGATGCTCTGTACCTGTGATGGATGTGCTGTTTTGATCTTTAGCCAGTTTTTGCCACTGCAGCTCTGCCACAGGTACACTTGTCCATTCCAACACATAGTGCAGCAGTTCACCTTCAGGTGCTGACCAGTTTTTGCTCCAGGAAACCAACAACGCACTGCCATTAGCTGCAGGAGCCAACTCTCTCAAAACAGGTCCAAATTCACCTGAACGGTTGGACACCAAGAGAGGATTACACTTCATTAGCTTTTTTCACCTTTTCTTCTGTACAACTCAAACAGGTTTTGTTCTATATATATTTGGTGTCTAATATGTGTGTACCTGAGTGTCTGAGTGGCACATCCGCTGGTGGAGATGCCCCATACAAGGTGACAGCACTGATGCTTAGGGCCTGGATCTCTTCTGGTACCTGAACTGTACACCGGCTCAAAGCAGCACGACATGTCACTTCCTTGTTCTGGTCATTCAAGATCTTGTACTGTTGCACCTCACCACTGTAATCCACTCGAGATGGAGGCTGGGGAAGAAGTCCGTCTATCGCTTAAGGTTTGCTTTTTGACATCATTCACAAAAATATGTGTATTTCCTAAATTGGCAAACTGTATGAATGTATTAGAAAAGACTATTCCTGTTATTTGCTGTACCTTTGCACATTGGGCAACAACATCAAAATAAAAGCCAGGGCTAATGAGTAGCTTTGACAGATTACCTTCCATAAAACTGTCACCAACCCATTTGTCCCCTGGCTGCCTAATATCCTCCACACGTGTAACTGCTGAGACGGACCTAAAGATAAGTTTGACCACAAGTTGTAGGTTTTATGAGTGATGACACACTCTCACATCATCACAATCAGATTGCCTTTTTCTTTGCATGTAAAGTAAGAATTGCGAGCTTGCCTTTTCCAGGGCTCCTCCCCCTCACAGACGGGCTCCATTTGCTACAGAACGACCTTTGCCTGGTGGCTGACCTGGGCGTGACGCTGGGCGTGCTAGTATGCAACATTCCTGAGATACATGTTCTCATTTGGAACTCATATTCAGTTAGGGGCCTCAGGCCTTCCACTTGTATCTGACCCTTGCGGAGCTCTGTTGCATCTCCTGCTTTCTTTAAAAAAACAAAAAACATCAAGAGATTAGGTCACCTGCACACTACAGGATTAAGACTGATGCTGCAAATACCCACAAAGCTATAACAGGTGTCATCAAGTCACTTTACCCAGGAGTCACTGTCTGCGCGAAGCCTGACACAGGGTCTGAGATGCTCTAAGGACTCAGTGGCGTTCCACTGCAGCAGGGCAGCTATGGAGTTATTCCAAAACTTTATCTGTATAATATGAGGGGTCTCTGGTATCACTGCAACACAAAACAACATGGAAGTAGCATGCACACAATTATCCAGAGTGATGAGCACCCAAATGACTCCAAAACAAACAATTAAACGGTTGCTTCTACTTCAGTAATGACTCAAAAAGTCAGTGCTGCTGTTGCAATGAATGTTAAACCTTGAAAAAGATCACTGAAACAATGCCAAAGGTGGGCAGAGGTGAGTTGTCGAGTTTCACTTGAAAGGGATATTACAAAAACAGAGAAACAGTTTGCTGATAGTCAGGTCAAATTAGTCAAACTGTGACGACAGAACGACGACAGTTCACGGATTACTCATTTTCAAGAAAATACCTGATAATTCAGATTTTTTAAAAAAGTTTACGCAGACACATTTATAAAGATAAGAGAAATGACACAAACCTACCTTTATCCTTCACACAGAGGGTGACTGGATCAGACTGCGAGGCTCCGAAGTGGTTGTAAGCAGTGACAATCAACTGATATTTAGTGTCTTCATCGATCATCGCTTGTGGTATGTTGATTGTTTCAGCATTTTGAATGTGATCTAACAGTATCTGGGTCCCGTTTTCTCTGTTAATAAAAGATGTGTTAAAAAGAGGGTTTGTTGTTGTCAAATGCGTATGGTGGCCTGTGAGAAAACATGGCAACAGCTTAATTTGACCTAAAAATGGCTCCACACCTGTTGACTGAAATGTTGTAGGCGGTAGGGAGGTGTGTTTCCTGTCCTCTCTCCCACGAGCAGTCTATAAAATGTGAGCTCCGTGACATTTCACAGGCGATATTTTCAGGTTTATCTGGTGGAACTTTAAGGGGAGAGGATGGAAAACAAAATAGAAAAATAGCAAACCATGCTCATTTTGGTAATATTTTTTGGGCTCATTGACAAAAATTATGCTATTACTTTTTCCTCAGAGATAATAATGGGAGCTAGTCAGCAAAGCCTCAAGCTGAATCCTTTCAAGATTTAACAGCTTCTTCAAAAAGGTCATTCAACCTCTAAATATGTCAGCCCAACTGGACCTTTTTGATAGCTGTTACTTTTTCAGAATCAAGTTTGCTTTTTAACTGCTTTTTGATGCTTTTTTTTTTTTAACACAGTCATGCTATGTCAGTCATCCATCTCAATGTTAAAAATGTAGTGAATACCAGTGTGAGCTTGAACTACAATTGTTTGAACGCTTCTACAGGTCTACCTCAGACTGATGATACTCCTCTCTGACAACATAAAACAAGCAGAAAATACAAAATGACACTCAGTAGAGCGCATATGTCCACCAAGGCCCAACAGCCCTCTTATTTAAGCCTTAGCACCAACTGCAACAACTCGTGACACTCTGTTAGCACCTTACTGAACCTCTATTAACTTAGCTACACATTGGTGGTAGTTGCAGGTTTCTAGTGCTATTTGTTACCGTACAGCAGCCAGGAAAAGACCACCCCCCAATGAAAACACGTTTAAATCCGCTAGATCCAGATTTTTATTTGGATCCGCACTAAAATGTACACACTCATAGATACCAGCCCTCTGAATATGCCTGATTTAAAAAAAAAAAGAATCAAGATCCATCCATTATTATATGGAAAATTCTCACGATGTTAAAGAAAGAGATTTTAAAAAATTCCTGGATCTGCCCCTTGATCCGGATCCGTGCCAAAATTCAATGGGTTCTTGGCCCATGCCCCCATCCTTCCACCAAGTTTTGCGGAAATCCATTCAGTAGTTTTTGTGTAATCCTGCTGACAGACAAACAAACCAAACAACCAACAAACGGCACTGAAAACATAACTTCCTTGGCAGAGATAATTAGAGCACCCCGGCCAACATGCAGAATTTTCATAGCAAACACCCCAAAAACCACCTGGCATTACTAAAAATTGCCCGAAACACCGTAGCAATCATTTAGTAACCACATACCTAAGACTTGGCTACCACCCAACAACAGTTGACACACTTTAGCCACTATTTTAACACCTATCAAACCTGTAGCAATGAGTTTTATACTTGTATGTTATTTTGTATTTGCACATAAATTCTCTTCTGAAAATATTGCCTTTTTCTTTTCAATTCATACAATCCTAATTTTATATCGCTGTAGACATCAGAGCTAACTGTACATACGACCGCCTTGTAGGTCCAGTCCACCGACAATGTCATTCCACGAATCACTCTGTTGCTTGCAGTGCACTATAGATAGTGGCTTCCGGACATTGACCAAGTGGTACATCATCGTGGTGGAGTTGACTTTCTCCTCACGCGCCACGGTCTCACCATTCAGCACCAGGAATACCTTGGACCTATAGAAGAAAGAAACATTACTGCATCTGAACAGAAGAGAGTAACATTCTCAACACGTCCTCCTGAACTTTATATGTAAATATCGGCACAGAAGACACTTTGTATCATCATCATCATATAAAATCACATTTATAATTGATCATATTTCTACCATTCCTACCTCCGCTGGCATTTTCTGTAATGGCAGTACACCGTCAGGTTTGAGCCCAAGAGGAAGAGTGGAGCTGGTTGTACTGTGAGGTAGCCACAGCCATTTAGGCGCTGGCAGCCAGCAGGGAGCAGAGGGCAACCTGTCCAGGAATTATATTTGGCTTTGAAAGTATGATGGTGAATGTGAACGTTTAAATCCCACATGCACAAATCTGACATGCTGTCAAGGATGCATCTCTGTGAAACACAAACTATCCTCTCTGCTGCCATTTTTGTTGTCACTCCCAATTGCTGCTAGATAGATAGATAGATAGATAGATAGATAGATAGATAGATAGATAGATAGATAGATAGATAGATAGATAGAT
>JBBPCS010001011.1:0-15933 GCA_037974645.1 Hollardia meadi | reverse complement strand
CACACACACACACACACACACACACACACACACACACACACACACACACACACACACACACACACACACACGCATAATGATACATAGTGAGCAGACACTTCTTGATACTGACCTTTGACCTTAGTAATGCAGCGCTTTACAGGGAACAAGGGAAGAGAGGAAGACAGGAGACAAGAGGGCTAATCAAAGATATTATAGTGTCCATTTTAAAACACTCCTATACACCCGAAATCACAGCCACACACAGTTGTACACATCCACAGACCAACCAACTTATGATTTGATGGGTGATGGATGTGTGCATCAGTACTCTTTGTTTTTCTCCTGTCAGAGTTCTTGTCCCCCAGAGCATGTCGCTGACAGATTTCCTTTTCATTTCTTGCTACATTTAGATAAATTTGGGGTGGCCAGGTTCCTCTTCCAGGGTCAGTGTCGGGATGTCTGTCCGGAGGGGTTCTTCCACTCGGAAAGGAAACAGTGTGAACCCTGTCCTTCAGACTGCATCATCTGTGTAGCAGCAGATCACTGCCTCCACTGCAGCCCAGGACACAAGCTCAGAAATGGCCAGTGCATCCCGTTGGAGTGCAGTACAGGTGAGAGAGAGAGCACTATGTCTCTATAAAAAGCACTCTATGTTAACTCTGCAGTAGAAACGCTGAATGCTGTCGGTGGGTGACTTCAACAGAGATTGCCCCTTTGAGTAATGTTGTAAAAGAAAAATAAAAGCATGTAAAAAGAAATATACCATCTATATCTCACCACTGTTGAATAAGTGAGGATATTGAATGATTTACTACCACTTTTGCTCAGCACCACTGTCACAGAGGTGGGCTGAATTTGGCAAACGTCAACTCAGGGAACACACATGAAGCACAGTGACCTCATTTTAAAATTCATTACATACAAAATATGCCCAAACTATACCAACACACAGGCCTCTGAGCCACAGTTTAATAGAAATATTCATAGATTCTCCAAAGAATAGGAAACTATTCTTTGAACTGGCTTTTTTGAGCTTGTATGGTACTGAAAATATTTGGATTTCAGTATCAGGTGAGAAAATGTGCTGTTAACGTGATTCGGGTCATTTATATGGTGCTATTGATATTTATAACTATAGCAATAAATAAATGTCCACAAAACTCTATTTAACAAAACATAAACAACATAACAGAAGTCAAAAACAGTGCATTTGTGTATTACACAGCTGTTTTAGCCAAATACTATATTACTAAAAAAAAGAGACAAATGAAAATGCCCCATCATACAAATACAGTCAATGACTTACTTAGTTAATCCTGCCTGATACCAATGTGGTCCTGCTAATACCTTCTGTTCTCAATCTTTCCAACTAAAGAGCATTTGCTGAATTTATTTTAATCCTCTGAAAAGAATGTGAAAGTTTAACACATTGCACTTTATCTCATCATATGAGATCAAATGTAAATGCCAGCTCAAGGAAAAAGTGAGAATGAGCTGAAATGTTTTGAGTGAGATGTTTCTTGAGATAAGGAGAGGTTGAGGTGGGCAGTTATAACTTCACAGTACTGAATGTGAGGTGGGGGTGGAGAGTAATGTCGACAGTTTGTATGTGAGGATATAAAGTGTATGAGTGGGAGGTTGAGACAAAATTCTTATCATATGAGACAGGCATGTCTCAACAGGCCTCGCAGACAGCTTGAACTCTGGAGAAGGCAAAACTGTAGCTTCTTCTCTTCTCTTAGCTAGTTGGTTTAACTAAAGCTACGTGGAAAAAGTTTTTTAAAAAAAAGATCAAATTGACAATGTACATATGTGATACACATCATAATAAAATATAATACAAATAAGACAGATGCCGGCAAAAAAAGAAAAGAAAAAAAAAAGCCACTCATTTGAGCTTATTGCAAAATGTGCCCACTTGTTAACAGGTCATACAGTACATAAATCAAAACAACATAAAATACACTACTATATATGGGAAAGTACAAGGAATGTCAGCTTTGAATAAAAAAAAGCAATGGTAAAATTAAAAAAAATCATTCCTTTTTATGGCCCAAAATTATAGTTTCAGTAGTTAGCAACACAAACAGCGGCTGAAAAAAAAAATTTAACTACTTGAATCACTATGCAAATATGAATGTAGTTGAACTACCCAGCAAGCTTCTTCAAAATGTAGTTAAAATACTTGTTTAATTACACGTTGTCCACTACTCCCGAACACTGACTAAATAAATGCTATAATTTGGCAAAAAGGTAAAAATATGGCTCATTCCAAAATAAGACAAACATGACCAAAAATAATATGACAATGGGCAATTTATGAGACAGGTAGTAATTTGATTTTTTTTTTTTTTTTTTTTTTTAAATATCTGCAAGATATGCTGCACTGAAACAGCTGTAACTCATTTGTGTGTGACAAACTGCAAATTTGCAGGCTTGAAAGTAGTTTCAAATACATCATGTTTTTGTGTTTATCAAACACACTCCACCAGGTGAGGTTGCAGATGCTGAGAACGTGGACTGTCTCCCCTGTGATGAGGGCTGCAAGCAATGTAAACGGAGTAAGTAGACCACATCTTTTACTCACTCCTCACTTCCTACCTCTTTCACCTTCTTTGTCCATCAAATTGAGATGTAAAACCAAGTGCATTAGTTGGCTCTCTATACTGCAGATACATCATCATGAATTTACTGAAATTAACCCCGACAACTGAGCTAAGTTATGAAACTATAAAGTGTTCTGCAATTAATGAAAGTTTTGTCAATAAGCCTCATTGATTAGGGAAGTCATATGGACAAACATAGATTAACTCTTAACTCTACGCTTAACTGCA
Organism: Hollardia meadi; assembly: GCA_037974645.1. Lineage (NCBI taxonomy): Eukaryota > Metazoa > Chordata > Actinopteri > Tetraodontiformes > Triacanthodidae > Hollardia > Hollardia meadi. Next base: position 13,117 of record JBBPCS010001011.1, on the reverse strand, counting down.
GATTTCCTTAATGATCTGGCACATTACCCTGTTAGAAGATGCCAAATTAGCATTTTGACTTAAATAGTTGCATTCTACACAAGGAAAACGACCTAAAATCTAATTTATAACAGAGGCAGACATTATCTATCCCACAAAAGGTAAACATTTTTTAAAAAATTTGGTTAACTTCTGGTCACTATTTGTCCGACCACCTCTGTTTCCTGTCATACTGCTAGTAAATATCAATAATCAACAAAGCTATGTATACAGCAAAACAGGTCACTAAAACCCTCTTTTCCTGAATGCTATTTTTTTCGTAACACTGTGAAATGTGAAACCTCATAGAGTAACATAAAAACAACATAAAAACATAAAAACGAGAGCACTTCCTTCACCCGGAGATGGTTACTGAAATACCATAGAAAGTTGTTATTGTACTGAACTAGTCTGAGGTGGAGATGGGCTGTTATTATGTCATTATGCATTCTGGGTGGAATATCTTTCTCCACTCTAACCCCCACCCCAGCCTCCCTGTGACCCACCTGCTCTTAGTAATCATAATTCTGCAGGCTAAACAAGTCTGTAAGCAGATTAGAGATCTGCGATGATCAGACCTGTGATGTGATGCTATGGGCTAAAGTAAAGATGAAACACAATGTATGGTGTCTGAGACCGGCATCTGTATATGTGTGTGCTTACAGTACGCCTTTATATTCTTATGACTGCCAGTTTTAGACGTTACAGTAATGTGAAGACATTTTGGGGATCTGAGGCCACTGTAACTTCAAGGTTACTTTAGGGTTGGGTGTACTTCTTAAATCAAACAGGATTAGAACATGCAGTATTTTGTATTAAAAGTAAAAGTTGACCCCAAAGTACTATCATTATTTTTATAGGCATGTTTATATTTTCATAAACACGGCACCAGTTGCTGGTTACTTGTTCCAAGAAAGGCATTGATGTGCCAAACATTTGCATTTGAAGTTTAATTATTTTGCGCGAATTATACATTTAAGACTAAGTACACACATTTGTAAATGAGCTGTGTGTGTGTGTGTGTTTGCGTGTTAGTTTGTAATGTACAGTTGTGTGAGATCTATCAATGAGCTCAGCAGCCTGACAGTGTGCGATAAGATGCAGCAGTCCTTACTCAGTCCTATCTTCCCCATCAATTAACTTCAGTCTTTCTTTTTAGTTCATCATCAGTTTTATGCCGATTACTCATCTCTGCATAATACACTCCTTCATCATGGAATGAGGCTTGGGCATTATTTTATCATTGGATCAGTCTTGTTTTGAATGGCTTTGTGTAATTTAAGAAAACGATGTGATGTCTTGTGTAGCCAAATGATAAGACTTCTCTCAGGCTTAATCTCCAGAGGATGCTTTGTACCTGGAGGGAAAAAAAAGTTCATTAATTTGGCCCTCCTTGGCACATTGCTTCCTCTGTTACAGGCGCCGGTGCTAAATTATCTTCTTTCATTCCCTGGCTTACAACATCTTGAGAAGTTTTTTCATTGCATTGATGAGAATTGCTCAACAGCTTTTTTGAGTGTCATTGTTCAAGACCAGATGATTTAAACAGAAAATGCACCATCTCTTGCTTGTCAGAGGCTATGGCACACTGAAGCTCATATCACCTCCAGTGTTCAGCTGTTTTGATGCTGCACAGCTCATTCCCACACTTGAAAAAAAAGCTCATGAATGTTTTGCCTCATTATATTCAGACATCAATTTTCTTGTCTTGTCTTGATAAACATGTCCGTTTCTCCCATGGCGGTGATGATCTGAGTTCTATTCTGAGTTTCTATTCTAATCTGAGTTTATTCATTCTCCATTTTTTATGACACTGAGTGCTAATCACTTTAATGTGTGATTGTGTGCACATCATGTGCGTCTAAGTGCAAGTGTAACATGTAGATTGTGAGTGCGTGTAGACTGTAAATGTGTGTGTATGAGTGCTTGCACATTCCACAAGTGCATACTCCAGGATGTGTATGCCAGTTTAAATTCTGTTGAAATCCCCCATCCCCTGGCTTGCACAGTTAATATTTATGCGGGCGCTATTTTCTCTCTTCACATAGACACAGCCCCAAGGCATGATTTCCGGCTCCTTCTGTCCCTCCCACCTTTCCTGTCTCCCAGTCTCTCTCTGTGTGAGTAACTTCTTTCGCAGGTAGTGGCTTGTCGACCGCATTGAAGTGCAAACCAGCGCAGTGTTAAGTTGTGGGTGCTGGAAGGAAACTGAGAGAGAAATGGGGTGTGGGGGTCGATGGAGGCTTTTGTTTTGGATAGGATGAATATCCCAAGGGAAAGTCTGCAGAAGGTGCTTTTTTAGTCTCTTTTTCTCCCTCCTTCTAAATCTCCTTTACCCCCATCTCTCTCTCTCTCTTCCTGCTTCCTGTCTGATCCTTTCATTTTCTCACTCTTACCCCCCTTCTGGCTCCTTCTGTCCTTGAAGATATTTTGACTTTGTTGGAGTAAGGGATGACAGCGGGGCTATTCCTCAGTTACCAGTTGTGTGGTTTTGCTCGACAGCAGAAATTACTTTGTAAGAAAAATGTACTTTCTCCTTTAGTGTATAGTATTAAAAATCATCTCTCACACACATCTGAATTACTTATTAATATCCCCTGCATCTGGACACACACGCACGCACGCACGCGCACGCACGCGCACGCACGCACGCACACACACACACACACACACACACTAATACTAGCACCAACTAAACAGTGCAGCAGGGCAGCAGCATCTGCCTTCTTTAAAATGAGAGAAACTCACAGACATTATAAATTGTATTGAAATGCCTGTAGAGACAGTTGTTTGAAGACTTCTGTGTTGGATTTGTTTTCCAGTTTTACATTGCTCACACACAGCTGATGATTGATCTGAGTGCCATTTAATGAGCACATTTAGTGTGTGTTGTCAGAGTGCCTCCTGCTGGCCTTAAAGGAAACTGTGTTTAGAGAACTCAGCGCTGCCTTTGGGTGCACAGTAGATGAGATGTGATACAAGGTGTGATTTTTCTACATTTTAGTAACATAAACAGCCAAGCACTAACACTTTTCAGCACAGTAATATAATCTATATTATCTATATAGTAATGTTATTTAGATTATTTTGTCATTTTGTTTTGTTTTTTCACTGTATTGAGAGAAAAATGGCTGAAATCTGTGGTGCCAGCAGTAAAACAAAGACTGTGGCTTCACCTCCACAAAGGTCAATGCAAAAAGGGTAAAAGTACGAGATCATGTTTAAATGTGATTTGAACAGAAGCTGCAACAACTAAAACTAACGCTGATCCACTAGGATCTCTTTTGTTTTGTCTCGCTTTGAGTTTGCAAACTGAGCCTTTCCCCCGAGTCACTTCATTAACATTATGTCTGATATGTTGTTAATGATTCTTATTTCTGCTCTTTCACCACAGAGGATTCGGAAGATCAGACAAGGGAAACTGTTTGCCTCAAATGTGAAGATGGTTACTACCAGTAAGTCCCTTCGGTTGAGAATTTTATGGAGTTACATCCCCATATTCATATGCCCTCATATTGATACAGTCCTACTGTCTGTCAGGTTAGGCACAGACTGCCATCAATCCTGTCCAGATCGTACCTACAGTGTGGATGAGACCATGTTGTGTGCTCCATGTGAAGACAAAAAATGTGAAATCTGTGACCAGTCCCAGTGCTACTGGTGTGAAGAAGGACTCTATGTTTTTGGTAACGTTTGAAACATTTATAATGTGATCTGATTTTGATATAAAATGCTGTAATAGTAATAGTAAATATCCCAGAGAGTATTTAGAAAGAATGTCTTCAAAGAACTGTGTACATCAGTAAAAGTCCCCATCTGTTGGTCTCTATGATCACATGTACAAAAAAAGTATTAGAGATGATAAATGATCTCTTTCATTAAAAGAAAAATATATTTAAAGGTCTATAGAGGAAGTAAAAAACAAATGTATTTGTGTGCCTAGATGGAGAGTGTGTGGATCACTGTGGGGAAGGTTTCTTTGTGGATGAGGAGACCAGGGATTGCGAGCCTTGTCACCGCGCCTGTCGTACCTGCGGAGGGCCACAATATGATGACTGTGACTCCTGCGAGGATGGAGTCACGCTGAAGGACGGGGAGTGTTTAGAGGGAAGACAGCTTGCTCTCTGCCCTGAGAAACACTTCAGAAACAGTACGGCCAATGTTACTTTTACCTTAGTGTTCTCAACATTTCCCACCTCTAACATGGTGGATGTTAATTCATACAGTATAATTTCCTCTAATTCAACAAAACTAAGGAATTTAACGATCTGAGGCCTGCTGGAAGCACTGCTGTCACCTACTGCTATTGAGGAATGTTGCAGTGAAATATGTTTTTCTATCTGTCGTTTGGTATAACATATATCCTTTAATTTATATTTCATCCCATCTCTAGCATGACATTATATGATGGCTTGGCTTCCTCTCTTCCATGTCATTTATGTCTATATATTCTGTCCTGGTTTCTGTTTGCTGTTCAGCTCAGGGTGAATGTGAACTGTGCCACACGTCCTGCAAGACTTGCTCTGCTTCATGGAGGGAGAACTGCAGCAGCTGCTATTCGGGTACAGATGTGCTGCCTATATGTTACATTACACTGAGCTCCACTCAACTACAAAATGTTTAGTGAGCTTGTCTTATATGTTTTAGTCAAACTTGCCGTCAAAGTGTTTCTTCTGTAGCAGGCAGTGTGAGAAAGGATGTTAGAGGTGCATTTTGTAAGATATGGCCAGAATTTTAGTTTAAAATGTGGACTAACACTATCAACAGAATGTGAAGAAACAGCAGTGTTGATGTTATTTCAAAGACATCTATGTATTGTGTTGCAGAGATATCTACTGAAGTAAGTGTGCTAACCAGCTAGCGCTGGCTGTCCTGTCTCGTAATACCACTTTGTACCTCTAGACCGAACACAAACAGCAATTTGGAGACACATCACTAGTGAGTGGATTGCTTGATTGCCTTCTGGGCTTTCGGCTCTAAATTTGAGCAGCTGTCAAATCAACGCGGAGATATGCATCGCACACCAATCAAATGTAGGAGCCCTCATAGAATCTGGGGTTATGAAGAGTAACTCACTCAATGTTCTCTACTTTGCCCACAATCATAATACATTCGCCTGTGCATCTGTTGCTGTTTTGGCGTGAGAATTGTTTGGGCAGCGTGAGAGTGTGACACTGAAGGTGAAAGTGTGTGTCACATGCCAGAAGCGTGAGAGTTGGCAAACCTGCTATAAACCACCTCCGTATTGTATCCCCTGTTGTCAAACTGGCCTCCACTGGTCTCAGAGGCTGTGTCCGGTCCCTGTCTGGTTTCCGGCCGTGTTCACTAGGAGGAAGCTGGGATCACTGGGATCCGAGGTTGCAGTCCAGCCACATCCACTCAGCTACAGGGCCACTAGCTCCACTGCTAACTGAGCTAATGGTAGATAACTGCAGCAGACAGTACTGTATAGTGGCAGCAGTTGGTCGTTACTCTGCTGATATGTTGCCCCCCATATTTTTGGAGGTACCTTCAAATTCTGGTCATATTTTACAAATTGCACCTTTAAAGTTGTTAACCGCTGACAACCTGTGTGTCCTTAATTCTTTATTCTTTGTATCGTTGGTGCGATTTGTCTTTCTTTCTTCAGGTCGTTTTTTGACTGCTCATCAGACCTGCATGTTACGTTGTCCATCTGGTACTTTTGCCAACAAGACGTCCAGCCGGTGTGAAGACTGCTCCAAGGGGTGTGTCGTGTGCCAGGATGCCCAGCATTGCCAGCGCTGTCTCAGTGGGCTTTACTTGCACGATGGAGAGTGTGTGGTGGAGTGTCAGAGGTGCTTTTTTCGGTTTTCTCATTTCTCGACTTGCATATGAACATGCACCATCATAACACATCAGTGATACCTCATTCCTTTCGCAGAGGGTTTCCTCAAGGTGGTGTATGCCAGCCATGTGCCCCAGAGTGTGCATCCTGCCAGGGGAATTCCTCTTACTGTCTGAGTTGTGAGACAGATTATCTGCTGCTGGATCACTCCTGCAGATCACACTGTCTACATGGCTATTATGCCACAGAGACAGAATGCCGTCACTGTCCAGCTCACTGTAGAGAGTGCAATCAAGATGGCCTGTGTGAGAGTAAGTACATTGGGAGAGAACGGGGAGATGTGGAGAGGAGGATTTAAGAAAGCTGTTGTTTTGAAAGGATTAGTTTAGAGTTGAAGCAGCAGAATAGAGGAGGACGAAGTTAAGGAGGTAATGCACACACAGGAAGTGTAAGAGCTGAAAGGGTAAAGGAAATGGGGTCCGGGGGAAAATCAGATGACAAGATAGATGGAGGAATACATTATAGGATTATATTTATTTATTTTATATTATTTATTTTTTTATTTATTACATTATAGGATAGGAGTCAGAGTAGTTTTAGTACGTTCACTTTAGAGAGACATGTCATATCTTCATAACATAAATTCATAACAAAGACTACATCTTAGTAATATACTACTTGAGGATATGATGGGTCTCAAAGGTCACTCAAAAATGAAAATTCAGTCATTATTTACTCACCGCCATGCTAATTGAAAGTTGGGTGAATTTCTTAGTCCTCAAAACATTTCTGGAGCTTTACAGCAAAACAGTGTTGCAGCATTCTCCTAAACAACTGAAAAAAGTTGTAAAATGTAAAAAATCCCCCAAAAAACAAACATAAAATGGCTCAATACAACTCGTCCGATGTAATCCAAGTCTCTGGAAGTCTAAGATCTCAAGACGTTAGGCCAAAGACGTGACTTACACCCTTATTTAAGCAGAAATCTCTACTGTGTGGGTGTGGCTAACGCTTTTAGCTTAGCGTTTTTTGGGCGAACTGTTCCTTTAAGGAATCAACTTGACATGACACAGATTTTTTTTTTTTTTTAAACATACAGGTTTTCTTTGATTAGTGGAAGTTGTATGATTATCACTGGGGATAAACACGACCAAGCTTTCTATTCATGACTGCAGCTTATTATAGAAGTGAAAAGTGAATATGAACAAGCTAGTATGGGAAATGAGGGCTGTCTGAGTCAAATGTACACCACAAAGAGCCAAGAGTAGCATATTTTGTGTACAAATCCTACCTTGGGCTGCAGAAGTGAAAAATCTCGTCATTATAGTACAAAAGAAGTTGAAGCACAAATGTTGTTTGTTATACGTAAAAATTTTTTAAAATGGCTCATTAATGGTTATAACAGTAAGTGGAAAATTCCAGTTTGTAATACAGTTACATGCCTAGATGTTTTTCTTTTTTTTGCAAAAGATATAAAAAAACACACTTTTTTTGCCATTCTTATCTTTATCTGCATTACTTTCTTTTTCTCTCTCCCAGAGTGTGACCAATACTACTTTCTCCATGAGGGTAAGTGTGTGGATGATTGCCCTGAGGGCTACTTTGCCAGCGAGCAGCAACAGGAGTGTGTGCGTTGCCACGCTGATTGTGCGTCATGCGACGGACCGGGCTTCGATGACTGTGATGTGTGTCGCAACCTGAAAGCTGTCCGCTACAATGGAGAGTGTTTGCCTCAGTGTCCCAGCAACACTTACTATGATAAGACCACCAATGAATGCAGAGGTAGGTAAGGTGGAAGTCTCTTTTTTTGATCGCGCAAAACAAAATGAAGAAATAAACAATTCTACTTTAACATTATGCATTTATTCATTGACTGTCCTGATTTTTCCCAGAGTGTGCCAGGTCATGTCTGACCTGCTCAGGCCATGAGCCCTCTTCTTGCCTCAGCTGCGATACCAACAGGCGTAAAGATGCCAGCGGGCACTGCGTGTGGTTCACTCAGTGCTCTGTGCGCACATACGAGGACCAGAATGGGGAGTGCCAACAGTGTCACAAAACCTGTCATCGCTGTTCTGGGCCAGGCAAAAACCAATGCCTCAGCTGCAATAAGCCACACTTCCTACTGAGTAAGTTATTAATGTTTGAAGTCAGAAAATATTATTAATTTCTCAGTAGAAAAATGCTTCATATCCACACAAATGTGTGTGCCTGTGTCCATCAGACGACACATGTGTACTGAAGTGTCCTGTCGGATACTACGCCGAGGACAAGGACGAACGTGTGTGTGAGCGCTGTCACTTCAGCTGTCAGTCGTGTGTTGGCCATCACAGCTTGCAGTGTGTCGACTGTAAAGCTGGATTCTTCAAGCAGGGAAGAAGCTGTGTCGAAATCTGTTCAGACAGGTTAGACAAACACAGAGATGCACAAAGTCTCGTCTCCTCTCCTCTCCTCTCCTCTCCTCTCCTCTCCTCTCCTCTCCTCTCCTCTCCTCTCCTCACCTCACCGAATATCACAAACTAAACCTCCTCCCTCCTTTTCAGTCACTTTGGCAACACCTCCACCATGGTTTGCGAGCAATGTGACCCCTCTTGTAACCACTGCTGGGGTCGCGGTAACAGAAACTGTCTGAGCTGTCGAGAGGACTACGTCTACATGAGGCAGTGGGGACAGTGCCTGCAGAGCTGCCCTCCAGGCTTCTACCAAGACAGCAAGTCTAAGACCTGTCACAAATGTCACCCCACCTGCAAGACCTGCAGCGGTAAGCCTGTCATGGCTTATTTGGGACGTGTTTTTGTGTGATTTCACATTATGGAACATGAAATGTTGAGACAGAGTTCCCTTTTTTGGGATTTTTTAAAATTTTTTTTAAATGACATAAAAAAAGAGTTAACAGATTTTCTACACTCAAATGTTTAGATTTGGATTTCATTATTATTTTTATGGGTTTGATGATTCTGTGTAAATGTGGAATATTTCTTGTGGCAGTTAGACAGATTTGTCACAAGTGAACATTGTAACTCAGGATTTGATGCCAAAGATGAGGAATCATATTGAGAATTAAAGCCCATTATAATGATTTCTATTGTTGTGATACATTTTTAGAAACAACGTCCAATCAAAAATAAATTAAAAGTACAGTAGTTGAAAGCTGACAGATAATAATGGAGAAAGAAAGAGGGATGATATGTAATAAAGGTCCATGGCTAGACTTGAACCAGGGACGTTGCAATTACATAGTCAGGGGCCTCATTTATGAAATGGGCTTACAATTAGTTTTAATATTAATTATGACTTCAGCGGAAAACTATTAGTTATTTATAACCAGTAGTTATTTATAAAACCTTACTTCGAGGTGGAAATTATCTCATCTCTAAGTCAGAAATGATCTTAAGACTAAGTTCAAGTATAATAGCATTAACATAACATTTTTATAAATGAGGCCCCAGATCCTTCAATCCCTAGGCTACCAGGACACCCCGAAATAAAAGAAATTCACATCACATTTAAATCGACATACTCTCAAGTAAGCATGTGTGACGTGTCACAGAACTATTATGATAAATGTTTTACTTACTTTCTAGCACCCCTCCCTCCTAAGCTCTAAAAATACTTCTGCTGTGCCATTTAAAACGTTTTTTATTTGGAAGTTCAGCCATGTGATGATATTTGACACCAGTTCCTATTGAGTGGTTTCTCTCCTTCCAGATGAGGGCGCTCTGGTCTGTCAGTCCTGTCATGAAGGCTTCACGTTCATGAGTGGCATCTGTAGTTCCCAGTGTCTCATTGGCCACTATGCTGCTTCACAGGTGCCAGACAGCTTGTGTGTTACTTCCTTTACAAAGCTACAAGTTTCTGTTATTTAACTAATGACAAGATAAATAACATATGAGAGTTATAGCTGCAGTTTGACAAGGCAGGTCTTTAAGTGGTGGAGCATTTGCTGTGTAACACACTCTTCTGTTACTCCAGGGCTCTGAGTACGAGAGTGATGAGCCCGTCTGTAAGACATGTGACCCATCCTGCATTGAATGCCGAGGTCCCAGCTTGTGGAACTGCACAGTGTGTCCCGCACTGCAGATCCTGTCTGATGATGGTCGCTGCTTGTCCTGCTGTGGAAATGAAACACGTCACGATGATAAGCCGATACCCTGGGAGTGCTGTGACTGCGTGGCCTCACGAGGTAAAACAAGTACCCAAGGCCACGCTGCAACACACACGTCCAGCAAAAAGCACAGATCACTATTGAGACTTATTAGTGGAAAAGAGTGTTCATGTGTGTGAGTCATGAGTTACATTCTAATTGATAACTACCCCGTTGCGTAGACATGAGTTTCATCTTCCTTCCAAACAGAGGTTCCCAGTGTTTTAGAATGATGGTTAATATGTTCCTATCCCAAAGACTTTCCAAGCTTTCTTGTCCTTTGGCCATCACAGACAAAACTGCATTTCTTTCAAACAAGAGTTTTGGAAAACACATTCATGCCAGCCAGCGATTCTGTCACAGCTTGTGCCGGAAACACTAGAGAACAGGGGATTGGACCCAAAAGCGGAGACCACAGGCAAAGCAGGTTAAATTAACTGTTTTATTTTAACATGAGGTGACTCACAAGTCTTTGACAGGTGAGGGTCAAAACCAAATATCAGTCCAAGAAACAAGCTAAATCCAAAAAACACTGAAGGAACACAACACTGGAAACTAAGGCACACAAGGTAACATACACAGGTAACTTACACAACGAATTGGCAGAGACAAAAGGAAGGGCACGGACTTAAATACACAAGGAAGACTAACCAGACACAGGTGAAACAATCAGGGCGGAGCAGACAATCACAAAAGGAGGGAAAGGAACAAAGACAGGAAATATACTAGAACTCACATGATAACACAGGAAATAAACACTGAGAAACTCTGACGAACTCAACACAAAGAAATAACCAACTAAACCTGAAACCATGACAGTAATTATCGACATAAAACAGGAAACAAGAAACTCAAACTATAACAAGAAATAAACACAGAAATAAACTAGAATTCAACACAAGGAAATAACCAACAAAACCCGAAACCATGACAGATTCACCAGAAACAAACCCAGTATACAGATCACTTTTGTCTAATGTAACCTAATGAATTGCTCCTTCTCCCTCTTCTCAGTGGAGTGCATCCTGGGTGTCAACTTTGTGATGAGGAAACCTGAGGATTCAGAGGCTGAAGGCAGCCCTGCCAAAGGCTTTGTCACTGTCTGCGTTCTACTCATCCTCTCTGTGGGTGGAGGGGTTTTCCTCTTCCTCAGTGCTCGAAGTAAATCACTTGCCATTGCACCCAAAACCAAATCTGGAGGTTATGAGAAACTGGACACCAATGGCGGGATCGCCTCAAAACCCACTGCCTCCTCATTTGGGGAGTACAGCGACCGACTCGTGGAATGTGAGGATGATGAGGAAGACGATGATGATGATGTTGACATTGTGTACATGGCAAATGATGGGACGGTGTATCGGAAGTTCAAGTACGGACTCTTAGATGAAGATGAGATTGAGCTAGATTATGATGATGAGAGCTACTCATAGCTACAGATGAAAACAAAAGACATGTGTTTGTGTTTGTGTGTGTGTGTGTGTGTGTGTGTGTTTGTGTTTGTTTGTGGGGTTGACCACTCTTAAGATACATGATGTCTATTCAATTCACTTCCTGAAATTCTTGAGAAGAATTATAGATGGAATTACAGTACCATGAAACTTATGTTCTTAGATTTATACTTGAACTTTCCGACGGTGTATTTTACGTTCAATGAATCCCATTTGTAACTTTAACACCTGTGATATAAATCTCAAATCAAATGAAATTGACGGCACCTGCCTTGCGATTTCCCCTATACGCCAGCACAAATGAGGGTTTAGTCAGGAATAGCCATAACCCAAAAGAGAAAATCAAACTTTGTGGAAGACGAGATCACAGCGATGGTAGAGGAGATTAAGGCCAGGCAACATGCATTATTGGTGGACTAAACAGTGGGTTAACAAACAAAGCCAGAGACACAGGTTGGGAGCATGTCACCGCTTTTAAGTAGCCTACCCATAACCTATTTTATATATCTATAAATCTAGCTTAGAAAAATACAATTAATCAAATGTAGTGACAGTGTTAAGTCAGTCAGTAGGCCTGCATAGGTCATCTAAATTCAGTTTGAATATTAAGTTATCTTAAATGTAATCTGAGACAGCTTTGGCTGCTGGGTCACATTGTCCTAGTATTTTGCCTCAGTATCAATAATTTTGGTTCACTGTTTATGTGATTATGCAACCTACTCTGATCTTTGATTTGTTTTTTCCAATAGACAAATTGTAAGAAGAGTGGAACGTACTGTTTTTAAATCACAAAGGCAGACACAGGAGGAAAGATTTAGAATGAGGTTTATTTGGTTGGTTTGTGATGCTGAGTGGTGGAAGGCAGGCGGCTGGGGTGAGGAATGGTGAAGCCGGGCTGAGGCTAGAGGCTAGAGTTAGTGAGGGGCAAAATCACAAGAAGCTGGCACTGATGATCTAGGCACAGGAGATACAGTAAGCATTAGGATACAGCACTAGAGAACAGAAGCAACATTAGAAGAAAAACTCAAGTATGTAATGCTGAGCAGCCACAGAACAAACTTTGCAAGAAGTAGATTGCCCAGGTGCCAGGAGGAGGACACACATCACACACAGGCTAACAAGGGAGGAAGGGGACACAAGGGAAGGACTGGAAAAACAGGAAACACCAGGACAAACTCAGCGTCATGGCTGGAGCCCTGACAAAGATTTTCCTTCATTTTTTTAATCAGCAACCCTCAGGGGAAGTTGTGTGTTGACAGTCATATTCGAGTTCATGTAGTTGGTAACATTTTCTAGAATAAATCATTTCTTTCAAAGAAAATACTGTTTACAACATAAAATGATATAGCAGATATTGTCCACTGAAATTTGGACAGAACGCTAATGTAATCTACTTCCTCTGTTTCTGCAGCCTTTGGTTTAAAGCATCTATTAATCACTGTTGTAATATTTGTCTACTTTTGGTACTTGCTGTTAGGGATGCACCGAATGTTCGGCAACCTAAATTGTTTGGCCGAAAATAGCAAAAAAAGCAAGTGTTCGGCCGAATAAGTGAAAAGACAGAATAATTTTTACCGAACAATGATGTTTTTGGCTGGACCGTATGTTCACAAAGTAAAGTACATCAGATCCGAACAGTGACTCGTTGTGTTTATTCCTCCAGAAGCTCCGCTCTGCCCCCGCCCCTCTGTCCGAAAGCTCCCC